>NADL03000098.1:0-327463 GCA_002205965.3 Kappaphycus alvarezii | reverse complement strand
TCACCGGGCCAAGATCTTGAAATCCGCTCAAATGGCTCAGTTTGTGGGATTCTGTTAGTGGACGCAGTGAGTTAGAAAGTAGTTGTAGGTTGTACTTAAGGCCAGGATTTTAGAGTTCCGAGTAAATTCTGGGTAGCTAAGCCCGCAGCTTCATCCTCTCCCACCAGCCTTCCCTATCGCAACTCATCATCAGGTTATGGGCCCAGTTCAACGCTATCTCTGTCTTTGATTCCCGTAAGTCGCCCTGTGTCGTTGCCCTGTTTCGTTTTGTTTGTCTCAGCCTGTTGAATATGTCTCACGTTTCTGGTAAGTTATTTGAATAATTCCATTTCTTTGCACATCGAAGTGATTCTCTTTGCACCTTTTGGTTGGTCTAAAGACTTGTAATTCCATAAAGCTGTTACTGACGATCACTTCCACTATCTGTGCCTGCTTCTGCGGGGTTGTGCTAGACTCGGAATTAGCCCTGGTGCCGCGAGTGCCCAGGGCTCCATCGGTCAGAGGTTTACCGTCAGGGAGGAGGTCAAGTGTGGAGAGGATCGAGGTTATTGAACCGACAACACCACCGCCGCCGACGCTCGCCCTCTCTGTCGCCCAGGAAGGATATAGGATCCCCCGCAGGTCAGTACCTCCACAGACGCCAATTAGAAAAATTCAACGACTCTCGGCCAAGAAAGCCAAAGCGCTTGCCGATCGAGTCGCGAAAAGGGAGCTGAAGGCGAAGAAGCGAGTTCCGCCGAGGCACAAGAGGTACTGCAAGACCTGCCAGATTAGCTGCAATAGTGCTAAGACATTCTACGATCACGTTCATTCTAAGGGTCATAGGACTAGAGTAGCGAACAGAAAGGAGACCCCTAGGTGTACTGTTTGTGATAGAGTGTTCGACTCCCACGAAGTTCTGAAACGCCACGAGAACGGGAAAGATCACTTGAAAGTAGTTTTGTCTCAGCAGTAAAAGGGATCCTATACTTTGGTTAAAAGCGAGTGCTCGGCCTTTGCATTTAGCTTAGAGTTTCGTGTGCTGTGTTCTTATAGAGGTGGGCTTGCCATTGCAAGGGACTATCGGTCCCCGGCTTGGGATCTTCGAACAGAACATAAGCACCTCTAACCTATTTGCAATGAGTGGCGGAGAAGATCAAGGAGGAGGGTCAATGAAGATAGAGAAGCTGACGGATACGAATTTTTATGTGTGGAAGCAGAAAATTCAGCTACTTCTGGCACTGCGCGATGTAGAACAGTACATTACCGATGATAACGTCCCTGCTGATGAAAATTCTTCTACGTATAGGACTTGGAAGCAGGGAGATCGAAAAGCCAGAGCAATTATAGGGCTGTCTCTTTCTGATGACCATTTGGACCATGTAAGAGATGCTGTTACTGCCAAAGGTATGTGGGATGCTATTCTAGAGGTGTTTGAGCGACATACGCTGCTGAACAAGTTGGCTGCTCGTAGAGAGTTTTACACTGTCAGTATGCTAGAAAATGAGAAGGTGCTTCCGTATATTGGACGTGTGAGACACCTGGCGGCTCGCTTGAAGTCTATGGGGGTCGTTATCGATGACAAAGAGATGGCTATGGCAGTGCTTAACGGCCTTCCACCGCGTTTTCACAGCCTCATTGTTGCTCTGGACGCTCTTGGATCTGAAGACAACTCCTTTGGAGTGGAGTATGTCAAAAGTCGTCTACTTCAAGAGGAACAACGAGCTTCGATGAAGTCGTCCAGGCGACAGATGACTTCAAGTGCCGCCCTTATTGGGAACGTTTTCGAAGGACGGCGCCAGTCTTCCTTGACGTGCACTAATTGTGGTCACACCGGACACACCGCCTCCCGTTGCTGGGGAAAGGATGTCAATGGAAAGCGACCTTCTCCACCCGAACGATTCCAGCGGAGGCAATTACAGAAGCCAACGGCAATGATCGCTCAAGAAAAAGATGGCTCGGAAGTGAATGAGGTGGAGTACATTTGTCTGGTGAACAAAGCGGATAAGTCTAACGTTAAAATAACCTCTAACACCTGGCTTATAGATTCCGGGTGCTCCGCGCACATGACGTTTGACAGAAGCCTCTTTACAGACTACCGTGAGGTCTCGAACAGCCGCGTTGAGATGGGAACCAAGGCTTGTGCGATTGTGGCTGGAGTCGGAAACGTTCATTTGATGCTATCAGTAAACGGCATTGAAAAATCCTGTAAGCTCACCAATGTGCTACACGTTCCCAGTTTTGCCTTTTCTCTAATTTCAGTACGCCAGATGGTCGACAATGGACTTGATGTTCAGTTTGTTCGTGACAAGTGTACTGTAAAGAAAAATGACTGTACTGTGGCAACCGCGACAAGTGAAGGAGAGCTCTACGTGCTTGATACGTGTGATATGACTCATTCGGCACAAAAGCCTCCTTGAAGACGTGGCACGAAAGACTTGCGCACGTTCATACTCAAGGAATCTTGTCTATGTCTCGCAAGAACGTGGTAAGTGGACTTCATCTTTCTTCTTCAAATGATACCAAAGATATTGGCTCATCTTCTGACTGTGATTCCGTGAAATGCGATGCTTGTGTGGTAGGAAAAGCAACTCGTGCTGTAATTCCCAAACATCGCTCAGGAGGTAGGGCAAAGCAGCTGCTAGACTTAGTCCATTCGGACGTCTGTGGCCCACTCCAAACACAGTCATTAGGTGGTGCGAGATACTTTGTCACATTCATCGATGATTACTCCAACTGGAGCGTTGTCTATCCGATGAAAAGTAAAGATGAAACTTTCGAGTTCTATAAGAAGTTTGCCAATTATGCCCTTACCCATACCGGTCAGCGAGTGAAAGTGTTTCGTTCAGATCGTGGAGGGGAGTATCTTTCCTCGCAGTTCCAATCCTTCTTATCTTCACAAGGAACGGTTCATCAAACGACCGCCGCGTACACGCCTGAACAAAATGGCGTCGCAGAACGGTTCAACCGTACATTGATAGATCTGGTTCGGTCTATGCTGTCCCACATGCAGGTTCCAAAGTCATTTTGGGCTGAAGCCCTAGACAATGCCGTGTATGTGCGGAATCGTGTAACAAACAGAGCCCTGGGAAGTTCCATTACGCCTCATCACTTGTGGATGAAGGATAAACCAGATGTGTCTCACTTGAGGGTATTTGGCTGCCAATGCTGGTACAAACTGCATGCCCATGAGGTGCAGAAACTTGATGAACGTGCAGTGAAAGGAATGTTTCTTGGATACCCAGCCGGAACGAAGGCCTACAAGGTATGGGATGACGAACTGAATCGCGTAGTTATCTCACGAAATGTGCAGTTTGATGAGTCCAGGCGAGGGCCTTGTTCGGTTGACGACAGTATATCGCATCAAAATGACGAGAATTTTGAGCCAGAGGATGTGGGCGTTGCTGACGAAACTGACCCCGATACTTTAATGGCAAATATCGGTGAAAATGGAGACTCTGAGTCATCGAGAGGTCAAAATGAGCCCGTTCTAAATCCAAATATGAACCCAGAGCCCCCGGATGCGAGCTCGGAACCAGAACATACGGGTGGTGCAGACGGAGATGGATCTAGCAATGTACCACTTCGCAGATCAGGTCGATCACGCCGCCCACCAAGACAATGGTGGAAGGGCCTCTTAGGAACTAATATACTCAGCACGTCTAATGAGGATGTTCCGGTACCAGACTCGTTCAAGGAAGCGATGAGTGGGACGCAACCAGATTTCTGGCAGAAAGCAGTTGACAAAGAGTTAAAATCACAACGCAAAAACCAGACTTGGACGCTGGTTCCGCGCTCACAGGCCTCTAACATCCTCACATCGCGCTGGGTTTTCACCGTTAAAGATATTCCAGATGATCAGGGCCACCTCATTCAGCAAGGAAAGGGTCGCCTAGTCGTAAGAGGTTTCCAGCAGATTGAAGGAGTTGATTACTCAGAGACTTTCGCCCCGGTAATCAAATTCACGACAATTCGATTGCTACTGGCTATGGTTGCGCAATTTGACTTAGAGCTTCACCAAATGGACGTAGTCACCGCGTTTCTAAATGGAGAATTAGAGGAGGATATTTACATGGAACAACCCGAAGGATGCATCGACCCTTCCAAACCAAACCATGTTTGCAAACTCCTCAAGGCTATTTATGGCCTTAAACAAGCGAGTCGTCAATGGCACAAAAAGATTGACGACTTCTTGATTAATGGGCTTGGGTTTAAGACCACGAGAAGTGACGCTTGCTTGTACACAAACATATCGAATGACAGCATAATGCTCATTGCCCTTTATGTGGATGACTTGCTGCTCGCCGGTAGTGATCTAACCGCCGTAGCCTGGATGAAAGCGGAATTAAATAAAAGGTTTGAGATGAAAGACCTGGGAGAGGCGAAAAAGTGCATAGGGCTTGAAATTAGTAGGAAAAGGTCGTCCAAGCTAGTCTGTATATCGCAGAAAGCGTATGCCGAATCCGTACTGAAACGTTTTGGAATGGTCAGCTGTAATTCCGTGAGTACACCAATGGAACAGGGATTCCATCCCGAGTCTTCGACAAGCCCGTACTGCGATGTCCCGTATCGACAGATCATCGGCTGTCTGATGTTCCTGATGGTTGGTTCTCGTCCAGATTTAGCATACGCCGTTGGCAAATTGTCTCAACACTGTGAGAAGCCTCGCGAGGACCACTGGCAGGCTGCGAAAAGGGTTTTGAGGTTCATCAAAGGAACACTCTCAACTGGTGTTATCCTAAACGGAAATCTCTCAGTGGAGTACCTCGAAGGCTTTAGTGATGCGGACTGGGGTGGCTGCTTGAGTTCAAGAAAGTCCACCAGCGGCTATGTATTCAAGCTTTGTGGAGGAGCCGTCAGCTGGTCGTCGAGGAAGCAAACGGTTGTTGCAAAGTCTACCTGCGAAGCAGAGTACATCGCGCTTTGTGATGCCTGCAAAGAAGCCGCCTGGCTAAGATGCCTCCTGACAGATGCATTGGGAAAATCAGAAGATGGTACTGTTACTATCGGTTGCGATAATACAGGAACTATATCCTTTGCAGGCAACGAGGGGGTCAACCGGCGTAACAAGCATATCGATATCTCATACCACTTTGTCAGAGATGCTATCCATCGCAATATTGTTTCCCTCTTCCATGTACCGTCTTCCGAAATGCCAGCAGATATACTAACGAAGCCTCTTGGACGACTTTCGTTCAATAAATGTGTGAGGTTTCTGGGACTTGGGGATCTGCGCGATGCTTAGGGCATGTGATCGAGGGGGGTGTTGGTGATTTCGTGAGACGATCACACGCCCATCGCACTGACTAGACGTCTCGCACGGAGGTTGGGAAGCTGTATATGTGTACACGTGGACACATGTGGTTCTGAAGGGAAATATATGCCAAATTTACCCGAAAAGCAAAGTTGCCGGGGACGAAAGGCCATTTTCAGGGGGTCGACGAAAAATGCAAATTTTGCATAATTGTTGACAAGTGGAACTTGGCCCATAATGCCTAGGCTAAGAATTGCCTGCTTTAATCCTATTCGCTGACAGGGACAATACTGCAATTCTATTGGCCCAGGATGTACACGTGTCAGGTGTTGTAGAGGTTCCTTGGCTGGTTTTAGTTGTTCAAAGGCAGTATGGGATATAACGGTTATTTATGAGCTATTTTAGAGGTCAAAATGTTGTTTAGGGGGTCCCTTTACGTAGGGAAATGTGCTGTAAGGGTGTGAGGAATGTAGTGTACGGGAGCTGTGCTGAATAAGACATATACACGTGTACAGGTTGGCATTGGTGTATGCGATGTACACGTGGTACAGCTAAGAGAAGAAACCTTTTTGTGCAGTGTTGTACACGTACTGTACTAGTGCCAAATGAGGAACTGTACTTCGCACTGTACATCGTAATATGCCAAGTACTGTACTCCTTACTATACCTGAGTTTGTACAGTAGGAATCAATTATGGCAATATTGTCATGACTGCTAGAAAGAGGTATTTGATTTTATATTATGTATGAGGATTCTAGTTATGATTACGGGTTTTATCCAGCTGCATCCAAAAATCAGTTATGTGATTCCATCATATGTATGAGGTTTCTAGTTATGATTGGTTTTATCCACTGCATCCAAAAATCAGTTATGTGATTCCATCATACGTATGTGGTTTCTAGTTATGATATTGGTTTGTACAACTGCATCCAAAAATCAGTTATGTGATTCCATCATACGTATGTGGTTTCTAGTTATGATATTGGTTTGTACAACTGCATCCAAAAATCAGTTATGTGATTCCATCATACGTATGGTTTCGTATTATGATGAAGATTGGACCGACTGCATCCAAAAATCAGTTATGTGATTCCATCATATGTATGAGGTTCGTAATTATGATGAAGATTGGACCGACTGCATCCAAAAATCAGTTATGTGATTCCATCATATGTATGAGGTTCGTAATTATGATGAAGATTGGACCGACTGCATCCAAAAATCAGTTATGTGATTCTATTTTACGTATGACGGATTGAGTCCGTTATTTTGGCACAAGGGAATTCGTTTCCGGTAAGTCTGCAAAATAAGGTACTGTATTGATGTGTGTATTGGGCCAACCTATTTACACAAATTTGTCAACTTTGGAAGCAGTTCCAAATTTGCCCCTAATGACTGTTATCACCGGGCCAAGATCTTGAAATCCGCTCAAATGGCTCAGTTTGTGGGATTCTGTTAGTGGACGCAGTGAGTTAGAAAGTAGTTGTAGGTTGTACTTAAGGCCAGGATTTTAGAGTTCCGAGTAAATTCTGGTAGCAAGCCCGCAGCTTCATCCTCTCTCCCACCAGCCTTCCCTATCGCAACTCATCATCAGGTTATGGGCCCAGTTCAACGCTATCTCTGTCTTTGATTCCCGTAAGTCGCCCTGTGTCGTTGCCCTGTTTCGTTTTGTTTGTCTCAGCCTGTTGAATATGTCTCACGTTTCTGGTAAGTTATTTGAATAATTCCATTTCTTTGCACATCGAAGTGATTCTCTTTGCACCTTTTGGTTGGTCTAAAGACTTGTAATTCCATAAAGCTGTTACTGACGATCACTTCCACTATCTGTGCCTGCTTCTGCGGGGTTGTGCTAGACTCGGAATTAGCCCTGGTGCCGCGAGTGCCCAGGGCTCCATCGGTCAGAGGTTTACCGTCAGGGAGGAGGTCAAGTGTGGAGAGGATCGAGGTTATTGAACCGACAACACCACCGCCGCCGACGCTCGCCCTCTCTGTCGCCCAGGAAGGATATAGGATCCCCCGCAGGTCAGTACCTCCACAGACGCCAATTAGAAAAATTCAACGACTCTCGGCCAAGAAAGCCAAAGCGCTTGCCGATCGAGTCGCGAAAAGGGAGCTGAAGGCGAAGAAGCGAGTTCCGCCGAGGCACAAGAGGTACTGCAAGACCTGCCAGATTAGCTGCAATAGTGCTAAGACATTCTACGATCACGTTCATTCTAAGGGTCATAGGACTAGAGTAGCGAACAGAAAGGAGACCCCTAGGTGTACTGTTTGTGATAGAGTGTTCGACTCCCACGAAGTTCTGAAACGCCACGAGAACGGGAAAGATCACTTGAAAGTAGTTTTGTCTCAGCAGTAAAAGGGATCCTATACTTTGGTTAAAAGCGAGTGCTCGGCCTTTGCATTTAGCTTAGAGTTTCGTGTGCTGTGTTCTTATAGAGGTGGGCTTGCCATTGCAAGGGACTATCGGTCCCCGGCTTGGGATCTTCGAACAGAACATAAGCACCTCTAACCTATTTGCAATGAGTGGCGGAGAAGATCAAGGAGGAGGGTCAATGAAGATAGAGAAGCTGACGGATACGAATTTTTATGTGTGGAAGCAGAAAATTCAGCTACTTCTGGCACTGCGCGATGTAGAACAGTACATTACCGATGATAACGTCCCTGCTGATGAAAATTCTTCTACGTATAGGACTTGGAAGCAGGGAGATCGAAAAGCCAGAGCAATTATAGGGCTGTCTCTTTCTGATGACCATTTGGACCATGTAAGAGATGCTGTTACTGCCAAAGGTATGTGGGATGCTATTCTAGAGGTGTTTGAGCGACATACGCTGCTGAACAAGTTGGCTGCTCGTAGAGAGTTTTACACTGTCAGTATGCTAGAAAATGAGAAGGTGCTTCCGTATATTGGACGTGTGAGACACCTGGCGGCTCGCTTGAAGTCTATGGGGGTCGTTATCGATGACAAAGAGATGGCTATGGCAGTGCTTAACGGCCTTCCACCGCGTTTTCACAGCCTCATTGTTGCTCTGGACGCTCTTGGATCTGAAGACAACTCCTTTGGAGTGGAGTATGTCAAAAGTCGTCTACTTCAAGAGGAACAACGAGCTTCGATGAAGTCGTCCAGGCGACAGATGACTTCAAGTGCCGCCCTTATTGGGAACGTTTTCGAAGGACGGCGCCAGTCTTCCTTGACGTGCACTAATTGTGGTCACACCGGACACACCGCCTCCCGTTGCTGGGGAAAGGATGTCAATGGAAAGCGACCTTCTCCACCCGAACGATTCCAGCGGAGGCAATTACAGAAGCCAACGGCAATGATCGCTCAAGAAAAAGATGGCTCGGAAGTGAATGAGGTGGAGTACATTTGTCTGGTGAACAAAGCGGATAAGTCTAACGTTAAAATAACCTCTAACACCTGGCTTATAGATTCCGGGTGCTCCGCGCACATGACGTTTGACAGAAGCCTCTTTACAGACTACCGTGAGGTCTCGAACAGCCGCGTTGAGATGGGAACCAAGGCTTGTGCGATTGTGGCTGGAGTCGGAAACGTTCATTTGATGCTATCAGTAAACGGCATTGAAAAATCCTGTAAGCTCACCAATGTGCTACACGTTCCCAGTTTTGCCTTTTCTCTAATTTCAGTACGCCAGATGGTCGACAATGGACTTGATGTTCAGTTTGTTCGTGACAAGTGTACTGTAAAGAAAAATGACTGTACTGTGGCAACCGCGACAAGTGAAGGAGAGCTCTACGTGCTTGATACGTGTGATATGACTCATTCGGCACAAAAGCCTCCTTGAAGACGTGGCACGAAAGACTTGCGCACGTTCATACTCAAGGAATCTTGTCTATGTCTCGCAAGAACGTGGTAAGTGGACTTCATCTTTCTTCTTCAAATGATACCAAAGATATTGGCTCATCTTCTGACTGTGATTCCGTGAAATGCGATGCTTGTGTGGTAGGAAAAGCAACTCGTGCTGTAATTCCCAAACATCGCTCAGGAGGTAGGGCAAAGCAGCTGCTAGACTTAGTCCATTCGGACGTCTGTGGCCCACTCCAAACACAGTCATTAGGTGGTGCGAGATACTTGTCACATTCATCGATGATTACTCCAACTGGAGCGTTGTCTATCCGATGAAAAGTAAAGATGAAACTTTCGAGTTCTATAAGAAGTTTGCCAATTATGCCCTTACCCATACCGGTCAGCGAGTGAAAGTGTTTCGTTCAGATCGTGGAGGGGAGTATCTTTCCTCGCAGTTCCAATCCTTCTTATCTTCACAAGGAACGGTTCATCAAACGACCGCCGCGTACACGCCTGAACAAAATGGCGTCGCAGAACGGTTCAACCGTACATTGATAGATCTGGTTCGGTCTATGCTGTCCCACATGCAGGTTCCAAAGTCATTTTGGGCTGAAGCCCTAGACAATGCCGTGTATGTGCGGAATCGTGTAACAAACAGAGCCCTGGGAAGTTCCATTACGCCTCATCACTTGTGGATGAAGGATAAACCAGATGTGTCTCACTTGAGGGTATTTGGCTGCCAATGCTGGTACAAACTGCATGCCCATGAGGTGCAGAAACTTGATGAACGTGCAGTGAAAGGAATGTTTCTTGGATACCCAGCCGGAACGAAGGCCTACAAGGTATGGGATGACGAACTGAATCGCGTAGTTATCTCACGAAATGTGCAGTTTGATGAGTCCAGGCGAGGGCCTTGTTCGGTTGACGACAGTATATCGCATCAAAATGACGAGAATTTTGAGCCAGAGGATGTGGGCGTTGCTGACGAAACTGACCCCGATACTTTAATGGCAAATATCGGTGAAAATGGAGACTCTGAGTCATCGAGAGGTCAAAATGAGCCCGTTCTAAATCCAAATATGAACCCAGAGCCCCCGGATGCGAGCTCGGAACCAGAACATACGGGTGGTGCAGACGGAGATGGATCTAGCAATGTACCACTTCGCAGATCAGGTCGATCACGCCGCCCACCAAGACAATGGTGGAAGGGCCTCTTAGGAACTAATATACTCAGCACGTCTAATGAGGATGTTCCGGTACCAGACTCGTTCAAGGAAGCGATGAGTGGGACGCAACCAGATTTCTGGCAGAAAGCAGTTGACAAAGAGTTAAAATCACAACGCAAAAACCAGACTTGGACGCTGGTTCCGCGCTCACAGGCCTCTAACATCCTCACATCGCGCTGGGTTTTCACCGTTAAAGATATTCCAGATGATCAGGGCCACCTCATTCAGCAAGGAAAGGGTCGCCTAGTCGTAAGAGGTTTCCAGCAGATTGAAGGAGTTGATTACTCAGAGACTTTCGCCCCGGTAATCAAATTCACGACAATTCGATTGCTACTGGCTATGGTTGCGCAATTTGACTTAGAGCTTCACCAAATGGACGTAGTCACCGCGTTTCTAAATGGAGAATTAGAGGAGGATATTTACATGGAACAACCCGAAGGATGCATCGACCCTTCCAAACCAAACCATGTTTGCAAACTCCTCAAGGCTATTTATGGCCTTAAACAAGCGAGTCGTCAATGGCACAAAAAGATTGACGACTTCTTGATTAATGGGCTTGGGTTTAAGACCACGAGAAGTGACGCTTGCTTGTACACAAACATATCGAATGACAGCATAATGCTCATTGCCCTTTATGTGGATGACTTGCTGCTCGCCGGTAGTGATCTAACCGCCGTAGCCTGGATGAAAGCGGAATTAAATAAAAGGTTTGAGATGAAAGACCTGGGAGAGGCGAAAAAGTGCATAGGGCTTGAAATTAGTAGGAAAAGGTCGTCCAAGCTAGTCTGTATATCGCAGAAAGCGTATGCCGAATCCGTACTGAAACGTTTTGGAATGGTCAGCTGTAATTCCGTGAGTACACCAATGGAACAGGGATTCCATCCCGAGTCTTCGACAAGCCCGTACTGCGATGTCCCGTATCGACAGATCATCGGCTGTCTGATGTTCCTGATGGTTGGTTCTCGTCCAGATTTAGCATACGCCGTTGGCAAATTGTCTCAACACTGTGAGAAGCCTCGCGAGGACCACTGGCAGGCTGCGAAAAGGGTTTTGAGGTTCATCAAAGGAACACTCTCAACTGGTGTTATCCTAAACGGAAATCTCTCAGTGGAGTACCTCGAAGGCTTTAGTGATGCGGACTGGGGTGGCTGCTTGAGTTCAAGAAAGTCCACCAGCGGCTATGTATTCAAGCTTTGTGGAGGAGCCGTCAGCTGGTCGTCGAGGAAGCAAACGGTTGTTGCAAAGTCTACCTGCGAAGCAGAGTACATCGCGCTTTGTGATGCCTGCAAAGAAGCCGCCTGGCTAAGATGCCTCCTGACAGATGCATTGGGAAAATCAGAAGATGGTACTGTTACTATCGGTTGCGATAATACAGGAACTATATCCTTTGCAGGCAACGAGGGGGTCAACCGGCGTAACAAGCATATCGATATCTCATACCACTTTGTCAGAGATGCTATCCATCGCAATATTGTTTCCCTCTTCCATGTACCGTCTTCCGAAATGCCAGCAGATATACTAACGAAGCCTCTTGGACGACTTTCGTTCAATAAATGTGTGAGGTTTCTGGGACTTGGGGATCTGCGCGATGCTTAGGGCATGTGATCGAGGGGGGTGTTGGTGATTTCGTGAGACGATCACACGCCCATCGCACTGACTAGACGTCTCGCACGGAGGTTGGGAAGCTGTATATGTGTACACGTGGACACATGTGGTTCTGAAGGGAAATATATGCCAAATTTACCCGAAAAGCAAAGTTGCCGGGGACGAAAGGCCATTTTCAGGGGGTCGACGAAAAATGCAAATTTTGCATAATTGTTGACAAGTGGAACTTGGCCCATAATGCCTAGGCTAAGAATTGCCTGCTTTAATCCTATTCGCTGACAGGGACAATACTGCAATTCTATTGGCCCAGGATGTACACGTGTCAGGTGTTGTAGAGGTTCCTTGGCTGGTTTTAGTTGTTCAAAGGCAGTATGGGATATAACGGTTATTTATGAGCTATTTTAGAGGTCAAAATGTTGTTTAGGGGGTCCCTTTACGTAGGGAAATGTGCTGTAAGGGTGTGAGGAATGTAGTGTACGGGAGCTGTGCTGAATAAGACATATACACGTGTACAGGTTGGCATTGGTGTATGCGATGTACACGTGGTACAGCTAAGAGAAGAAACCTTTTTGTGCAGTGTTGTACACGTACTGTACTAGTGCCAAATGAGGAACTGTACTTCGCACTGTACATCGTAATATGCCAAGTACTGTACTCCTTACTATACCTGAGTTTGTACAGTAGGAATCATTATGGCAATATTGTCATGACTGCTAGAAAGAGGTATTTGATTTTATATTATGTATGAGGATTCTAGTTATGATTAAGGGTTTTATCCAGCTGCATCCAAAAATCAGTTATGTGATTCCATCATATGTATGAGGTTTCTAGTTATGATTAGGGTTTTATCCAGCTGCATCCAAAAATCAGTTATGTGATTCCATCATACGTATGTGGTTTCTAGTTATGATATTGGTTTGTACAACTGCATCCAAAAATCAGTTATGTGATTCCATCATACGTATGTGGTTTCTAGTTATGATATTGGTTTGTACAACTGCATCCAAAAATCAGTTATGTGATTCCATCATATGTATGAGGTTCGTAATTATGATGAAGATTGGACCGACTGCATCCAAAAATCAGTTATGTGATTCCATCATATGTATGAGGTTCGTAATTATGATGAAGATTGGACCGACTGCATCCAAAAATCAGTTATGTGATTCTATTTTACGTATGACGGATTGAGTCCGTTATTTTGGCACAAGGGAATTCGTTTCCGGTAAGTCTGCAAAATAAGGTACTGTATTGATGTGTGTATTGGGCCAACCTATTTACACAAATTTGTCAAGTTTGGAAGCAGTTCCAAATTTGCCCCTAATGACTGTTATCACCGGGCCAAGATCTTGAAATCCGCTCAAATGGCTCAGTTTGTGGGATTCTGTTAGTGGACGCAGTGAGTTAGAAAGTAGTTGTAGGTTGTACTTAAGGCCAGGATTTTAGAGTTCCGAGTAAATTCTGGGTAGCCAAGCCCGCAGCTTCATCCTCTCTCCCACCAGCCTTCCCTATCGCAACTCATCATCAGGTTATGGGCCCAGTTCAACGCTATCTCTGTCTTTGATTCCCGTAAGTCGCCCTGTGTCGTTGCCCTGTTTCGTTTTGTTTGTCTCAGCCTGTTGAATATGTCTCACGTTTCTGGTAAGTTATTTGAATAATTCCATTTCTTTGCACATCGAAGTGATTCTCTTTGCACCTTTTGGTTGGTCTAAAGACTTGTAATTCCATAAAGCTGTTACTGACGATCACTTCCACTATCTGTGCCTGCTTCTGCGGGGTTGTGCTAGACTCGGAATTAGCCCTGGTGCCGCGAGTGCCCAGGGCTCCATCGGTCAGAGGTTTACCGTCAGGGAGGAGGTCAAGTGTGGAGAGGATCGAGGTTATTGAACCGACAACACCACCGCCGCCGACGCTCGCCCTCTCTGTCGCCCAGGAAGGATATAGGATCCCCGCAGGTCAGTACCTCCACAGACGCCAATTAGAAAAATTCAACGACTCTCGGCCAAGAAAGCCAAAGCGCTTGCCGATCGAGTCGCGAAAAGGGAGCTGAAGGCGAAGAAGCGAGTTCCGCCGAGGCACAAGAGGTACTGCAAGACCTGCCAGATTAGCTGCAATAGTGCTAAGACATTCTACGATCACGTTCATTCTAAGGGTCATAGGACTAGAGTAGCGAACAGAAAGGAGACCCCTAGGTGTACTGTTTGTGATAGAGTGTTCGACTCCCACGAAGTTCTGAAACGCCACGAGAACGGGAAAGATCACTTGAAAGTAGTTTTGTCTCAGCAGTAAAAGGGATCCTATACTTTGGTTAAAAGCGAGTGCTCGGCCTTTGCATTTAGCTTAGAGTTTCGTGTGCTGTGTTCTTATAGAGGTGGGCTTGCCATTACAAGGGACTATCGGTCCCCGGCTTGGGATCTTCGAACAGAACATAAGCACCTCTAACCTATTTGCAATGAGTGGCGGAGAAGATCAAGGAGGAGGGTCAATGAAGATAGAGAAGCTGACGGATACGAATTTTTATGTGTGGAAGCAGAAAATTCAGCTACTTCTGGCACTGCGCGATGTAGAACAGTACATTACCGATGATAACGTCCCTGCTGATGAAAATTCTTCTACGTATAGGACTTGGAAGCAGGGAGATCGAAAAGCCAGAGCAATTATAGGGCTGTCTCTTTCTGATGACCATTTGGACCATGTAAGAGATGCTGTTACTGCCAAAGGTAAAGGTATGTGGGATGCTATTCTAGAGTTGTTTGAGCGACATACGCTGCTGAACAAGTTGGCTGCTCGTAGAGAGTTTTACACGCTGTCAGTATGCTAGAAAATGAGAAGGTGCTTCCGTATATTGGACGTGTGAGACACCTGGCGGCTCGCTTGAAGTCTATGGGGGTCGTTATCGATGACAAAGAGATGGCTATGGCAGTGCTTAACGGCCTTCCACCGCGTTTTCACAGCCTCATTGTTGCTCTGGACGCTCTTGGATCTGAAGACAACTCCTTTGGAGTGGAGTATGTCAAAAGTCGTCTACTTCAAGAGGAACAACGAGCTTCGATGAAGTCGTCCAGGCGACAGATGACTTCAAGTGCCGCCCTTATTGGGAACGTTTTCGAAGGACGGCGCCAGTCTTCCTTGACGTGCACTAATTGTGGTCACACCGGACACACCGCCTCCCGTTGCTGGGGAAAGGATGTCAATGGAAAGCGACCTTCTCCACCCGAACGATTCCAGCGGAGGCAATTACAGAAGCAACGGCAATGATCGCTCAAGAAAAAGATGGCTCGGAAGTGAATGAGGTGGAGTACATTTGTCTGGTGAACAAAGCGGATAAGTCTAACGTTAAAATAACCTCTAACACCTGGCTTATAGATTCCGGGTGCTCCGCGCACATGACGTTTGACAGAAGCCTCTTTACAGACTACCGTGAGGTCTCGAACAGCCGCGTTGAGATGGGAACCAAGGCTTGTGCGATTGTGGCTGGAGTCGGAAACGTTCATTTGATGCTATCAGTAAACGGCATTGAAAAATCCTGTAAGCTCACCAATGTGCTACACGTTCCCAGTTTTGCCTTTTCTCTAATTTCAGTACGCCAGATGGTCGACAATGGACTTGATGTTCAGTTTGTTCGTGACAAGTGTACTGTAAAGAAAAATGACTGTACTGTGGCAACCGCGACAAGTGAAGGAGAGCTCTACGTGCTTGATACGTGTGATATGACTCATTCGGCACACAAAGCCTCCTTGAAGACGTGGCACGAAAGACTTGCGCACGTTCATACTCAAGGAATCTTGTCTATGTCTCGCAAGAACGTGGTAAGTGGACTTCATCTTTCTTCTTCAAATGATACCAAAGATATTGGCTCATCTTCTGACTGTGATTCCGTGAAATGCGATGCTTGTGTGGTAGGAAAAGCAACTCGTGCTGTAATTCCCAAACATCGCTCAGGAGGTAGGGCAAAGCAGCTGCTAGACTTAGTCCATTCGGACGTCTGTGGCCCACTCCAAACACAGTCATTAGGTGGTGCGAGATACTTTGTCACATTCATCGATGATTACTCCAACTGGAGCGTTGTCTATCCGATGAAAAGTAAAGATGAAACTTTCGAGTTCTATAAGAAGTTTGCCAATTATGCCCTTACCCATACCGGTCAGCGAGTGAAAGTGTTTCGTTCAGATCGTGGAGGGGAGTATCTTTCCTCGCAGTTCCAATCCTTCTTATCTTCACAAGGAACGGTTCATCAAACGACCGCCGCGTACACGCCTGAACAAAATGGCGTCGCAGAACGGTTCAACCGTACATTGATAGATCTGGTTCGGTCTATGCTGTCCCACATGCAGGTTCCAAAGTCATTTTGGGCTGAAGCCCTAGACAATGCCGTGTATGTGCGGAATCGTGTAACAAACAGAGCCCTGGGAAGTTCCATTACGCCTCATCACTTGTGGATGAAGGATAAACCAGATGTGTCTCACTTGAGGGTATTTGGCCTGCCAATGCTGGTACAAACTGCATGCCCATGAGGTGCAGAAACTTGATGAACGTGCAGTGAAAGGAATGTTTCTTGGATACCAACCCAGCAACGAAGGCCTACAAGGTATGGGATGACGAACTGAATCGCGTAGTTATCTCACGAAATGTGCAATTCGATGAGTCCAGGCGAGGGCCTGTTCGGTTGACGACAGTATATCGCATCAAAATGACGAGAATTTCGAGCCAGAGGATGTGGGCGTTGCTGACGAAACTGACCCCGATACTTTAATGGCAAATATCGGTGAAAATGGAGACTCTGAGTCATCGAGAGGTCAAAATGAGCCCGTTCTAAATCCCAAATATGAACCCAGAGCCCCCGGATGCGAGCTCGGAACCAGAACATACGGGTGGCAGACGGAGATGGATCTAGCAATGTACCACTTCGCAGATCAGGTCGATCACTCCGCCCACACATACGATGGAGACAATGGTGAAGGGCCTCTTAGGAACTAATATACTCAGCACGTCTAATGAGGATGTTCCGGTACCAGACTCGTTCAAGGAAGCGATGAGTGGGACGCAACCAGATTTCTGGCAGAAAGCAGTTGACAAAGAGTTAAAATCACAACGCAAAAACCAGACTTGGACGCTGGTCCGCGCTCACAGGCCTCTAACATCCTCACATCGCGCTGGGTTTTCACCGTTAAAGATATTCCAGATGATCAGGGCCACCTCATTCAGCAAGGAAAGGGTCGCTGTCGTAAGAGGTTTCCAGCAGATTGAAGGAGTTGATTACTCAGAGACTTTCGCCCCGGTAATCAAATTCACGACAATTCGATTGCTACTGGCTATGGTTGCGCAATTTGACTTAGAGCTTCACCAAATGGACGTAGTCACCGCGTTTCTAAATGGAGAATTAGAGGAGGATATTTACATGGAACAACCCGAAGGATGCATCGACCCTTCCAAACCAAACCATGTTTGCAAACTCCTCAAGGCTATTTATGGCCTTAAACAAGCGAGTCGTCAATGGCACAAAAAGATTGACGACTTCTTGATTAATGGGCTTGGGTTTAAGACCACGAGAAGTGACGCTTGCTTGTACACAAACATATCGAATGACAGCATAATGCTCATTGCCCTTTATGTGGATGACTTGCTGCTCGCCGGTAGTGATCTAACCGCCGTAGCCTGGATGAAAGCGGAATTAAATAAAAGGTTTGAGATGAAAGACCTGGGAGAGGCGAAAAAGTGCATAGGGCTTGAAATTAGTAGGAAAAGGTCGTCCAAGCTAGTCTGTATATCGCAGAAAGCGTATGCCGAATCCGTACTGAAACGTTTTGGAATGGTCAGCTGTAATTCCGTGAGTACACCAATGGAACAGGGATTCCATCCCGAGTCTTCGACAAGCCCGTACTGCGATGTCCCGTATCGACAGATCATCGGCTGTCTGATGTTCCTGATGGTTGGTTCTCGTCCAGATTTAGCATACGACGTTGGCAAATTGTCTCAACACTGTGAGAAGCCTCGCGAGGACCACTGGCAGGCTGCGAAAAGGGTTTTGAGGTTCATCAAAGGAACACTCTCAACTGGTGTTATCCTAAACGGAAATCTCTCAGTGGAGTACCTCGAAGGCTTTAGTGATGCGGACTGGGGTGGCTGCTTGAGTTCAAAGTCCACCAGCGGCTATGTATTCAAGCTTTGTGGAGGAGCCGTCAGCTGGTCGTCGAGGAAGCAAACGGTTGTTTGCAAAGTCTACCTGCGAAGCAGAGTACATCGCGCTTTGTGATGCCTGCAAAGAAGCCGCCTGGCTAAGATGCCTCCTGACAGATGCATTGGGAAAATCAGAAGATGGTACTGTTACTATCGGTTGCGATAATACAGGAACTATATCCTTTGCAGGCAACGAGGGGGTCAACCGGCGTAACAAGCATATCGATATCTCATACCACTTTGTCAGAGATGCTATCCATCGCAATATTGTTTCCCTCTTCCATGTACCGTCTTCCGAAATGCCAGCAGATATACTAACGAAGCCTCTTGGACGACTTTCGTTCAATAAATGTGTGAGGTTTCTGGGACTTGGGGATCTGCGCGATGCTTAGGGCATGTGATCGAGGGGGGGTGTTGGTGATTTCGTGAGACGATCACACGCCCATCGCACTGACTAGACGTCTCGCACGGAGGTTGGGAAGCTGTATATGTGTACACGTGGACACATGTGGTTCTGAAGGGAAATATATGCCAAATTTACCCGAAAAGCAAAGTTGCCGGGGACGAAAGGCCATTTTCAGGGGGTCGACGAAAAATGCAAATTTTGGCATAATTGTTGACAAGTGGAACTTGGCCCATAATGCCTAGGCTAAGAATTGCCTGCTTTAATCCTATTCGCTGACAGGGACAATACTGCAATTCTATTGGCCCAGGATGTACACGTGTCAGGTGTTGTAGAGGTTCCTTGGCTGGTTTTAGTTGTTCAAAGGCAGTATGGGATATAACGGTTATTTATGAGCTATTTTAGAGGTCAAAATGTTGTTTAGGTGGTCCCTTTACGTAGGGAAATGTGCTGTAAGGGTGTGAGGAATGTAGTGTACGGGAGCTGTGCTGAATAAGACATATACACGTGTACAGGTTGGCATTGGTGTATGCGATGTACACGTGGTACAGCTAAGAGAAGAAACCTTTTTGTGCAGTGTTGTACACGTACTGTACTAGTGCCAAATGAGGAACTGTACTTCGCACTGTACATCGTAATATGCCAAGTACTGTACTCCTTACTATACCTGAGTTTGTACAGTAGGAATCAATTATGGCAATATTGTCATGACTGCTAGAAAGAGGTATTTGATTTTACATTATGTATGAGGATTCTAGTTATGATTACGGGTTTTATCCAGCTGCATCCAAAAATCAGTTATGTGATTCCATCATATGTATGAGGTTCTAGTTATGATTAAGGGTTTTATCCAGCTGCATCCAAAAATCAGTTATGTGATTCCATCATACGTATGTGGTTTCTAGTTATGATATTGGTTTGTACAACTGCATCCAAAAATCAGTTATGTGATTCCATCATACGTATGTGGTTTCTAGTTATGATATTGGTTTGTACAACTACATCCAAAAATCAGTTATGTGATTCCATCATATGTATGAGGTTTCGTAATTATGATGAAGATTGGACCGACTGCATCCAAAAATCAGTTATGTGATTCCATCATATGTATGAGGTTCG
Source organism: Kappaphycus alvarezii (assembly GCA_002205965.3). NCBI lineage: Eukaryota > Rhodophyta > Florideophyceae > Gigartinales > Solieriaceae > Kappaphycus > Kappaphycus alvarezii. The sequence continues at coordinate 307,898 of NADL03000098.1, read as the reverse complement.
TAATTATGATGAAGATTGGACCGACTGCATCCAAAAATCAGTTATGTGATTCCATCATATGTATGAGGTTCGTAATTATGATGAAGATTGGACCGACTGCATCCAAAAATCAGTTATGTGATTCTATTTTACGTATGACGGATTGAGTCCGTTATTTTGGCACAAGGGAATTCGTTTCCGGTAAGTCTGCAAAATAAGGTACTGTATTGATGTGTGTATTGGGCCAACCTATTTACACAAATTTGTCAACTTTGGAAGCAGTTCCAAATTTGCCCCTAATGACTGTTATCACCGGGCCAAGATCTTGAAATCCGCTCAAATGGCTCAGTTTGTGGGATTCTGTTAGTGGACGCAGTGAGTTAGAAAGTAGTTGTAGGTTGTACTTAAGGCCAGGATTTTAGAGTTCCGAGTAAATTCTGGGTAGCCAAGCCCGCAGCTTCATCTCTCTCCCACCAGCCTTCCTATCGCAACTCATCATCAGGTTATGGGCCCAGTTCAACGCTATCTCTGTCTTTGATTCCCGTAAGTCGCCCTGTGTCGTTGCCCTGTTTCGTTTTGTTTGTCTCAGCCTGTTGAATATGTCTCACGTTTCTGGTAAGTTATTTGAATAATTCCATTTCTTTGCACATCGAAGTGATTCTCTTTGCACCTTTTGGTTGGTCTAAAGACTTGTAATTCCATAAAGCTGTTACTGACGATCACTTCCACTATCTGTGCCTGCTTCTGCGGGGTTGTGCTAGACTCGGAATTAGCCCTGGTGCCGCGAGTGCCCAGGGCTCCATCGGTCAGAGGTTTACCGTCAGGGAGGAGGTCAAGTGTGGAGAGGATCGAGGTTATTGAACCGACAACACCACCGCCGCCGACGCTCGCCCTCTCTGTCGCCCAGGAAGGATATAGGATCCCCCGCAGGTCAGTACCTCCACAGACGCCAATTAGAAAAATTCAACGACTCTCGGCCAAGAAAGCCAAAGCGCTTGCCGATCGAGTCGCGAAAAGGGAGCTGAAGGCGAAGAAGCGAGTTCCGCCGAGGCACAAGAGGTACTGCAAGACCTGCCAGATTAGCTGCAATAGTGCTAAGACATTCTACGATCACGTTCATTCTAAGGGTCATAGGACTAGAGTAGCGAACAGAAAGGAGACCCCTAGGTGTACTGTTTGTGATAGAGTGTTCGACTCCCACGAAGTTCTGAAACGCCACGAGAACGGGAAAGATCACTTGAAAGTAGTTTTGTCTCAGCAGTAAAAGGGATCCTATACTTTGGTTAAAAGCGAGTGCTCGGCCTTTGCATTTAGCTTAGAGTTTCGTGTGCTGTGTTCTTATAGAGGTGGGCTTGCCATTGCAAGGGACTATCGGTCCCCGGCTTGGGATCTTCGAACAGAACATAAGCACCTCTAACCTATTTGCAATGAGTGGCGGAGAAGATCAAGGAGGAGGGTCAATGAAGATAGAGAAGCTGACGGATACGAATTTTTATGTGTGGAAGCAGAAAATTCAGCTACTTCTGGCACTGCGCGATGTAGAACAGTACATTACCGATGATAACGTCCCTGCTGATGAAAATTCTTCTACGTATAGGACTTGGAAGCAGGGAGATCGAAAAGCCAGAGCAATTATAGGGCTGTCTCTTTCTGATGACCATTTGGACCATGTAAGAGATGCTGTTACTGCCAAAGGTATGTGGGATGCTATTCTAGAGGTGTTTGAGCGACATACGCTGCTGAACAAGTTGGCTGCTCGTAGAGAGTTTTACACTGTCAGTATGCTAGAAAATGAGAAGGTGCTTCCGTATATTGGACGTGTGAGACACCTGGCGGCTCGCTTGAAGTCTATGGGGGTCGTTATCGATGACAAAGAGATGGCTATGGCAGTGCTTAACGGCCTTCCACCGCGTTTTCACAGCCTCATTGTTGCTCTGGACGCTCTTGGATCTGAAGACAACTCCTTTGGAGTGGAGTATGTCAAAAGTCGTCTACTTCAAGAGGAACAACGAGCTTCGATGAAGTCGTCCAGGCGACAGATGACTTCAAGTGCCGCCCTTATTGGGAACGTTTTCGAAGGACGGCGCCAGTCTTCCTTGACGTGCACTAATTGTGGTCACACCGGACACACCGCCTCCCGTTGCTGGGGAAAGGATGTCAATGGAAAGCGACCTTCTCCACCCGAACGATTCCAGCGGAGGCAATTACAGAAGCCAACGGCAATGATCGCTCAAGAAAAAGATGGCTCGGAAGTGAATGAGGTGGAGTACATTTGTCTGGTGAACAAAGCGGATAAGTCTAACGTTAAAATAACCTCTAACACCTGGCTTATAGATTCCGGGTGCTCCGCGCACATGACGTTTGACAGAAGCCTCTTTACAGACTACCGTGAGGTCTCGAACAGCCGCGTTGAGATGGGAACCAAGGCTTGTGCGATTGTGGCTGGAGTCGGAAACGTTCATTTGATGCTATCAGTAAACGGCATTGAAAAATCCTGTAAGCTCACCAATGTGCTACACGTTCCCAGTTTTGCCTTTTCTCTAATTTCAGTACGCCAGATGGTCGACAATGGACTTGATGTTCAGTTTGTTCGTGACAAGTGTACTGTAAAGAAAAATGACTGTACTGTGGCAACCGCGACAAGTGAAGGAGAGCTCTACGTGCTTGATACGTGTGATATGACTCATTCGGCACACAAAGCCTCCTTGAAGACGTGGCACGAAAGACTTGCGCACGTTCATACTCAAGGAATCTTGTCTATGTCTCGCAAGAACGTGGTAAGTGGACTTCATCTTTCTTCTTCAAATGATACCAAAGATATTGGCTCATCTTCTGACTGTGATTCCGTGAAATGCGATGCTTGTGTGGTAGGAAAAGCAACTCGTGCTGTAATTCCCAAACATCGCTCAGGAGGTAGGGCAAAGCAGCTGCTAGACTTAGTCCATTCGGACGTCTGTGGCCCACTCCAAACACAGTCATTAGGTGGTGCGAGATACTTTGTCACATTCATCGATGATTACTCCAACTGGAGCGTTGTCTATCCGATGAAAAGTAAAGATGAAACTTTCGAGTTCTATAAGAAGTTTGCCAATTATGCCCTTACCCATACCGGTCAGCGAGTGAAAGTGTTTCGTTCAGATCGTGGAGGGGAGTATCTTTCCTCGCAGTTCCAATCCTTCTTATCTTCACAAGGAACGGTTCATCAAACGACCGCCGCGTACACGCCTGAACAAAATGGCGTCGCAGAACGGTTCAACCGTACATTGATAGATCTGGTTCGGTCTATGCTGTCCCACATGCAGGTTCCAAAGTCATTTTGGGCTGAAGCCCTAGACAATGCCGTGTATGTGCGGAATCGTGTAACAAACAGAGCCCTGGGAAGTTCCATTACGCCTCATCACTTGTGGATGAAGGATAAACCAGATGTGTCTCACTTGAGGGTATTTGGCTGCCAATGCTGGTACAAACTGCATGCCCATGAGGTGCAGAAACTTGATGAACGTGCAGTGAAAGGAATGTTTCTTGGATACCCAGCCGGAACGAAGGCCTACAAGGTATGGGATGACGAACTGAATCGCGTAGTTATCTCACGAAATGTGCAGTTTGATGAGTCCAGGCGAGGGCCTTGTTCGGTTGACGACAGTATATCGCATCAAAATGACGAGAATTTTGAGCCAGAGGATGTGGGCGTTGCTGACGAAACTGACCCCGATACTTTAATGGCAAATATCGGTGAAAATGGAGACTCTGAGTCATCGAGAGGTCAAAATGAGCCCGTTCTAAATCCAAATATGAACCCAGAGCCCCCGGATGCGAGCTCGGAACCAGAACATACGGGTGGTGCAGACGGAGATGGATCTAGCAATGTACCACTTCGCAGATCAGGTCGATCACGCCGCCCACCAAGACAATGGTGGAAGGGCCTCTTAGGAACTAATATACTCAGCACGTCTAATGAGGATGTTCCGGTACCAGACTCGTTCAAGGAAGCGATGAGTGGGACGCAACCAGATTTCTGGCAGAAAGCAGTTGACAAAGAGTTAAAATCACAACGCAAAAACCAGACTTGGACGCTGGTTCCGCGCTCACAGGCCTCTAACATCCTCACATCGCGCTGGGTTTTCACCGTTAAAGATATTCCAGATGATCAGGGCCACCTCATTCAGCAAGGAAAGGGTCGCCTAGTCGTAAGAGGTTTCCAGCAGATTGAAGGAGTTGATTACTCAGAGACTTTCGCCCCGGTAATCAAATTCACGACAATTCGATTGCTACTGGCTATGGTTGCGCAATTTGACTTAGAGCTTCACCAAATGGACGTAGTCACCGCGTTTCTAAATGGAGAATTAGAGGAGGATATTTACATGGAACAACCCGAAGGATGCATCGACCCTTCCAAACCAAACCATGTTTGCAAACTCCTCAAGGCTATTTATGGCCTTAAACAAGCGAGTCGTCAATGGCACAAAAAGATTGACGACTTCTTGATTAATGGGCTTGGGTTTAAGACCACGAGAAGTGACGCTTGCTTGTACACAAACATATCGAATGACAGCATAATGCTCATTGCCCTTTATGTGGATGACTTGCTGCTCGCCGGTAGTGATCTAACCGCCGTAGCCTGGATGAAAGCGGAATTAAATAAAAGGTTTGAGATGAAAGACCTGGGAGAGGCGAAAAAGTGCATAGGGCTTGAAATTAGTAGGAAAAGGTCGTCCAAGCTAGTCTGTATATCGCAGAAAGCGTATGCCGAATCCGTACTGAAACGTTTTGGAATGGTCAGCTGTAATTCCGTGAGTACACCAATGGAACAGGGATTCCATCCCGAGTCTTCGACAAGCCCGTACTGCGATGTCCCGTATCGACAGATCATCGGCTGTCTGATGTTCCTGATGGTTGGTTCTCGTCCAGATTTAGCATACGCCGTTGGCAAATTGTCTCAACACTGTGAGAAGCCTCGCGAGGACCACTGGCAGGCTGCGAAAAGGGTTTTGAGGTTCATCAAAGGAACACTCTCAACTGGTGTTATCCTAAACGGAAATCTCTCAGTGGAGTACCTCGAAGGCTTTAGTGATGCGGACTGGGGTGGCTGCTTGAGTTCAAGAAAGTCCACCAGCGGCTATGTATTCAAGCTTTGTGGAGGAGCCGTCAGCTGGTCGTCGAGGAAGCAAACGGTTGTTGCAAAGTCTACCTGCGAAGCAGAGTACATCGCGCTTTGTGATGCCTGCAAAGAAGCCGCCTGGCTAAGATGCCTCCTGACAGATGCATTGGGAAAATCAGAAGATGGTACTGTTACTATCGGTTGCGATAATACAGGAACTATATCCTTTGCAGGCAACGAGGGGGTCAACCGGCGTAACAAGCATATCGATATCTCATACCACTTTGTCAGAGATGCTATCCATCGCAATATTGTTTCCCTCTTCCATGTACCGTCTTCCGAAATGCCAGCAGATATACTAACGAAGCCTCTTGGACGACTTTCGTTCAATAAATGTGTGAGGTTTCTGGGACTTGGGGATCTGCGCGATGCTTAGGGCATGTGATCGAGGGGGGTGTTGGTGATTTCGTGAGACGATCACACGCCCATCGCACTGACTAGACGTCTCGCACGGAGGTTGGGAAGCTGTATATGTGTACACGTGGACACATGTGGTTCTGAAGGGAAATATATGCCAAATTTACCCGAAAAGCAAAGTTGCCGGGGACGAAAGGCCATTTTCAGGGGGTCGACGAAAAATGCAAATTTTGCATAATTGTTGACAAGTGGAACTTGGCCCATAATGCCTAGGCTAAGAATTGCCTGCTTTAATCCTATTCGCTGACAGGGACAATACTGCAATTCTATTGGCCCAGGATGTACACGTGTCAGGTGTTGTAGAGGTTCCTTGGCTGGTTTTAGTTGTTCAAAGGCAGTATGGGATATAACGGTTATTTATGAGCTATTTTAGAGGTCAAAATGTTGTTTAGGGGTCCCTTTACGTAGGGAAATGTGCTGTAAGGGTGTGAGGAATGTAGTGTACGGGAGCTGTGCTGAATAAGACATATACACGTGTACAGGTTGGCATTGGTGTATGCGATGTACACGTGGTACAGCTAAGAGAAGAAACCTTTTTGTGCAGTGTTGTACACGTACTGTACTAGTGCCAAATGAGGAACTGTACTTCGCACTGTACATCGTAATATGCCAAGTACTGTACTCCTTACTATACCTGAGTTTGTACAGTAGGAATCAATTATGGCAATATTGTCATGACTGCTAGAAAGAGGTATTTGATTTTATATTATGTATGAGGATTCTAGTTATGATTACGGGTTTTATCCAGCTGCATCCAAAAATCAGTTATGTGATTCCATCATATGTATGTGGTTTCTAGTTATGATATTGGTTTGTACAACTGCATCCAAAAATCAGTTATGTGATTCCATCATACGTATGTGGTTTCTAGTTATGATATTGGTTTGTACAACTGCATCCAAAAATCAGTTATGTGATTCCATCATACGTATGTGGTTCTAGTTATGATATTGGTTTGTACAACTGCATCCAAAAATCAGTTATGTGATTCCATCATATGTATGAGTTTCGTAATTATGATGAAGATTGGACCGACTGCATCCAAAAATCAGTTATGTGATTCCATCATATGTATGAGTTCGTAATTATGATGAAGATTGGACCGACTGCATCCAAAAATCAGTTATGTGATTCCATCATATGTATGAGGTTCGTAATTATGATGAAGATTGGACCGACTGCATCCAAAAATCAGTTATGTGATTCCATCATATGTATGAGGTTCGTAATTATGATGAAGATTGGACCGACTGCATCCAAAAATCAGTTATGTGATTCTATATTACGTATGACGGATTGAGTCCGTTATTTTGGCACAAGGGAATTCGTTTCCGGTAAGTCTGCAAAATAAGGTACTGTATTGATGTGTGTATTGGGCCAACCTATTTACACAAATTTGTCAAGTTTGGAAGCAGTTCCAAATTTGCCCCTAATGACTGTTATCACCGGGCCAAGATCTTGAAATCCGCTCAAATGGCTCAGTTTGTGGGATTCTGTTAGTGGACGCAGTGAGTTAGAAAGTAGTTGTAGGTTGTACTTAAGGCCAGGATTTTAGAGTTCCGAGTAAATTCTGGGTAGCCAAGCCCGCAGCTTCATCCTCTCTCCCACCAGCCTTCCCTATCGCAACTCATCATCACGGATGACTTTGGAGGTAATGCTAGACAGCTGCACTGTACGAACTGCGGTCATTCCGGTTATACGGCTGACAGATGCTGGGGCAAAGATGTGAATGGGAAGCGCCCGGAAGCGCCGAGGGGCTATCGTCCACCTGGGTCTCGTAGTGGCTCAGGATTTAATAGTCATCGGAACGAGAAGAATCGTCCGAGAGGAGATCTGCAGGCGGTCGTAGGTGCAAAATGTATTTGATTCGACTTATTCCCATCCTCCAGCTGATAGTGAGGACAGCATAGATGAGAGTGAAATCGTTTGCCTAATGTCACGAATTAAACAGGCCGGAATTTCGGCCGGAACTTCCTCCTGGTACGCAGATTCGGCATGTACTTCCCGTATGACATACGATAGGAGTGTTTTCACGAGTTATACCGAATTCTCTACAGCTTCAGTCGAAATATGAACTAAAGCCCGGGCTAGGATTGCTGGGCGAGGTGACGTGGAGCTGACCCTACTAGTGGATAGTTGTCGAAAGCAGTGCATTCTGCGAGATGTTGTCCACGTTCCTACTTTCGAATACTCTCTCATTTCTGTAGGCAAAGCGGACATAGAAGGGATCAAAACTGTATTTGAGAACAAATCTATGCAGATGACAAAGAATGGGAAAGTTGTGGGAACTGGAAAAATGCTGTGCGATAGCCTTCTTTATGCCATCGAAATATTCCAGAAGATACCGAATGATACCTTGTACTCTGCGAAAGTCACCACACTCTCAACATGGCACGAGAGAATGGCTCATGTAAGCAAAGAGGGCATTGCATCCATGGTACGGAACAATGTTGTAGACGGCATGCAGATCAGTGGCTCGAGTGCATCTGAAGTATGCACATCATGCGTTCATGGAAAGGCTCATCGTTCTGCAGTGCCGAAGAAACGTACAAGTGGTAGAGCTGAAGCAATACTAGATCTTGTTCACAGTGACGTTTGTGGACCCATGGAGGTTTCTTCAGTTGGAGGAGCACGCTACTTTGTGACTTTCACGGACGATCACTCCTCCTGGGTTACCGTCTACATGATGCAGCGAAAGTCAGAGGTCTTTGATAAATATAAACTGTTCCAAGCTCGTAGCGAAGCCCATACTGGGCGCCGCATTGGTATCTTTCGTTCAGATCGAGATGGAGAATATATGTCCACTGCATTCAAGGACTATCTTGCTGCGTGCGGAACAAAACATGAGCTTAGTGCAGTGGAGTCACCTGAACAGAACGGTGTTTCTGAGCGGCTGAACCGAACTCTGATGGATCTGGTTCGGTCAATGCTACATGCAAAGAGTCTGCCAAAACAGTTCTGGGCCGAAGCTCTGGCGACTGCTGTATACATTCGAAACAGAGTTACAACTCGCGCACTTCCAAGCCACACGACCCCGCATCATATCTAGTACGGGCGCAAGCCCAATTTGTCGCACCTTCGTACGTTTGGAAGTAAATGTTGGTACACCGTCCGGCAAGCCAGTTGAGTAAGCACGACTACCGAGCACGGGAAGCAATTAGGCTTGGATATGCGGAAGCCAGCAAAGCTTACAAACTGTGGGATCCTGAATTACACAAGGTAGTTGTTTCCAGAGATGTCAGATTCAGTGAGAGCGAAACCTGCCACTCCGAAATAAATGAAAACGAATCAGATGAGCGTCTTGCAATTAGCTCTGATGAGGATCTTGTAGGTCTCGGCGTTGAACAGAATGATCAAGTCCGGCTTCCTACACTGGACACAGCCGAGATGGCTACAGCTTCGAGACAAGATATTCAGGGACAAAGCGATGACCAGGCTAATACTGGAAACGACCCGACGATCGCCGAAAACGTTGGTACGGATAACAAAATTCCTGAGCCCCCTGATGTAAATGTAGCTCCACGGAGATCTGAGAGGATTCCGAAGAGCCCAAATGCTTGGTTGAGGTCCAATATATCCTTGACACCTAATGACACGGCTCTCGTCACAATGTTGTCAACATCTCGTACGACACGCGGCGACAGGCCCGGATGCAGATTTTTGGAAGTCTGGCCATCGAGTCTGAGCGAGACGCGATCATTCGGAACAAAACATAGAAGTTAGTTCCCACGTTTGGAGGCCTCAAATATTCTGACTCCAAAATGGGGGTTTGCAATAAAAGATGCCCAGGATCCAACGGTGGCTTTTCTCGAAAATCGAAGGCGCGTTTTGTCGCTCGTGGATTCCAACAAGTGAAAGGGGTAGATTATAATGTGACATACGCCCTGTCGTGAAGCTCAACGTCAATTCGGGTGCTTTTGGCATTGTTGCACATCAGGATCTGGAGATGCATCAAATGGACGTCAAGACGGCATTTCTGAACGGTGATGTGGACGAGGACGTGTATATGGAGCAACCTGGTGGGTTTAAAGGCACCTCGAAACGAATCATGTCTGCAAGTTTCTGAAGCCTTGTATGGTTTGAAACAGGCACAGAGCAGTAGCACCAGCAAATCGATGATTTTCTTGTTGATGGGCTCACTCTTGCACAAGTATGCAGCCAAAGCATGTTGATGCAGCCACGTTGCTTCTACAGTATTGCACGTATGGCACGTAAGGCTTAATTCACGTTGAACGGCCTGCATGAGATTTACGTACTGTTACGTAGCAGAGTGAGACAAGCCCGCCGAAAATTGTTTTCTACTCTCATGATATATTGAGTTCCCGCCTTTGGTTTTGTTACGGTGCGAGAGATTACAGCTGCATAGGCGGGGTACGTAAGACACAATTCACGGGTTGACTGTTTTATTATATGATTACGTAACAGAACGTGCATGGCTAGCATGAACGTAATGTTACTCACGTTTTGAATATTGGTAATTATGAATTTCCCGCGCATGCAAATGAGGGATTCTGAGGCATCTTGGCTTGGTAGGCTATGGATCAACAAAGATAGTACTGCAAATGTAGATTTTGCTTACTTTCATTTTTGCTTTCACAAAGCCGAAGTGAGTACCGGCAAACAGTATATAGTTGTAGTCTAATAGCTCATCAAAGTAAAGAAGAGGTACGGACTTGCCTTTGATTTCATTACCAACCTCACCCTTGCCGTTCTATCTCCTTTCTGTTTCCTTTCTCCACCTGCACTCCTTCCCTACATTCCTTTTCATTCTCTCTCCTCATCCCTCACCATCCCCTGTTTTTTCTCTCAGGTTATGGGCCCAGCCCACGCTACCGCTCTTTCCGCTTGATCCGTCCCTCAACCGTTGACGTTGACGTTGAGGTAGTTGCTTTCTCTGTGTTTTTGGTGCTGTTGGTGTTGTCACTTGTTGCTTTTTGGTTATTGTTGTTGGGTTTCTTGTCGTTGTTGGGACCCATTTGGTGATTGTCAACCACTCTGTGTGTGTATCCTGAGTGTTTTTGTGGTTATCATTGTGTGTTGTTGGAATCTTTTTGTTTGTGAGAACATATTCTAAGGCTGTCAAGCACTCTGTGTGTGGATCCTGAGTGTTTTTTGTGGTTATTACTGTGTGTTAGACTAGAGCATTCATTGCTTGTGCTCTACTTCTGTTGAGACCTATTATGTGTTGTCAAGCACTCTGTGTGAGGATCCTGAGTGCTTTGTGGTTTCATTGTTCTGGTCATTGTTTGTTGGATTGGTTTTCTGTCTCTTTTGTGGTGGTCGTGGTCATTCGACAATTCATCAGCTCGAGTTTATTGTTTGGAAGTATTGGCTCTGTTGTTTGAGGAGGAATCTAGGCCTGGTTGTTGATACCCCTTGCACTCTTGGAAAGCCTTCACGGCAACGGAAAAGAAAAAGACAGAGTGCCGGGGGTCCGCCCAAGTTTTTCCGAATCTCTTTGCCAAATCGTGGTCTTGGCAATCAGTTTGTGATCTTCTCACCGGCTGTACTCTTTTGAGAACAGTGCCTTTGTGTAAAGCGAGTTGGACGGACCGTACCATACAACCCACGCGGTTGATAACGCGAGTTATCAGAAGTCGTAAGACTGAACCCGATTCCCGGTGGGAATCACGGTGTACTAGCCAGTCGGTCCGTTGCAGTGGCCCTTTTGCGCGCCGGCGGGACAGAGACGCTCCTCGCTTGAACGATCGATACGTACGCGAAACACCATCGCCCGTGGTCGAGAGGGAAACGACTGTCTTCTAATCCTTACTCTGGTGGCATACCGGATACTAGTGTTCTGCACTTGTATTTTGGTACCTGCTGGCTATACTTCTGTTGAGGTTAAGATACGTGCTGTGCACGGAAGGACGAGGCTCATTGGTGACCTTGAGTGCTTTCACACGAGTACGACGGAGGTCAAGCAACACAGTCCGGAAGGAAACGCGCCTGAGTTAGTACGGAAAGACTGTGATTGTGGTAAGACGCCCTTTGCTGCGGGACCTTTCGGGGTAGTGGCTGAAATTCCTGGCCGTCTACAGGTAAAAGTTGCTGTGCTTACTCGTGGCACACGGATCGCGCTCAAAGTTGAAAGACCAGCACTGGCCGATATAGAGGGGTAGCGCCCTAAGGCACAAATAAGAGGTGGTCAGAGGTAAAGAGGAGGAAAACTAAAGGGGTAAAAAGTTGGAAATTAAACACCACGTGTCTTTGAGTAAACGCTGCAAACTTCTTATAGGGAAAGGCTTGCCGTGACAGGCGACTATCGGTTGCCGGCTTGGGATACCTGAACAGAGGACTTTGCATACTCACTACATACGTGGTAATAGAGGTTCAGGTACAAAGGGTCTTGGATAAGAACGTAGTCATGGACGATCGCGGAGGCGGAGTTCGAATTGAAAAGCTCACCAACAATAACTTCCATGTTTGGAAGCAGAAGGTGCAGCTTCTTGTCGCCCTCCGGGAGCTTGATGACTAATTGCGGATGACCCGCCTGAAGAATCCGATGACGGGGCTTTCAAATCATGGACTCGGGCCGACCGCAAAGCACGGGCGCTCATCGGGTTGTCCCTTTTATGATGAGCACCTTGAGCATGTGCGCGCTGCGGAAACTGCAAAAGAGATGTGGACTATTATTCTCAACACGTTTGAAAGGCACACACTCCTCATAAGCTTGCGGCTCGACGCCACTTTAACACCGCGGCTATGGACGGTAACGAGAGATTTTTGCAGTATGTTAACCGTGTGACGCAGCTAGCAGCGACCCTGAAATCCATGGATGTGACTATTGATGACAAAGAGATAGCATGGCTGTGCCTAATGGATTGCCACCTCGGTTCGACAATCTCATCGTTTGCCTTGGATGCGCTCGGAAATGAGGACAGGGTGTTTCCTTTGGAATTTGTGAAGAGGTGGTTGTTGCAGGAAGAGGAGCGTGCTCAAATGAGAGGAGTCAAAAGGTACAAAATCCAATGCGGCGCTCATATCCAGTGCCCGTCCGGATGACTTTGGAGGTAATGCTAGACAGCTGCACTGTACGAACTGCGGTCATTCCGGTCATACGGCTGACAGATGCTGGGGCAAAGATGTGAAACGGTAAGCGCCCGGAAGCGCCGAGGGCTATCGTCCACCTGGGTCTCGTAGTGGCACAGGATCTAATAGTCATCGGAACGAGAAGAATCGTCCGAGGAGATCTGCAGGCGGTCGTAGGTGCAAATGTATTTGATTCGACTTATTCCCATCCTCCAGCTGATAGTGAGGACAGCATAGATGAGAGTGAATCGTTTGCCTAATGTCACGAATTAAACAGGCCGGAATTTCGGCCGGAACTTCCTCCTGGTACGCAGATTCGGCATGTACTTCCCGTATGACATACGATAGGAGTGTTTTCACGAGTTTATACCGAATTCTTTACAGCTTCAGTCGAAATATGAACTAAAGTGTTGGTGATTTCGTGAGACGATCACACGCCCATCGCACTGACTAGACGTCTCGCACGGAGGTTGGGAAGCTGTATATGTGTACACGTGGACACATGTGGTTCTGAAGGGAAATATATGCCAAATTTACCCGAAAAGCAAAGTTGCCGGGACGAAAGGCCATTTTCAGGGGGTCGACGAAAAATGCAAATTTGGCATAATTGTTGACAAGTGGAACTTGGCCCATAATGCCTAGGCTAAGAATTGCCTGCTTTAATCCTATTCGCTGACAGGGACAATACTGCAATTCTATTGGCCCAGGATGTACACGTGTCAGGTGTTGTAGAGGTTCCTTGGCTGGTTTTAGTTGTTCAAAGGCAGTATGGGATATAACGGTTATTTATGAGCTATTTTAGAGGTCAAAATGTTGTTTAGGTGGTCCTTTACGTAGGGAAATGTGCTGTAAGGGTGTGAGGAATGTAGTGTACGGGAGCTGTGCTGAATAAGACATATACACGTGTACAGGTTGGCATTGGTGTATGCGATGTACACGTGGTACAGCTAAGAGAAGAAACCTTTTTGTGCAGTGTTGTACACGTACTGTACTAGTGCCAAATGAGGAACTGTACTTCGCACTGTACATCGTAATATGCCAAGTACTGTACTCCTTACTATACCTGAGTTTGTACAGTAGGAATCAATTATGGCAATATTGTCATGACTGCTAGAAAGAGGTATTTGATTCCATCATACGTATGGATTTCTAGTTATGATATTGGGTTTTACCAGCTGCATCCAAAAATCAGTTATGTGATTCCATCATACGTATGTGGTTCTAGTTATGATATTGGTTTGTACAACTGCATCCAAAAATCAGTTATGTGATTCCATCATACGTATGTGGTTTCTAGTTATGATATTGGGTACAACTGCATCCAAAAATCAGTTATGTGATTCCATCATACGTATGTGGTTCTAATTATGATGAAGATTGGACAACTGCATCCAAAAATCAGTTATGTGATTCCATCATATGTATGAGGTTCGTAATTATGATGAAGATTGGACCGACTGCATCCAAAAATCAGTTATGTGATTCCATCATATGTATGAGGTTCGTAATTATGATGAAGATTGGACCGACTGCATCCAAAAATCAGTTATGTGATTCTATTTTACGTATGACGGATTGAGTCCGTTATTTTGGCACAAGGGAATTCGTTTCCGGTAAGTCTGCAAAATAAGGTACTGTATTGATGTGTGTATTGGGCCAACCTATTTACACAAATTTGTCAACTTTGGAAGCAGTTCCAAATTTGCCCCTAATGACTGTTATCACCGGGCCAAGATCTTGAAATCCGCTCAAATGGCTCAGTTTGTGGGATTCTGTTAGTGGACGCAGTGAGTTAGAAAGTAGTTGTAGGTTGTACTTAAGGCCAGGATTTTAGAGTTCCGAGTAAATTCTGGGTAGCTAAGCCCGCAGCTTCATCCTCTCTCCCACCAGCCTTCCCTATCGCAACTCATCATCAGGTTATGGGCCCAGTTCAACGCTATCTCTGTCTTTGATTCCCGTAAGTCGCCCTGTGTCGTTGCCCTGTTCGTTTTGTTTGTCTCAGCCTGTTGAATATGTCTCACGTTTCTGGTAAGTTATTTGAATAATTCCATTTCTTTGCACATCGAAGTGATTCTCTTTGCACCTTTTGGTTGGTCTAAAGACTTGTAATTCCATAAAGCTGTTACTGACGATCACTTCCACTATCTGTGCCTGCTTCTGCGGGGTTGTGCTAGACTCGGAATTAGCCCTGGTGCCGCGAGTGCCCAGGGCTCCATCGGTCAGAGGTTTACCGTCAGGGAGGAGGTCAAGTGTGGAGAGGATCGAGGTTATTGAACCGACAACACCACCGCCGCCGACGCTCGCCCTCTCTGTCGCCCAGGAAGGATATAGGATCCCCCGCAGGTCAGTACCTCCACAGACGCCAATTAGAAAAATTCAACGACTCTCGGCCAAGAAAGCCAAAGCGCTTGCCGATCGAGTCGCGAAAAGGGAGCTGAAGGCGAAGAAGCGAGTTCCGCCGAGGCACAAGAGGTACTGCAAGACCTGCCAGATTAGCTGCAATAGTGCTAAGACATTCTACGATCACGTTCATTCTAAGGGTCATAGGACTAGAGTAGCGAACAGAAAGGAGACCCCTAGGTGTACTGTTTGTGATAGAGTGTTCGACTCCCACGAAGTTCTGAAACGCCACGAGAACGGGAAAGATCACTTGAAAGTAGTTTTGTCTCAGCAGTAAAAGGGATCCTATACTTTGGTTAAAAGCGAGTGCTCGGCCTTTGCATTTAGCTTAGAGTTTCGTGTGCTGTGTTCTTATAGAGGTGGGCTTGCCATTGCAAGGGACTATCGGTCCCCGGCTTGGGATCTTCGAACAGAACATAAGCACCTCTAACCTATTTGCAATGAGTGGCGGAGAAGATCAAGGAGGAGGGTCAATGAAGATAGAGAAGCTGACGGATACGAATTTTTATGTGTGGAAGCAGAAAATTCAGCTACTTCTGGCACTGCGCGATGTAGAACAGTACATTACCGATGATAACGTCCCTGCTGATGAAAATTCTTCTACGTATAGGACTTGGAAGCAGGGAGATCGAAAAGCCAGAGCAATTATAGGGCTGTCTCTTTCTGATGACCATTTGACCATGTTAAGAGATGCTGTTACTGCCAAAGGTATGTGGGATGCTATTCTAGAGGTGTTTGAGCGACATACGCTGCTGAACAAGTTGGCTGCTCGTAGAGAGTTTTACACTGTCAGTATGCTAGAAAATGAGAAGGTGCTTCCGTATATTGGACGTGTGAGACACCTGGCGGCTCGCTTGAAGTCTATGGGGGTCGTTATCGATGACAAAGAGATGGCTATGGCAGTGCTTAACGGCCTTCCACCGCGTTTTCACAGCCTCATTGTTGCTCTGGACGCTCTTGGATCTGAAGACAACTCCTTTGGAGTGGAGTATGTCAAAAGTCGTCTACTTCAAGAGGAACAACGAGCTTCGATGAAGTCGTCCAGGCGACAGATGACTTCAAGTGCCGCCCTTATTGGGAACGTTTTCGAAGGACGGCGCCAGTCTTCCTTGACGTGCACTAATTGTGGTCACACCGGACACACCGCCTCCCGTTGCTGGGGAAAGGATGTCAATGGAAAGCGACCTTCTCCACCCGAACGATTCCAGCGGAGGCAATTACAGAAGCCAACGGCAATGATCGCTCAAGAAAAAGATGGCTCGGAAGTGAATGAGGTGGAGTACATTTGTCTGGTGAACAAAGCGGATAAGTCTAACGTTAAAATAACCTCTAACACCTGGCTTATAGATTCCGGGTGCTCCGCGCACATGACGTTTGACAGAAGCCTCTTTACAGACTACCGTGAGGTCTCGAACAGCCGCGTTGAGATGGGAACCAAGGCTTGT
This sequence comes from Kappaphycus alvarezii, assembly GCA_002205965.3. Lineage (NCBI taxonomy): Eukaryota > Rhodophyta > Florideophyceae > Gigartinales > Solieriaceae > Kappaphycus > Kappaphycus alvarezii. The sequence goes on along the minus strand of NADL03000098.1, from coordinate 291,467 downwards.
GCGATTGTGGCTGGAGTCGGAAACGTTCATTTGATGCTATCAGTAAACGGCATTGAAAAATCCTGTAAGCTCACCAATGTGCTACACGTTCCCAGTTTTGCCTTTTCTCTAATTTCAGTACGCCAGATGGTCGACAATGGACTTGATGTTCAGTTTGTTCGTGACAAGTGTACTGTAAAGAAAAATGACTGTACTGTGGCAACCGCGACAAGTGAAGGAGAGCTCTACGTGCTTGATACGTGTGATATGACTCATTCGGCACACAAAGCCTCCTTGAAGACGTGGCACGAAAGACTTGCGCACGTTCATACTCAAGGAATCTTGTCTATGTCTCGCAAGAACGTGGTAAGTGGACTTCATCTTTCTTCTTCAAATGATACCAAAGATATTGGCTCATCTTCTGACTGTGATTCCGTGAAATGCGATGCTTGTGTGGTAGGAAAAGCAACTCGTGCTGTAATTCCCAAACATCGCTCAGGAGGTAGGGCAAAGCAGCTGCTAGACTTAGTCCATTCGGACGTCTGTGGCCCACCTCCAAACACAGTCATTAGGTGGTGCGAGATACTTTGTCACATTCATCGATGATTACTCCAACTGGAGCGTTGTCTATCCGATGAAAAGTAAAGATGAAACTTTCGAGTTCTATAAGAAGTTTGCCAATTATGCCCTTACCCATACCGGTCAGCGAGTGAAAGTGTTTCGTTCAGATCGTGGAGGGGAGTATCTTTCCTCGCAGTTCCAATCCTTCTTATCTTCACAAGGAACGGTTCATCAAACGACCGCCGCGTACACGCCTGAACAAAATGGCGTCGCAGAACGGTTCAACCGTACATTGATAGATCTGGTTCGGTCTATGCTGTCCCACATGCAGGTTCCAAAGTCATTTTGGGCTGAAGCCCTAGACAATGCCGTGTATGTGCGGAATCGTGTAACAAACAGAGCCCTGGGAAGTTCCATTACGCCTCATCACTTGTGGATGAAGGATAAACCAGATGTGTCTCACTTGAGGGTATTTGGCTGCCAATGCTGGTACAAACTGCATGCCCATGAGGTGCAGAAACTTGATGAACGTGCAGTGAAAGGAATGTTTCTTGGATACCCAGCCGGAACGAAGGCCTACAAGGTATGGGATGACGAACTGAATCGCGTAGTTATCTCACGAAATGTGCAGTTTGATGAGTCCAGGCGAGGGCCTTGTTCGGTTGACGACAGTATATCGCATCAAAATGACGAGAATTTTGAGCCAGAGGATGTGGGCGTTGCTGACGAAACTGACCCCGATACTTTAATGGCAAATATCGGTGAAAATGGAGACTCTGAGTCATCGAGAGGTCAAAATGAGCCCGTTCTAAATCCAAATATGAACCCAGAGCCCCCGGATGCGAGCTCGGAACCAGAACATACGGGTGGTGCAGACGGAGATGGATCTAGCAATGTACCACTTCGCAGATCAGGTCGATCACGCCGCCCACCAAGACAATGGTGGAAGGGCCTCTTAGGAACTAATATACTCAGCACGTCTAATGAGGATGTTCCGGTACCAGACTCGTTCAAGGAAGCGATGAGTGGGACGCAACCAGATTTCTGGCAGAAAGCAGTTGACAAAGAGTTAAAATCACAACGCAAAAACCAGACTTGGACGCTGGTTCCGCGCTCACAGGCCTCTAACATCCTCACATCGCGCTGGGTTTTCACCGTTAAAGATATTCCAGATGATCAGGGCCACCTCATTCAGCAAGGAAAGGGTCGCCTAGTCGTAAGAGGTTTCCAGCAGATTGAAGGAGTTGATTACTCAGAGACTTTCCCCGGTAATCAAATTCACGACAATTCGATTGCTACTGGCTATGGTTGCGCAATTTGACTTAGAGCTTCACCAAATGGACGTAGTCACCGCGTTTCTAAATGGAGAATTAGAGGAGGATATTTACATGGAACAACCCGAAGGATGCATCGACCCTTCCAAACCAAACCATGTTTGCAAACTCCTCAAGGCTATTTATGGCCTTAAACAAGCGAGTCGTCAATGGCACAAAAAGATTGACGACTTCTTGATTAATGGGCTTGGGTTTAAGACCACGAGAAGTGACGCTTGCTTGTACACAAACATATCGAATGACAGCATAATGCTCATTGCCCTTTATGTGGATGACTTGCTGCTCGCCGGTAGTGATCTAACCGCCGTAGCCTGGATGAAAGCGGAATTAAATAAAAGGTTTGAGATGAAAGACCTGGGAGAGGCGAAAAAGTGCATAGGGCTTGAAATTAGTAGGAAAAGGTCGTCCAAGCTAGTCTGTATATCGCAGAAAGCGTATGCCGAATCCGTACTGAAACGTTTTGGAATGGTCAGCTGTAATTCCGTGAGTACACCAATGGAACAGGGATTCCATCCCGAGTCTTCGACAAGCCCGTACTGCGATGTCCCGTATCGACAGATCATCGGCTGTCTGATGTTCCTGATGGTTGGTTCTCGTCCAGATTTAGCATACGCCGTTGGCAAATTGTCTCAACACTGTGAGAAGCCTCGCGAGGACCACTGGCAGGCTGCGAAAAGGGTTTTGAGGTTCATCAAAGGAACACTCTCAACTGGTGTTATCCTAAACGGAAATCTCTCAGTGGAGTACCTCGAAGGCTTTAGTGATGCGGACTGGGGTGGCTGCTTGAGTTCAAGAAAGTCCACCAGCGGCTATGTATTCAAGCTTTGTGGAGGAGCCGTCAGCTGGTCGTCGAGGAAGCAAACGGTTGTTGCAAAGTCTACCTGCGAAGCAGAGTACATCGCGCTTTGTGATGCCTGCAAAGAAGCCGCCTGGCTAAGATGCCTCCTGACAGATGCATTGGGAAAATCAGAAGATGGTACTGTTACTATCGGTTGCGATAATACAGGAACTATATCCTTTGCAGGCAACGAGGGGGTCAACCGGCGTAACAAGCATATCGATATCTCATACCACTTTGTCAGAGATGCTATCCATCGCAATATTGTTTCCCTCTTCCATGTACCGTCTTCCGAAATGCCAGCAGATATACTAACGAAGCCTCTTGGACGACTTTCGTTCAATAAATGTGTGAGGTTTCTGGGACTTGGGGATCTGCGCGATGCTTAGGGCATGTGATCGAGGGGGGTGTTGGTGATTTCGTGAGACGATCACACGCCCATCGCACTGACTAGACGTCTCGCACGGAGGTTGGGAAGCTGTATATGTGTACACGTGGACACATGTGGTTCTGAAGGGAAATATATGCCAAATTTACCCGAAAAGCAAAGTTGCCGGGGACGAAAGGCCATTTTCAGGGGGTCGACGAAAAATGCAAATTTGCATAATTGTTGACAAGTGGAACTTGGCCCATAATGCCTAGGCTAAGAATTGCCTGCTTTAATCCTATTCGCTGACAGGGACAATACTGCAATTCTATTGGCCCAGGATGTACACGTGTCAGGTGTTGTAGAGGTTCCTTGGCTGGTTTTAGTTGTTCAAAGGCAGTATGGGATATAACGGTTATTTATGAGCTATTTTAGAGGTCAAAATGTTGTTTAGGGGGTCCCTTTACGTAGGGAAATGTGCTGTAAGGGTGTGAGGAATGTAGTGTACGGGAGCTGTGCTGAATAAGACATATACACGTGTACAGGTTGGCATTGGTGTATGCGATGTACACGTGGTACAGCTAAGAGAAGAAACCTTTTTGTGCAGTGTTGTACACGTACTGTACTAGTGCCAAATGAGGAACTGTACTTCGCACTGTACATCGTAATATGCCAAGTACTGTACTCCTTACTATACCTGAGTTTGTACAGTAGGAATCAATTATGGCAATATTGTCATGACTGCTAGAAAGAGGTATTTGATTTTATATTATGTATGAGGATTCTAGTTATGATTAAGGGTTTTATCCAGCTGCATCCAAAAATCAGTTATGTGATTCCATCATACGTATGTGGTTTCTAGTTATGATATTGGTTTTACACTGCATCCAAAAATCAGTTATGTGATTCCATCATACGTATGTGGTTTCTAGTTATGATATTGGTTTGTACAACTGCATCCAAAAATCAGTTATGTGATTCCATCATACGTATGTGGTTTCTAGTTATGATATTGGTTTGTACAACTGCATCCAAAAATCAGTTATGTGATTCCATCATACGTATGTGGTTTCTAGTTTGATATTGGTTTGTACAACTGCATCCAAAAATCAGTTATGTGATTCCATCATATGTGTGAGGTTCGTAATTATGATGAAGATTGGACCGACTGCATCCAAAAATCAGTTATGTGATTCCATCATATGTATGAGTTCGTAATTATGATGAAGATTGGACCGACTGCATCCAAAAATCAGTTATGTGATTCTATTTTACGTATGACGGATTGAGTCCGTTATTTTGGCACAAGGGAATTCGTTTCCGGTAAGTCTGCAAAATAAGGTACTGTTTGATGTGTGTATTGGGCCAACCTATTTACACAAATTTGTCAAGTTTGGAAGCAGTTCCAAATTTGCCCCTAATGACTGTTATCACGGGCCAAGATCTTGAAATCCGCTCAAATGGCTCAGTTTGTGGGATTCTGTTAGTGGACGCAGTGAGTTAGAAAGTAGTTGTAGGTTGTACTTAAGGCCAGGATTTTAGAGTTCCGAGTAAATTCTGGGTAGCCAAGCCCGCAACTTCATCCGTCAGCAAAGTCCTTCACCCTCTCCGATTCCCATTACCCTCACCATCCCTGTTTTTTCTCTCAGGTTATGGGGCAGCCAGCACGCTTTCCGCTGTGATCCGTCCCTCAACCGTTGACGTTAACGGTTGAGGTAGTTGCTTTCTCTGTGTTGTTGGTGCTGTTGGTGTTGTCACTTGTTGCTTTTTGGTTATTGTTGTTGGGTTCTTGTCGTTGTTGGGACCCATTTGTGATTATCAAGCACTCTGTGTGTGTATCCTGAGTGTTTTTGTGGTTATCATTGTGTGTTGTTGGAATCTTTTGTTTGTGAGAACATATTCTAAGGCTGTCAAGCACTCTGTGTGTGGATCCTGAGTGTTTTTGTGGTTATTACTGTGTGTTTAGACTAGAGCATTCATTGCTTGTGCTCTACTTCTGTTGAGACCTATTATGTGTTGTCAAGCACTCTGTGTGAGGATCCTGAGTGCTTTGTGGTTTCATTGTTCTGGTCATTGTTTGTTGGATTGGTTTTCTGTCTCTTTTGTGGTGGTCGTGGTCATTCGACAATTCATCAGCTCGAGTTTATTGTTTGGAAGTATTGGCTCTGTTGTTTGAGGAGGAATCTAGGCCTGGTTGTTGATACCCTTGCACTCTTGGAAAGCCTTCACGGCAACGGAAAAGAAAAAGACAGAGTGCCGGGGGTCCGCCCAAGTTTGTCCGAATCTCTTGCCGAATCGTGGTCTTGGCAATCGGTTTTGTGATCTTCTCACCGGCTGTACTCTTTTGAGAACAGTGCCTTTGGGTTACGCGAGCTGGACGGACCGTACCATACAAACCCACGCGGTTGATAACGCGAGTTATCAGAAGTCGTAAGACTGAACCCGATTCCCGGTGGGAATCACGGTGTACCAGCCCAGTCGGTCCGTTGCAGTGGCCCTTTTGCGCGCCGGCGGACAGAGACGCTCCTCGCTTGAACGATCGATACGTACGCGAAACACCATCGCCCGTGGTCGGAGAGGGAACGACTGTCTTCTAATTCCTTACTCTGGTGGCATACCGGGTACTAGTGTTCTGCACTTGTATTTGGTACCTGCTGGCTATACTTCTGTTGAGGTTAAGATACGTGCTGTGCACGGAAGGACGAGGCTCATTGGTGACCTTGAGTGCTTTCACACGAGTACGACGGAGGTCAAGCAACACAGTCCGGAAGGAAACGCGCCTGAGTTAGTACGGAAAGACTGTGATTGTGGTAAGACGCCCTTTGCTGCGGGACCTTTCGGGGTAGTGGCTGAAAATTCCTGGCCGTCTACAGGTAAAAGTTGCTGTGCTTACTCGTGGCACACGGATCGCGCTCAAAGTTGAAAGACCAGCACTGGCCGATATAGAGGGGTAGCGCCCTAAGGCACAAATAAGAGAGGTGGTCAGAGTAAAGAGGAGGAAACTAAAGGGGTAAAAAGTTGGAAATTAAACACACACGTGTCTTTGAGTAAACGCTGCAAACTTCTTATAGGGAAAGGCTTGCCGTGACAGGCGACTATCGGTTGCCGGCTTGGATACCTGAACAGAGGACTTTGCATACTCACTACATACGTGGTAATAGAGGTTTCAGGTACAAAGGGTCTTGGATAAGAACGTAGTCATGGACGATCGCGGAGGCGGAGTTCGAATTGAAAAGCTCACCAACAATAACTTCCATGTTTGGAAGCAGAAGGTGCAGCTTCTTGTCGCCTCCGGGAGCTTGATGACTACATTGCGGATGACCCGCCTGAAGAATCCGATGACGGGGCTTTCAAATCATGGACTCGGGCCGACCGCAAAGCACGGGCGCTCATCGGGTTGTCCCTTTATGATGAGCACCTTGAGCATGTGCGCGCTGCGGAAACTGCAAAAGAGATGTGGACTATTATTCTCAACACGTTTGAAAGGCACACACTCCTCAATAAGCTTGCGGCTCGACGCCACTTTAACACCCGGCTATGGACGGTAACGAGAGATTTTTGCAGTATGTTAACCGTGTGACGCAGCTAGCAGCGACCCTGAAATCCATGGATGTGACTATTGATGACAAAGAGATAGCCATGGCTGTGCCTAATGGATTGCCACACTCGGTTCGACAATCTCATCGTTGCCTTGGATGCGCTCGGAAATGAGGACAGGGTGTTTCCTTTGGAATTTGTGAAGAGGTGGTTGTTGCAGGAAGAGGAGCGTGCTCAAATGAGAGAGTCAAAAGGTACAAAATCCAATGCGGCGCTCATATCCAGTGCCCGTCCGGATGACTTTGGAGGTAATGCTAGACAGCTGCACTGTACGAACTGCGGTCATTCCGGTCATACGGCTGACAGATGCTGGGGCAAAGATGTGAACGGTAAGCGCCCGGAAGCGCCGAGGGCTATCGTCCACCTGGGTCTCGTAGTGGCACAGGATCTAATAGTCATCGGAACGAGAAGAATCGTCCGAGAGGAGATCTGCAGGCGGTCGTAGGTGCAAATGTATTTGATTCGACTTATTCCCATCCTCCAGCTGATAGTGAGGACAGCATAGATGAGAGTGAAATCGTTTGCCTAATGTCACGAATTAAACAGGCCGGAATTTCGGCCGGAACTTCCTCCTGGTACGCAGATTCGCATGTACTTCCCGTATGACATACGATAGGAGTGTTTTCACGAGTTATACCGAATTCTTTACAGCTTCAGTCGAAATATGAACTAAAGTGTTGGTGATTTCGTGAGACGATCACACGCCCATCGCACTGACTAGACGTCTCGCACGGAGGTTGGGAAGCTGTATATGTGTACACGTGGACACATGTGGTTCTGAAGGGAAATATATGCCAAATTTACCCGAAAAGCAAAGTTGCCGGGGACGAAAGGCCATTTTCAGGGGTCGACGAAAAATGCAAATTTGGCATAATTGTTGACAAGTGGAACTTGGCCCATAATGCCTAGGCTAAGAATTGCCTGCTTTATCCTATTCGCTGACAGGGACAATACTGCAATTCTATTGGCCCAGGATGTACACGTGTCAGGTGTTGTAGAGGTTCCTTGGCTGGTTTTAGTTGTTCAAAGGCAGTATGGGATATAACGGTTATTTATGAGCTATTTTAGAGGTCAAAATGTTGTTTAGGTGGTCCCTTTACGTAGGGAAATGTGCTGTAAGGGTGTGAGGAATGTAGTGTACGGGAGCTGTGCTGAATAAGACATATACACGTGTACAGGTTGGCATTGGTGTATGCGATGTACACGTGGTACAGCTAAGAGAAGAAACCTTTTTGTGCAGTGTTGTACACGTACTGTACTAGTGCCAAATGAGGAACTGTACTTCGCACTGTACATCGTAATATGCCAAGTACTGTACTCCTTACTATACCTGAGTTTGTACAGTAGGAATCAATTATGGCAATATTGTCATGACTGCTAGAAAGAGGTATTTGATTTTATATTATGTATGAGGATTCTAGTTATGATTAAGGGTTTTATCCAGCTGCATCCAAAATCAGTTATGTGATTCATATACGTATGTGTTTCTAGTTATGATTATGGTTTTACCTGCATCCAAAAATCAGTTATGTGATTCCATCATACGTATGTGGTTTCTAGTTATGATGGTTTGACACTGCATCCAAAAATCAGTTATGTGATTCCATCATACGTATGTGGTTTCTAGTTATGATATTGGTTTGTACAACTGCATCCAAAAATCAGTTATGTGATTCCATCATACGTATGAGTTTCGTATTATGATGAAGTTGGACCGACTGCATCCAAAAATCAGTTATGTGATTCCATCATATGTATGAGGTTCGTAATTATGATGAAGATTGGACCGACTGCATCCAAAAATCAGTTATGTGATTCCATCATATGTATGAGGTTCGTAATTATGATGAAGATTGGACCGACTGCATCCAAAAATCAGTTATGTGATTCTATTTACGTATGACGGATTGAGTCCGTTATTTTGGCACAAGGGAATTCGTTTCCGGTAAGTCTGCAAAATAAGGTACTGTATTGATGTGTGTATTGGGCCAACCTATTTACACAAATTTGTCAACTTTGGAAGCAGTTCCAAATTTGCCCCTAATGACTGTTATCACCGGGCCAAGATCTTGAAATCCGCTCAAATGGCTCAGTTTGTGGGATTCTGTTAGTGGACGCAGTGAGTTAGAAAGTAGTTGTAGGTTGTACTTAAGGCCAGGATTTTAGAGTTCCGAGTAAATTCTGGGTAGCCAAGCCCGCAGCTTCATCCTCTCTCCCACCAGCCTTCCCTATCGCAACTCATCATCAGGTTATGGGCCCAGTTCAACGCTATCTCTGTCTTTGATTCCCGTAAGTCGCCCTGTGTCGTTGCCCTGTTTCGTTTTGTTTGTCTCAGCCTGTTGAATATGTCTCACGTTTCTGGTAAGTTATTTGAATAATTCCATTTCTTTGCACATCGAAGTGATTCTCTTTGCACCTTTTGGTTGGTCTAAAGACTTGTAATTCCATAAAGCTGTTACTGACGATCACTTCCACTATCTGTGCCTGCTTCTGCGGGGTTGTGCTAGACTCGGAATTAGCCCTGGTGCCGCGAGTGCCCAGGGCTCCATCGGTCAGAGGTTTACCGTCAGGGAGGAGGTCAAGTGTGGAGAGGATCGAGGTTATTGAACCGACAACACCACCGCCGCCGACGCTCGCCCTCTCTGTCGCCCAGGAAGGATATAGGATCCCCCGCAGGTCAGTACCTCCACAGACGCCAATTAGAAAAATTCAACGACTCTCGGCCAAGAAAGCCAAAGCGCTTGCCGATCGAGTCGCGAAAAGGGAGCTGAAGGCGAAGAAGCGAGTTCCGCCGAGGCACAAGAGGTACTGCAAGACCTGCCAGATTAGCTGCAATAGTGCTAAGACATTCTACGATCACGTTCATTCTAAGGGTCATAGGACTAGAGTAGCGAACAGAAAGGAGACCCCTAGGTGTACTGTTTGTGATAGAGTGTTCGACTCCCACGAAGTTCTGAAACGCCACGAGAACGGGAAAGATCACTTGAAAGTAGTTTTGTCTCAGCAGTAAAAGGGATCCTATACTTTGGTTAAAAGCGAGTGCTCGGCCTTTGCATTTAGCTTAGAGTTTCGTGTGCTGTGTTCTTATAGAGGTGGGCTTGCCATTGCAAGGGACTATCGGTCCCCGGCTTGGGATCTTCGAACAGAACATAAGCACCTCTAACCTATTTGCAATGAGTGGCGGAGAAGATCAAGGAGGAGGGTCAATGAAGATAGAGAAGCTGACGGATACGAATTTTTATGTGTGGAAGCAGAAAATTCAGCTACTTCTGGCACTGCGCGATGTAGAACAGTACATTACCGATGATAACGTCCCTGCTGATGAAAATTCTTCTACGTATAGGACTTGGAAGCAGGGAGATCGAAAAGCCAGAGCAATTATAGGGCTGTCTCTTTCTGATGACCATTTGGACCATGTAAGAGATGCTGTTACTGCCAAAGGTATGTGGGATGCTATTCTAGAGGTGTTTGAGCGACATACGCTGCTGAACAAGTTGGCTGCTCGTAGAGAGTTTTACACTGTCAGTATGCTAGAAAATGAGAAGGTGCTTCCGTATATTGGACGTGTGAGACACCTGGCGGCTCGCTTGAAGTCTATGGGGGTCGTTATCGATGACAAAGAGATGGCTATGGCAGTGCTTAACGGCCTTCCACCGCGTTTTCACAGCCTCATTGTTGCTCTGGACGCTCTTGGATCTGAAGACAACTCCTTTGGAGTGGAGTATGTCAAAAGTCGTCTACTTCAAGAGGAACAACGAGCTTCGATGAAGTCGTCCAGGCGACAGATGACTTCAAGTGCCGCCCTTATTGGGAACGTTTTCGAAGGACGGCGCCAGTCTTCCTTGACGTGCACTAATTGTGGTCACACCGGACACACCGCCTCCCGTTGCTGGGGAAAGGATGTCAATGGAAAGCGACCTTCTCCACCCGAACGATTCCAGCGGAGGCAATTACAGAAGCCAACGGCAATGATCGCTCAAGAAAAAGATGGCTCGGAAGTGAATGAGGTGGAGTACATTTGTCTGGTGAACAAAGCGGATAAGTCTAACGTTAAAATAACCTCTAACACCTGGCTTATAGATTCCGGGTGCTCCGCGCACATGACGTTTGACAGAAGCCTCTTTACAGACTACCGTGAGGTCTCGAACAGCCGCGTTGAGATGGGAACCAAGGCTTGTGCGATTGTGGCTGGAGTCGGAAACGTTCATTTGATGCTATCAGTAAACGGCATTGAAAAATCCTGTAAGCTCACCAATGTGCTACACGTTCCCAGTTTTGCCTTTTCTCTAATTTCAGTACGCCAGATGGTCGACAATGGACTTGATGTTCAGTTTGTTCGTGACAAGTGTACTGTAAAGAAAAATGACTGTACTGTGGCAACCGCGACAAGTGAAGGAGAGCTCTACGTGCTTGATACGTGTGATATGACTCATTCGGCACAAAAGCCTCCTTGAAGACGTGGCACGAAAGACTTGCGCACGTTCATACTCAAGGAATCTTGTCTATGTCTCGCAAGAACGTGGTAAGTGGACTTCATCTTTCTTCTTCAAATGATACCAAAGATATTGGCTCATCTTCTGACTGTGATTCCGTGAAATGCGATGCTTGTGTGGTAGGAAAAGCAACTCGTGCTGTAATTCCCAAACATCGCTCAGGAGGTAGGGCAAAGCAGCTGCTAGACTTAGTCCATTCGGACGTCTGTGGCCCACTCCAAACACAGTCATTAGGTGGTGCGAGATACTTTGTCACATTCATCGATGATTACTCCAACTGGAGCGTTGTCTATCCGATGAAAAGTAAAGATGAAACTTTCGAGTTCTATAAGAAGTTTGCCAATTATGCCCTTACCCATACCGGTCAGCGAGTGAAAGTGTTTCGTTCAGATCGTGGAGGGGAGTATCTTTCCTCGCAGTTCCAATCCTTCTTATCTTCACAAGGAACGGTTCATCAAACGACCGCCGCGTACACGCCTGAACAAAATGGCGTCGCAGAACGGTTCAACCGTACATTGATAGATCTGGTTCGGTCTATGCTGTCCCACATGCAGGTTCCAAAGTCATTTTGGGCTGAAGCCCTAGACAATGCCGTGTATGTGCGGAATCGTGTAACAAACAGAGCCCTGGGAAGTTCCATTACGCCTCATCACTTGTGGATGAAGGATAAACCAGATGTGTCTCACTTGAGGGTATTTGGCTGCCAATGCTGGTACAAACTGCATGCCCATGAGGTGCAGAAACTTGATGAACGTGCAGTGAAAGGAATGTTTCTTGGATACCCAGCCGGAACGAAGGCCTACAAGGTGTTATATGACTCATTCGGCACAGAAAGCCTGCTTGAAGACGTGGCACGAAAGACTTGCGCACGTTCATACTCAAGGAATCTTGTCTATGTCTCGCAAGAACGTGGTAAGTGGACTTCATCTTTCTTCTTCAAATGATACCAAAGATATTGGCTCATCTTCTGACTGTGATTCCGTGAAATGCGATGCTTGTGTGGTAGGAAAAGCAACTCGTGCTGTAATTCCCAAACATCGCTCAGGAGGTAGGGCAAAGCAGCTGCTAGACTTAGTCCATTCGGACGTCTGTGGCCCACTCCAAACACAGTCATTAGGTGGTGCGAGATACTTTGTCACATTCATCGCTGATTTCTCCAACTGGAGCGTTGTCTATCCGATGAAAAGTAAAGATGAAATTTTCGAGTTCTATAAGAAGTTTGCCAATTATGCCCTTACCATACCGGTCAGCGAGTGAAAGTGTTTCGTTCAGATCGTGGAGGGGAGTATCTTTCCTCGCAGTTCCAATCCTTCTTATCTTCACAAGGAACAGTTCATCAAGACCGCCGCGTACACGCCTGAACAAAATGGCGTCGCAGAACGGTTCAACCGTACATTGATAGATCTGGTTCGGTCTATGCTGTCCCACATGCAGGTTCCAAAGTCATTTTGGGCTGAAGCCCTAGACAATGCCGTGTATGTGCGGAATCGTGTAACAAACAGAGCCCTGGGAAGTTCCATTACGCCTCATCACTTGTGGATGAAGGATAAACCATATGTGTCTCACTTGAGGGTATTTGGCTGCCAATGCTGGTACAAACTGCATGCCCATGAGGTGCAGAAACTTGATGAACGTGCAGTGAAAGGAATGTTTCTTGGATACCCAGCCGGAACGAAGGCCTACAAGGTATGGGATGACGAACTGAATCGCGTAGTTATCTCACGAAATGTGCAATTCGATGAGTCCAGGCGAGGGCCTTGTTCGGTTGACGACAGTATATCGCATCAAAATGACGAGAATTTCGAGCCAGAGGATGTGGCGTTGCTGACGAAACTGACCCCGATACTTTAATGGCAAATATCGGTGAAAATGGAGACTCTGAGTCATCGAGAGGTCAAAATGAGCCCGTTCTAAATCCAAATATGAACCCAGAGCCCCCGGATGCGAGCTCGGAACCAGAACATACGGGTGGTGCAGACGGAGATGGATCTAGCAATGTACCACTTCGCAGATCAGGTCGATCACGCCGCCCACCAAGACAATGGTGGAAGGGCCTCTTAGGAACTAATATACTCAGCACGTCTAATGAGGATGTTCCGGTACCAGACTCGTTCAAGGAAGCGATGAGTGGGACGCAACCAGATTTCTGGCAGAAAGCAGTTGACAAAGAGTTAAAATCACAACGCAAAAACCAGACTTGGACGCTGGTTCCGCGCTCACAGGCCTCTAACATCCTCACATCGCGCTGGGTTTTCACCGTTAAAGATATTCCAGATGATCAGGGCCACCTCATTCAGCAAGGAAAGGGTCGCCTAGTCGTAAGAGGTTTCCAGCAGATTGAAGGAGTTGATTACTCAGAGACTTTCGCCCCGGTAATCAAATTCACGACAATTCGATTGCTACTGGCTATGGTTGCGCAATTTGACTTAGAGCTTCACCAAATGGACGTAGTCACCGCGTTTCTAAATGGAGAATTAGAGGAGGATATTTACATGGAACAACCCGAAGGATGCATCGACCCTTCCAAACCAAACCATGTTTGCAAACTCCTCAAGGCTATTTATGGTCTTAAACAAGCGAGTCGTCAATGGCACAAAAAGATTGACGACTTCTTGATTAATGGGCTTGGGTTTAAGACCACGAGAAGTGACGCTTGCTTGTACACAAACATATCGAATGACAGCATAATGCTCATTGCCCTTTATGTGGATGACTTGCTGCTCGCCGGTAGTGATCTAACCGCCGTAGCCTGGATGAAAGCGGAATTAAATAAAAGGTTTGAGATGAAAGACCTGGGAGAGGCGAAAAAGTGCATAGGGCTTGAAATTAGTAGGAAAAGGTCGTCCAAGCTAGTCTGTATATCGCAGAAAGCGTATGCCGAATCCGTACTGAAACGTTTTGGAATGGTCAGCTGTAATTCCGTGAGTACACCAATGGAACAGGGATTCCATCCCGAGTCTTCGACAAGCCCGTACTGCGATGTCCCGTATCGACAGATCATCGGCTGTCTGATGTTCCTGATGGTTGGTTCTCGTCCAGATTTAGCATACGCCGTTGGCAAATTGTCTCAACACTGTGAGAAGCCTCGCGAGGACCACTGGCAGGCTGCGAAAAGGGTTTTGAGGTTCATCAAAGGAACACTCTCAACTGGTGTTATCCTAAACGGAAATCTCTCAGTGGAGTACCTCGAAGGCTTTAGTGATGCGGACTGGGGTGGCTGCTTGAGTTCAAGAAAGTCCACCAGCGGCTATGTATTCAAGCTTTGTGGAGGAGCCGTCAGCTGGTCGTCGAGGAAGCAAACGGTTGTTGCAAAGTCTACCTGCGAAGCAGAGTACATCGCGCTTTGTGATGCCTGCAAAGAAGCCGCCTGGCTAAGATGCCTCCTGACAGATGCATTGGGAAAATCAGAAGATGGTACTGTTACTATCGGTTGCGATAATACAGGAACTATATCCTTTGCAGGCAACGAGGGGGTCAACCGGCGTAACAAGCATATCGATATCTCATACCACTTTGTCAGAGATGCTATCCATCGCAATATTGTTTCCCTCTTCCATGTACCGTCTTCCGAAATGCCAGCAGATATACTAACGAAGCCTCTTGGACGACTTTCGTTCAATAAATGTGTGAGGTTTCTGGGACTTGGGGATCTGCGCGATGCTTAGGGCATGTGATCGAGGGGGGTGTTGGAGATTTCGTGAGACGATCACACGCCCATCGCACTGACTAGACGTCTCGCACGGAGGTTGGGAAGCTGTATATATGTACACGTGGACACATGTGGTTTGAAGGGAAATATATGCCAAATTTACCCGAAAAGCAAAGTTGCCGGGGACGAAAGGCCATTTTCAGGGGGTCGACGAAAAATGCAAATTTGGCATAATTGTTGACAAGTGGAACTTGGCCCATAATGCCTAGGCTAAGAATTGCCTGCTTTAATCCTATTCGCTGACAGGGACAATACTGCAATTCTATTGGCCCAGGATGTACACGTGTCAGGTGTTGTAGAGGTTCCTTGGCTGGTTTTAGTTGTTCAAAGGCAGTATGGGATATAACGGTTATTTATGAGCTATTTTAGAGGTCAAAATGTTGTTTAGGGGGTCCCTTTACGTAGGGAAATGTGCTGTAAGGGTGTGAGGAATGTAGTGTACGGGAGCTGTGCTGAATAAGACATATACACGTGTACAGGTTGGCATTGGTGTATGCGATGTACACGTGGTACAGCTAAGAGAAGAAACCTTTTGTGCAGTGTTGTACACGTACTGTACTAGTGCCAAATGAGGAACTGTACTTCGCACTGTACATCGTAATATGCCAAGTACTGTACTCCTTACTATACCTGAGTTTGTACAGTAGGAATCAATTATGGCAATATTGTCATGACTGCTAGAAAGAGGTATTTGATTTTATATTATGTCTGAGGATTCTAGTTATGATTAAGGGTTTTATCCAGCTGCATCCAAAAATCAGTTATGTGATTCCATCATACGTATGTGGTTTCTAGTTATGATATTGGTTTGTACAACTGCATCCAAAAATCAGTTATGTGATTCCATCATACGTATGTGGTTTCTAGTTTTGATATTGGTTTGTACAACTGCATCCAAAATCAGTTATGTGATTCCATCATACGTATGTGGTTTCTAGTTATGATATTGGTTTGTACAACTGCATCCAAAAATCAGTTATGTGATTCCATCATACGTATGTGGTTTCTAGTTTTGATATTGGTTTGTACAACTGCATCCAAAAATCAGTTATGTGATTCCATCATATGTGTGAGGTTCGTAATTATGATGAAGATAGGACCGACTGCATCCAAAAATCAGTTATGTGATTCCATCATATGTATGAAGTTCGTAATTATGATGAAGATTGGACCGATTGCATCCAAAAATCAGTTATGTGATTCTATTTTACGTATGACGGATTGAGTCCGTTATTTTGGCACAAGGGAATTCGTTTCCGGTAAGTCTGCAAAATAAGGTACTGTATTGATGTGTGTATTGGGCCAACCTATTTACACAAATTTGTCAAGTTTGGAAGCAGTTCCAAATTTGCCCCTAATGACTGTTATCACCGGGCCAAGATCTTGAAATCCGCTCAAATGGCTCAGTTTGTGGGATTCTGTTAGTGGACGCAGTGAGTTAGAAAGTAGTTGTAGGTTGTACTTAAGGCCAGGATTTTAGAGTTCCGAGTAAATTCTGGGTAGCCAAGCCCGCAACTTCATCCGTCCAGCAAAGTCCTTCACCCTCTCCGATTCCCATTACCCTCACCATCCCCTGTTTTTTCTCTCAGGTTATGGGCCCAGCCCACGCTACCGCTCTTTCCGCTTGATCCGTCCCTCAACCGTTGACGTTAACGTTGAGGTAGTTGCTTTCTCTGTGTTGTTGGTGCTGTTGGTGTTGTCACTTGTTGCTTTTTGGTTATTGTTGTTGGTTCTTGTCGTTGTTGGGACCCATTTGGTGATTATCAAGCACTCTGTGTGTGTATCCTGAGTGTTTTTGTGGTTATCATTGTGTGTTGTTGGAATCTTTTGTTTGTGAGAACATATTCTAAGGCTGTCAAGCACTCTGTGTGTGGATCCTGAGTGTTTTTGTGGTTATTACTGTGTGTTAGACTAGAGCATTCATTGCTTGTGCTCTACTTCTGTTGAGACCTATTATGTGTTGTCAAGCACTCTGTGTGAGGATCCTGAGTGCTTTGTGGTTTCATTGTTCTGGTCATTGTTTGTTGGATTGGTTTTCTGTCTCTTTTGTGGTGGTCGTGGTCATTCGACAATTCATCAGCTCGAGTTTATTGTTTGGAAGTATTGGCTCTGTTGTTTGAGGAGGAATCTAGGCCTGGTTGTTGATACCCCTTGCACTCTTGGAAAGCCTTCACGGCAACGGAAAAGAAAAAGACAGAGTGCCGGGGGTCCGCCCAAGTTTGTCCGAATCTCTTGCCGAATCGTGGTCTTGGCAATCGGTTTTGTGATCTTCTCACCGGCTGTACTCTTTTGAGAACAGTGCCTTTGGGTTACGCGAGCTGGACGGACCGTACCATACAAACCCACGCGGTTGATAACGCGAGTTATCAGAAGTCGTAAGACTGAACCCGATTCCCGGTGGGAATCACGGTGTACCAGCCCAGTCGGTCCGTTGCAGTGGCCCTTTTGCGCGCCGGCGGGACAGAGACGCTCCTCGCTTGAACGATCGATACGTACGCGAAACACCATCGCCCGTGGTCGGAGAGGGAACGACTGTCTTCTAATTCCTTACTCTGGTGGCATACCGGGTACTAGTGTTCTGCACTTGTATTTTGGTACCTGCTGGCTATACTTCTGTTGAGGTTAAGATACGTGCTGTGCACGGAAGGACGAGGCTCATTGGTGACCTTGAGTGCTTTCACACGAGTACGACGGAGGTCAAGCAACACAGTCCGGAAGGAAACGCGCCTGAGTTAGTACGGAAAGACTGTGATTGTGGTAAGACGCCCTTTGCTGCGGGGACCTTTCGGGGTAGTGGCTGAAAATTCCTGGCCGTCTACAGTAAAAGTTGCTGTGCTTACTCGTGGCACACGGATCGCGCTCAAAGTTGAAAGACCAGCACTGGCCGATATAGAGGGGTAGCGCCCTAAGGCACAAATAAAGAGGTGGTCAGAGGTAAAGAGGAGGAAAACTAAAGGGGTAAAAAGTTGGAAATTAACACCACGTGTCTTTGAGTAAACGCTGCAAACTTCTTATAGGGAAAGGCTTGCCGTGACAGGCGACTATCGGTTGCCGGCTTGGGATACCTGAACAGAGGACTTTGCATACTCACTACATACGTGGTAATAGAGGTTTCAGGTACAAAGGGTCTTGGATAAGAACGTAGTCATGGACGATCGCGGAGGCGGAGTTCGAATTGAAAAGCTCACCAACAATAACTTCCATGTTTGGAAGCAGAAGGTGCAGCTTCTTGTCGCCCTCCGGGAGCTTGATGACTACATTGCGGATGACCCGCCTGAAGAATCCGATGACGGGGCTTTCAAATCATGGACTCGGGCCGACCGCAAAGCACGGCGCTCATCGGGTTGTCCCTTTATGATGAGCACCTTGAGCATGTGCGCGCTGCGGAAACTGCAAAAGAGATGTGGACTATTATTCTCAACACGTTTGAAAGGCACACACTCCTCAATAAGCTTGCGGCTCGACGCCACTTTAACACCGCGGCTATGGACGGTAACGAGAGATTTTTGCAGTATGTTAACCGTGTGACGCAGCTAGCAGCGACCCTGAAATCCATGGATGTGACTATTGATGACAAAGAGATAGCCATGGCTGTGCCTAATGGATTGCCACCTCGGTTCGACAATCTCATCGTTGCCTTGGATGCGCTCGGAAATGAGGACAGGGTGTTTCCTTTGGAATTTGTGAAGAGGTGGTTGTTGCAGGAAGAGGAGCGTGCTCAAATGAGAGAGTCAAAAGGTACAAAATCCAATGCGGCGCTCATATCCAGTGCCCGTCCGGATGACTTTGGAGGTAATGCTAGACAGCTGCACTGTACGAACTGCGGTCATTCCGGTCATACGGCTGACAGATGCTGGGGCAAAGATGTGAACGGTAAGCGCCCGGAAGCGCCGAGGGGCTATCGTCCACCTGGGTCTCGTAGTGGCACAGGATCTAATAGTCATCGGAACGAGAAGAATCGTCCGAGAGGAGATCTGCAGGCGGTCGTAGGTGCAAATGTATTTGATTCGACTTATTCCCATCCTCCAGCTGATAGTGAGGACAGCATAGATGAGAGTGAAATCGTTTGCCTAATGTCACGAATTAAACAGGCCGGAATTTCGGCCGGAACTTCCTCCTGGTACGCAGATTCGCATGTACTTCCCGTATGACATACGATAGGAGTGTTTTCACGAGTTATACCGAATTCTTTACAGCTTCAGTCGAAATATGAACTAAAGTGTTGTGATTCGTGAGACGATCACACGCCCATCGCACTGACTAGACGTCTCGCACGGAGGTTGGGAAGCTGTATATGTGTACACGTGGACACATGTGGTTCTGAAGGGAAATATATGCCAAATTTACCCGAAAAGCAAAGTTGCCGGGGACGAAAGGCCATTTTCAGGGGGTCGACGAAAAATGCAAATTTTGCATAATTGTTGACAAGTGGAACTTGGCCCATAATGCCTAGGCTAAGAATTGCCTGCTTTAATCCTATTCGCTGACAGGGACAATACTGCAATTCTATTGGCCCAGGATGTACACGTGTCAGGTGTTGTAGAGGTTCCTTGGCTGGTTTTAGTTGTTCAAAGGCAGTATGGGATATAACGGTTATTTATGAGCTATTTTAGAGGTCAAAATGTTGTTTAGGGGGTCCCTTTACGTAGGGAAATGTGCTGTAAGGGTGTGAGGAATGTAGTGTACGGGAGCTGTGCTGAATAAGACATATACACGTGTACAGGTTGGCATTGGTGTATGCGATGTACACGTGGTACAGCTAAGAGAAGAAACCTTTTTGTGCAGTGTTGTACACGTACTGTACTAGTGCCAAATGAGGAACTGTACTTCGCACTGTACATCGTAATATGCCAAGTACTGTACTCCTTACTATACCTGAGTTTGTACAGTAGGAATCAATTATGGCAATATTGTCATGACTGCTAGAAAGAGGTATTTGATTTTATATTATGTATGAGGATTCTAGTTATGATTAAGGGTTTTATCCAGCTGCATCCAAAAATCAGTTATGTGATTCCATCATACGTATGTGGTTTCTAGTTATGATATTGGTTTGTACAACTGCATCCAAAAATCAGTTATGTGATTCCATCATACGTATGTGGTTTCTAGTTATGATAAGGTTGGACACTGCATCCAAAAATCAGTTATGTGATTCCATCATACGTATGGTTTAGTTATGATATTGGTTTGTACAACTGCATCCAAAAATCAGTTATGTGATTCCATCATATGTGTGAGTTCGTAATTATGATGAAGATTGGACCGACTGCATCCAAAAATCAGTTATGTGATTCCATCATATGTATGAGGTTCGTATGATGAAGATTGACGACTGCATCTCAGTTATGTGATTCATCATATGTATGATTCGTAATTATGATGAAGATTGGACCGACTGCATCCAAAAATCAGTTATGTGATTCTATTTTACGTATGACGGATTGAGTCCGTTATTTTGGCACAAGGGAATTCGTTTCCGGTAAGTCTGCAAAATAAGGTACTGTATTGATGTGTGTATTGGGCCAACCTATTTACACAAATTTGTCAAGTTTGGAAGCAGTTCCAAATTTGCCCCTAATGACTGTTATCACCGGGCCAAGATCTTGAAATCCGCTCAAATGGCTCAGTTTGTGGGATTCTGTTAGTGGACGCAGTGAGTTAGAAAGTAGTTGTAGGTTGTACTTAAGGCCAGGATTTTAGAGTTCCGAGTAAATTCTGGGTAGCTAAGCCCGCAGCTTCATCCTCTCTCCCACCAGCCTTCCCTATCGCAACTCATCATCAGGTTATGGGCCCAGTTCAACGCTATCTCTGTCTTTGATTCCCGTAAGTCGCCCTGTGTCGTTGCCCTGTTTCGTTTTGTTTGTCTCAGCCTGTTGAATATGTCTCACGTTTCTGGTAAGTTATTTGAATAATTCCATTTCTTTGCACATCGAAGTGATTCTCTTTGCACCTTTTGGTTGGTCTAAAGATTTGTAATTCCATAAAGCTGTTACTGACGATCACTTCCACTATCTGTGCCTGCTTCTGCGGGGTTGTGCTAGACTCGGAATTAGCCCTGGTGCCGCGAGTGCCCAGGGCTCCATCGGTCAGAGGTTTACCGTCAGGGAGGAGGTCAAGTGTGGAGAGGATCGAGGTTATTGAACCGACAACACCACCGCCGCCGACGCTCGCCCTCTCTGTCGCCCAGGAAGGATATAGGATCCCCCGCAGGTCAGTACCTCCACAGACGCCAATTAGAAAAATTCAACGACTCTCGGCCAAGAAAGCCAAAGCGCTTGCCGATCGAGTCGCGAAAAGGGAGCTGAAGGCGAAGAAGCGAGTTCCGCCGAGGCACAAGAGGTACTGCAAGACCTGCCAGATTAGCTGCAATAGTGCTAAGACATTCTACGATCACGTTCATTCTAAGGGTCATAGGACTAGAGTAGCGAACAGAAAGGAGACCCCTAGGTGTACTGTTTGTGATAGAGTGTTCGACTCCCACGAAGTTCTGAAACGCCACGAGAACGGGAAAGATCACTTGAAAGTAGTTTTGTCTCAGCAGTAAAAGGGATCCTATACTTTGGTTAAAAGCGAGTGCTCGGCCTTTGCATTTAGCTTAGAGTTTCGTGTGCTGTGTTCTTATAGAGGTGGGCTTGCCATTGCAAGGGACTATCGGTCCCCGGCTTGGGATCTTCGAACAGAACATAAGCACCTCTAACCTATTTGCAATGAGTGGCGGAGAAGATCAAGGAGGAGGGTCAATGAAGATAGAGAAGCTGACGGATACGAATTTTTATGTGTGGAAGCAGAAAATTCAGCTACTTCTGGCACTGCGCGATGTAGAACAGTACATTACCGATGATAACGTCCCTGCTGATGAAAATTCTTCTACGTATAGGACTTGGAAGCAGGGAGATCGAAAAGCCAGAGCAATTATAGGGCTGTCTCTTTCTGATGACCATTTGGACCATGTAAGAGATGCTGTTACTGCCAAAGGTATGTGGGATGCTATTCTAGAGGTGTTTGAGCGACATACGCTGCTGAACAAGTTGGCTGCTCGTAGAGAGTTTTACACTGTCAGTATGCTAGAAAATGAGAAGGTGCTTCCGTATATTGGACGGTGAGACACCTGGCGGCTCGCTTGAAGTCTATGGGGGTCGTTATCGATGACAAAGAGATGGCTATGGCAGTGCTTAACGGCCTTCCACCGCGTTTTCACAGCCTCATTGTTGCTCTGGACGCTCTTGGATCTGAAGACAACTCCTTTGGAGTGGAGTATGTCAAAAGTCGTCTACTTCAAGAGGAACAACGAGCTTCGATGAAGTCGTCCAGGCGACAGATGACTTCAAGTGCCGCCCTTATTGGGAACGTTTTCGAAGGACGGCGCCAGTCTTCCTTGACGTGCACTAATTGTGGTCACACCGGACACACCGCCTCCCGTTGCTGGGGAAAGGATGTCAATGGAAAGCGACCTTCTCCACCCGAACGATTCCAGCGGAGGCAATTACAGAAGCCAACGGCAATGATCGCTCAAGAAAAAGATGGCTCGGAAGTGAATGAGGTGGAGTACATTTGTCTGGTGAACAAAGCGGATAAGTCTAACGTTAAAATAACCTCTAACACCTGGCTTATAGATTCCGGGTGCTCCGCGCACATGACGTTTGACAGAAGCCTCTTTACAGACTACCGTGAGGTCTCGAACAGCCGCGTTGAGATGGGAACCAAGGCTTGTGCGATTGTGGCTGGAGTCGGAAACGTTCATTTGATGCTATCAGTAAACGGCATTGAAAAATCCTGTAAGCTCACCAATGTGCTACACGTTCCCAGTTTTGCCTTTTCTCTAATTTCAGTACGCCAGATGGTCGACAATGGACTTGATGTTCAGTTTGTTCGTGACAAGTGTACTGTAAAGAAAAATGACTGTACTGTGGCAACCGCGACAAGTGAAGGAGAGCTCTACGTGCTTGATACGTGTGATATGACTCATTCGGCACACAAAGCCTCCTTGAAGACGTGGCACGAAAGACTTGCGCACGTTCATACTCAAGGAATCTTGTCTATGTCTCGCAAGAACGTGGTAAGTGGACTTCATCTTTCTTCTTCAAATGATACCAAAGATATTGGCTCATCTTCTGACTGT
The DNA here is from genome assembly GCA_002205965.3 of Kappaphycus alvarezii. Lineage (NCBI taxonomy): Eukaryota > Rhodophyta > Florideophyceae > Gigartinales > Solieriaceae > Kappaphycus > Kappaphycus alvarezii. The sequence continues at coordinate 268,467 of NADL03000098.1, read as the reverse complement.
GATTCCGTGAAATGCGATGCTTGTGTGGTAGGAAAAGCAACTCGTGCTGTAATTCCCAAACATCGCTCAGGAGGTAGGGCAAAGCAGCTGCTAGACTTAGTCCATTCGGACGTCTGTGGCCCACTCCAAACACAGTCATTAGGTGGTGCGAGATACTTTGTCACATTCATCGATGATTACTCCAACTGGAGCGTTGTCTATCCGATGAAAAGTAAAGATGAAACTTTCGAGTTCTATAAGAAGTTTGCCAATTATGCCCTTACCCATACCGGTCAGCGAGTGAAAGTGTTTCGTTCAGATCGTGGAGGGGAGTATCTTTCCTCGCAGTTCCAATCCTTCTTATCTTCACAAGGAACGGTTCATCAAACGACCGCCGCGTACACGCCTGAACAAAATGGCGTCGCAGAACGGTTCAACCGTACATTGATAGATCTGGTTCGGTCTATGCTGTCCCACATGCAGGTTCCAAAGTCTTTTTGGGCTGAAGCCCTGACAATGCCGTGTATGTGCGGAATCGTGTAACAAACAGAGCCCTGGGAAGTTCCATTACGCCTCATCACTTGTGGATGAAGGATAAACCAGATGTGTCTCACTTGAGGGTATTTGGCTGCCAATGCTGGTACAAACTGCATGCCCATGAGGTGCAGAAACTTGATGAACGTGCAGTGAAAGGAATGTTTCTTGGATACCCAGCCGGAACGAAGGCCTACAAGGTATGGGATGACGAACTGAATCGCGTAGTTATCTCACGAAATGTGCAGTTTGATGAGTCCAGGCGAGGGCCTTGTTCGGTTGACGACAGTATATCGCATCAAAATGACGAGAATTTTGAGCCAGAGGATGTGGGCGTTGCTGACGAAACTGACCCCGATACTTTAATGGCAAATATCGGTGAAAATGAGACTCTGAGTCATCGAGAGGTCAAAATGAGCCCGTTCTAAATCCAAATATGAACCCAGAGCCCCCGGATGCGAGCTCGGAACCAGAACATACGGGTGGTGCAGACGGAGATGGATCTAGCAATGTACCACTTCGCAGATCAGGTCGATCACGCCGCCCACCAAGACAATGGTGGAAGGGCCTCTTAGGAACTAATATACTCAGCACGTCTAATGAGGATGTTCCGGTACCAGACTCGTTCAAGGAAGCGATGAGTGGGACGCAACCAGATTTCTGGCAGAAAGCAGTTGACAAAGAGTTAAAATCACAACGCAAAAACCAGACTTGGACGCTGGTTCCGCGCTCACAGGCCTCTAACATCCTCACATCGCGCTGGGTTTTCACCGTTAAAGATATTCCAGATGATCAGGGCCACCTCATTCAGCAAGGAAAGGGTCGCCTAGTCGTAAGAGGTTTCCAGCAGATTGAAGGAGTTGATTACTCAGAGACTTTCGCCCCGGTAATCAAATTCACGACAATTCGATTGCTACTGGCTATGGTTGCGCAATTTGACTTAGAGCTTCACCAAATGGACGTAGTCACCGCGTTTCTAAATGGAGAATTAGAGGAGGATATTTACATGGAACAACCCGAAGGATGCATCGACCCTTCCAAACCAAACCATGTTTGCAAACTCCTCAAGGCTATTTATGGCCTTAAACAAGCGAGTCGTCAATGGCACAAAAAGATTGACGACTTCTTGATTAATGGGCTTGGGTTTAAGACCACGAGAAGTGACGCTTGCTTGTACACAAACATATCGAATGACAGCATAATGCTCATTGCCCTTTATGTGGATGACTTGCTGCTCGCCGGTAGTGATCTAACCGCCGTAGCCTGGATGAAAGCGGAATTAAATAAAAGGTTTGAGATGAAAGACCTGGGAGAGGCGAAAAAGTGCATAGGGCTTGAAATTAGTAGGAAAAGGTCGTCCAAGCTAGTCTGTATATCGCAGAAAGCGTATGCCGAATCCGTACTGAAACGTTTTGGAATGGTCAGCTGTAATTCCGTGAGTACACCAATGGAACAGGGATTCCATCCCGAGTCTTCGACAAGCCCGTACTGCGATGTCCCGTATCGACAGATCATCGGCTGTCTGATGTTCCTGATGGTTGGTTCTCGTCCAGATTTAGCATACGCCGTTGGCAAATTGTCTCAACACTGTGAGAAGCCTCGCGAGGACCACTGGCAGGCTGCGAAAAGGGTTTTGAGGTTCATCAAAGGAACACTCTCAACTGGTGTTATCCTAAACGGAAATCTCTCAGTGGAGTACCTCGAAGGCTTTAGTGATGCGGACTGGGGTGGCTGCTTGAGTTCAAGAAAGTCCACCAGCGGCTATGTATTCAAGCTTTGTGGAGGAGCCGTCAGCTGGTCGTCGAGGAAGCAAACGGTTGTTGCAAAGTCTACCTGCGAAGCAGAGTACATCGCGCTTTGTGATGCCTGCAAAGAAGCCGCCTGGCTAAGATGCCTCCTGACAGATGCATTGGGAAAATCAGAAGATGGTACTGTTACTATCGGTTGCGATAATACAGGAACTATATCCTTTGCAGGCAACGAGGGGGTCAACCGGCGTAACAAGCATATCGATATCTCATACCACTTTGTCAGAGATGCTATCCATCGCAATATTGTTTCCCTCTTCCATGTACCGTCTTCCGAAATGCCAGCAGATATACTAACGAAGCCTCTTGGACGACTTTCGTTCAATAAATGTGTGAGGTTTCTGGGACTTGGGGATCTGCGCGATGCTTAGGGCATGTGATCGAGGGGGGGTGTTGGTGATTTCGTGAGACGATCACACGCCCATCGCACTGACTAGACGTCTCGCACGGAGGTTGGGAAGCTGTATATGTGTACACGTGGACACATGTGGTTCTGAAGGGAAATATATGCCAAATTTACCCGAAAAGCAAAGTTGCCGGGACGAAAGGCCATTTTCAGGGGGTCGACGAAAAATGCAAATTTTGCATAATTGTTGACAAGTGGAACTTGGCCCATAATGCCTAGGCTAAGAATTGCCTGCTTTAATCCTATTCGCTGACAGGGACAATACTGCAATTCTATTGGCCCAGGATGTACACGTGTCAGGTGTTGTAGAGGTTCCTTGGCTGGTTTTAGTTGTTCAAAGGCAGTATGGGATATAACGGTTATTTATGAGCTATTTTAGAGGTCAAAATGTTGTTTAGGGGGTCCCTTTACGTAGGGAAATGTGCTGTAAGGGTGTGAGGAATGTAGTGTACGGGAGCTGTGCTGAATAAGACATATACACGTGTACAGGTTGGCATTGGTGTATGCGATGTACACGTGGTACAGCTAAGAGAAGAAACCTTTTTGTGCAGTGTTGTACACGTACTGTACTAGTGCCAAATGAGGAACTGTACTTCGCACTGTACATCGTAATATGCCAAGTACTGTACTCCTTACTATACCTGAGTTTGTACAGTAGGAATCAATTATGGCAATATTGTCATGACTGCTAGAAAGAGGTATTTGATTTTATATTATGTATGAGGATTCTAGTTATGATTAAGGGTTTTATCCAGCTGCATCCAAAAATCAGTTATGTGATTCCATCATACGTATGTGGTTTCTAGTTATGATATTGGTTTGTACAACTGCATCCAAAAATCAGTTATGTGATTCCATCATACGTATGTGGTTTCGTAATTATGATGAAGATTGTACCGACTGCATCCAAAAATCAGTTATGTGATTCCATCATATGTATGGGTTCGTAATTATGATGAAGATTGGACCGACTGCATCCAAAAATCAGTTATGTGATTCCATCATATGTATGAGGTTCGTAATTATGATGAAGATTGGACCGACTGCATCCAAAAATCAGTTATGTGATTCTATTTTACGTATGACGGATTGAGTCCGTTATTTTGGCACAAGGGAATTCGTTTCCGGTAAGTCTGCAAAATAAGGTACTGTATTGATGTGTGTATTGGGCCAACCTATTTACACAAATTTGTCAAGTTTGGAAGCAGTTCCAAATTTGCCCCTAATGACTGTTATCACCGGGCCAAGATCTTGAAATCCGCTCAAATGGCTCAGTTTGTGGGATTCTGTTAGTGGACGCAGTGAGTTAGAAAGTAGTTGTAGGTTGTACTTAAGGCCAGGATTTTAGAGTTCCGAGTAAATTCTGGGCAGCTAAGCCCGCAGCTTCATCCTCACTCCCACCAGCCTTCCCTATCGCAACTCATCATCAGGTTATGGGCCCAGTTCAACGCTATCTCTGTCTTTGATTCCCGTAAGTCGCCCTGTGTCGTTGCCCTGTTTCGTTTTGTTTGTCTCAGCCTGTTGAATATGTCTCACGTTTCTGGTAAGTTATTTGAATAATTCCATTTCTTTGCACATCGAAGTGATTCTCTTTGCACCTTTTGGTTGGTCTAAAGATTGTAATTCCATAAAGCTGTTACTGACGATCACTTCCACTATCTGTGCCTGCTTCTGCGGGGTTGTGCTAGACTCGGAATTAGCCCTGGTGCCGCGAGTGCCCAGGGCTCCATCGGTCAGAGGTTTACCGTCAGGGAGGAGGTCAAGTGTGGAGAGGATCGAGGTTATTGAACCGACAACACCACCGCCGCCGACGCTCGCCCTCTCTGTCGCCCAGGAAGGATATAGGATCCCCCGCAGGTCAGTACCTCCACAGACGCCAATTAGAAAAATTCAACGACTCTCGGCCAAGAAAGCCAAAGCGCTTGCCGATCGAGTCGCGAAAAGGGAGCTGAAGGCGAAGAAGCGAGTTCCGCCGAGGCACAAGAGGTACTGCAAGACCTGCCAGATTAGCTGCAATAGTGCTAAGACATTCTACGATCACGTTCATTCTAAGGGTCATAGGACTAGAGTAGCGAACAGAAAGGAGACCCCTAGGTGTACTGTTTGTGATAGAGTGTTCGACTCCCACGAAGTTTCGAAACGCCACGAGAACGGGAAAGATCACTTGAAAGTAGTTTTGTCTCAGCAGTAAAAGGGATCCTATACTTTGGTTAAAAGCGAGTGCTCGGCCTTTGCATTTAGCTTAGAGTTTCGTGTGCTGTGTTCTTATAGAGGTGGGCTTGCCATTGCAAGGGACTATCGGTCCCCGGCTTGGGATCTTCGAACAGAACATAAGCACCTCTAACCTATTTGCAATGAGTGGCGGAGAAGATCAAGGAGGAGGGTCAATGAAGATAGAGAAGCTGACGGATACGAATTTTTATGTGTGGAAGCAGAAAATTCAGCTACTTCTGGCACTGCGCGATGTAGAACAGTACATTACCGATGATAACGTCCCTGCTGATGAAAATTCTTCTACGTATAGGACTTGGAAGCAGGGAGATCGAAAAGCCAGAGCAATTATAGGGCTGTCTCTTTCTGATGACCATTTGGACCATGTAAGAGATGCTGTTACTGCCAAAGGTATGTGGGATGCTATTCTAGAGGTGTTTGAGCGACATACGCTGCTGAACAAGTTGGCTGCTCGTAGAGAGTTTTACACTGTCAGTATGCTAGAAAATGAGAAGGTGCTTCCGTATATTGGACGTGTGAGACACCTGGCGGCTCGCTTGAAGTCTATGGGGGTCGTTATCGATGACAAAGAGATGGCTATGGCAGTGCTTAACGGCCTTCCACCGCGTTTTCACAGCCTCATTGTTGCTCTGGACGCTCTTGGATCTGAAGACTCCTTTGGAGTGGAGTATGTCAAAAGTCGTCTACTTCAAGAGGAACAACGAGCTTCGATGAAGTCGTCCAGGCGACAGATGACTTCAAGTGCCGCCCTTATTGGGAACGTTTTCGAAGGACGGCGCCAGTCTTCCTTGACGTGCACTAATTGTGGTCACACCGGACACACCGCCTCCCGTTGCTGGGGAAAGGATGTCAATGGAAAGCGACCTTCTCCACCCGAACGATTCCAGCGGAGGCAATTACAGAAGCCAACGGCAATGATCGCTCAAGAAAAAGATGGCTCGGAAGTGAATGAGGTGGAGTACATTTGTCTGGTGAACAAAGCGGATAAGTCTAACGTTAAAATAACCTCTAACACCTGGCTTATAGATTCCGGGTGCTCCGCGCACATGACGTTTGACAGAAGCCTCTTTACAGACTACCGTGAGGTCTCGAACAGCCGCGTTGAGATGGGAACCAAGGCTTGTGCGATTGTGGCTGGAGTCGGAAACGTTCATTTGATGCTATCAGTAAACGGCATTGAAAAATCCTGTAAGCTCACCAATGTGCTACACGTTCCCAGTTTTGCCTTTTCTCTAATTTCAGTACGCCAGATGGTCGACAATGGACTTGATGTTCAGTTTGTTCGTGACAAGTGTACTGTAAAGAAAAATGACTGTACTGTGGCAACCGCGACAAGTGAAGGAGAGCTCTACGTGCTTGATACGTGTGATATGACTCATTCGGCACACAAAGCCTCCTTGAAGACGTGGCACGAAAGACTTGCGCACGTTCATACTCAAGGAATCTTGTCTATGTCTCGCAAGAACGTGGTAAGTGGACTTCATCTTTCTTCTTCAAATGATACCAAAGATATTGGCTCATCTTCTGACTGTGATTCCGTGAAATGCGATGCTTGTGTGGTAGGAAAAGCAACTCGTGCTGTAATTCCCAAACATCGCTCAGGAGGTAGGGCAAAGCAGCTGCTAGACTTAGTCCATTCGGACGTCTGTGGCCCACTCCAAACACAGTCATTAGGTGGTGCGAGATACTTTGTCACATTCATCGATGATTACTCCAACTGGAGCGTTGTCTATCCGATGAAAAGTAAAGATGAAACTTTCGAGTTCTATAAGAAGTTTGCCAATTATGCCCTTACCCATACCGGTCAGCGAGTGAAAGTGTTTCGTTCAGATCGTGGAGGGGAGTATCTTTCCTCGCAGTTCCAATCCTTCTTATCTTCACAAGGAACGGTTCATCAAACGACCGCCGCGTACACGCCTGAACAAAATGGCGTCGCAGAACGGTTCAACCGTACATTGATAGATCTGGTTCGGTCTATGCTGTCCCACATGCAGGTTCCAAAGTCTTTTGGGCTGAAGCCCTGACAATGCCGTGTATGTGCGGAATCGTGTAACAAACAGAGCCCTGGGAAGTTCCATTACGCCTCATCACTTGTGGATGAAGGATAAACCAGATGTGTCTCACTTGAGGGTATTTGGCTGCCAATGCTGGTACAAACTGCATGCCCATGAGGTGCAGAAACTTGATGAACGTGCAGTGAAAGGAATGTTTCTTGGATACCCAGCCGGAACGAAGGCCTACAAGGTATGGGATGACGAACTGAATCGCGTAGTTATCTCACGAAATGTGCAGTTTGATGAGTCCAGGCGAGGGCCTTGTTCGGTTGACGACAGTATATCGCATCAAAATGACGAGAATTTTGAGCCAGAGGATGTGGGCGTTGCTGACGAAACTGACCCCGATACTTTAATGGCAAATATCGGTGAAAATGGACTCTGAGTCATCGAGAGGTCAAAATGAGCCCGTTCTAAATCCAAATATGAACCCAGAGCCCCCGGATGCGAGCTCGGAACCAGAACATACGGGTGGTGCAGACGGAGATGGATCTAGCAATGTACCACTTCGCAGATCAGGTCGATCACGCCGCCCACCAAGACAATGGTGGAAGGGCCTCTTAGGAACTAATATACTCAGCACGTCTAATGAGGATGTTCCGGTACCAGACTCGTTCAAGGAAGCGATGAGTGGGACGCAACCAGATTTCTGGCAGAAAGCAGTTGACAAAGAGTTAAAATCACAACGCAAAAACCAGACTTGGACGCTGGTTCCGCGCTCACAGGCCTCTAACATCCTCACATCGCGCTGGGTTTTCACCGTTAAAGATATTCCAGATGATCAGGGCCACCTCATTCAGCAAGGAAAGGGTCGCCTAGTCGTAAGAGGTTTCCAGCAGATTGAAGGAGTTGATTACTCAGAGACTTTCGCCCCGGTAATCAAATTCACGACAATTCGATTGCTACTGGCTATGGTTGCGCAATTTGACTTAGAGCTTCACCAAATGGACGTAGTCACCGCGTTTCTAAATGGAGAATTAGAGGAGGATATTTACATGGAACAACCCGAAGGATGCATCGACCCTTCCAAACCAAACCATGTTTGCAAACTCCTCAAGGCTATTTATGGCCTTAAACAAGCGAGTCGTCAATGGCACAAAAAGATTGACGACTTCTTGATTAATGGGCTTGGGTTTAAGACGAGAAGTGACGCTTGCTTGTACACAAACATATCGAATGACAGCATAATGCTCATTGCCCTTTATGTGGATGACTTGCTGCTCGCCGGTAGTGATCTAACCGCCGTAGCCTGGATGAAAGCGGAATTAAATAAAAGGTTTGAGATGAAAGACCTGGGAGAGGCGAAAAAGTGCATAGGGCTTGAAATTAGTAGGAAAAGGTCGTCCAAGCTAGTCTGTATATCGCAGAAAGCGTATGCCGAATCCGTACTGAAACGTTTTGGAATGGTCAGCTGTAATTCCGTGAGTACACCAATGGAACAGGGATTCCATCCCGAGTCTTCGACAAGCCCGTACTGCGATGTCCCGTATCGACAGATCATCGGCTGTCTGATGTTCCTGATGGTTGGTTCTCGTCCAGATTTAGCATACGCCGTTGGCAAATTGTCTCAACACTGTGAGAAGCCTCGCGAGGACCACTGGCAGGCTGCGAAAAGGGTTTTGAGGTTCATCAAAGGAACACTCTCAACTGGTGTTATCCTAAACGGAAATCTCTCAGTGGAGTACCTCGAAGGCTTTAGTGATGCGGACTGGGGTGGCTGCTTGAGTTCAAGAAAGTCCACCAGCGGCTATGTATTCAAGCTTTGTGGAGGAGCCGTCAGCTGGTCGTCGAGGAAGCAAACGGTTGTTGCAAAGTCTACCTGCGAAGCAGAGTACATCGCGCTTTGTGATGCCTGCAAAGAAGCCGCCTGGCTAAGATGCCTCCTGACAGATGCATTGGGAAAATCAGAAGATGGTTACTATCGGTTGCGATAATACAGGAACTATATCCTTTGCAGGCAACGAGGGGGTCAACCGGCGTAACAAGCATATCGATATCTCATACCACTTTGTCAGAGATGCTATCCATCGCAATATTGTTTCCCTCTTCCATGTACCGTCTTCCGAAATGCCAGCAGATATACTAACGAAGCCTCTTGGACGACTTTCGTTCAATAAATGTGTGAGGTTTCTGGGACTTGGGATCTGCGCGATGCTTAGGGCATGTGATCGAGGGGGGGTGTTGGTGATTTCGTGAGACGATCACACGCCCATCGCACTGACTAGACGTCTCGCACGGAGGTTGGGAAGCTGTATATGTGTACACGTGGACACATGTGGTTCTGAAGGGAAATATATGCCAAATTTACCCGAAAAGCAAAGTTGCCGGGGACGAAAGGCCATTTTCAGGGGGTCGACGAAAAATGCAAATTTTGCATAATTGTTGACAAGTGGAACTTGGCCCATAATGCCTAGGCTAAGAATTGCCTGCTTTAATCCTATTCGCTGACAGGGACAATACTGCAATTCTATTGGCCCAGGATGTACACGTGTCAGGTGTTGTAGAGGTTCCTTGGCTGGTTTTAGTTGTTCAAAGGCAGTATGGGATATAACGGTTATTTATGAGCTATTTTAGAGGTCAAAATGTTGTTTAGGGGGTCCCTTTACGTAGGGAAATGTGCTGTAAGGGTGTGAGGAATGTAGTGTACGGGAGCTGTGCTGAATAAGACATATACACGTGTACAGGTTGGCATTGGTGTATGCGATGTACACGTGGTACAGCTAAGAGAAGAAACCTTTTTGTGCAGTGTTGTACACGTACTGTACTAGTGCCAAATGAGGAACTGTACTTCGCACTGTACATCGTAATATGCCAAGTACTGTACTCCTTACTATACCTGAGTTTGTACAGTAGGAATCAATTATGGCAATATTGTCATGACTGCTAGAAAGAGGTATTTGATTTTATATTATGTATGAGGATTCTAGTTATGATTAAGGGTTTTATCCAGCTGCATCCAAAAATCAGTTATGTGATTCCATCATACGTATGTGGTTTCTAGTTATGATATTGGTTTGTACAACTGCATCCAAAAATCAGTTATGTGATTCCATCATACGTATGTGGTTTAGTTATGATGTTGCACTGCATCCAAAAATCAGTTATGTGATTCCATCATATGTATGAGGTTCGTAATTATGATGAAGATTGGACCGACTGCATCCAAAAATCAGTTATGTGATTCCATCATATGTATGAGGTTCGTATTATGATGAAGATTGGACCGACTGCATCCAAAAATCAGTTATGTGATTCTATTTTACGTATGACGGATTGAGTCCGTTATTTTGGCACAAGGGAATTCGTTTCCGGTAAGTCTGCAAAATAAGGTACTGTATTGATGTGTGTATTGGGCCAACCTATTTACACAAATTTGTCAACTTTGGAAGCAGTTCCAAATTTGCCCCTAATGACTGTTATCACCGGGCCAAGATCTTGAAATCCGCTCAAATGGCTCAGTTTGTGGGATTCTGTTAGTGGACGCAGTGAGTTAGAAAGTAGTTGTAGGTTGTACTTAAGGCCAGGATTTTAGAGTTCCGAGTAAATTCTGGGTAGCTAAGCCCGCAGCTTCATCCTCTCCCCCAGCCTTCCCTATCGCAACTCATCATCAGGTTATGGGCCCAGTTCAACGCTATCTCTGTCTTTGATTCCCGTAAGTCGCCCTGTGTCGTTGCCCTGTTTCGTTTTGTTTGTCTCAGCCTGTTGAATATGTCTCACGTTTCTGGTAAGTTATTTGAATAATTCCATTTCTTTGCACATCGAAGTGATTCTCTTTGCACCTTTTGGTTGGTCTAAAGACTTGTAATTCCATAAAGCTGTTACTGACGATCACTTCCACTATCTGTGCCTGCTTCTGCGGGGTTGTGCTAGACTCGGAATTAGCCCTGGTGCCGCGAGTGCCCAGGGCTCCATCGGTCAGAGGTTTACCGTCAGGGAGGAGGTCAAGTGTGGAGAGGATCGAGGTTATTGAACCGACAACACCACCGCCGCCGACGCTCGCCCTCTCTGTCGCCCAGGAAGGATATAGGATCCCCCGCAGGTCAGTACCTCCACAGACGCCAATTAGAAAAATTCAACGACTCTCGGCCAAGAAAGCCAAAGCGCTTGCCGATCGAGTCGCGAAAAGGGAGCTGAAGGCGAAGAAGCGAGTTCCGCCGAGGCACAAGAGGTACTGCAAGACCTGCCAGATTAGCTGCAATAGTGCTAAGACATTCTACGATCACGTTCATTCTAAGGGTCATAGGACTAGAGTAGCGAACAGAAAGGAGACCCCTAGGTGTACTGTTTGTGATAGAGTGTTCGACTCCCACGAAGTTCTGAAACGCACGAGAACGGGAAAGATCACTTGAAAGTAGTTTTGTCTCAGCAGTAAAAGGGATCCTATACTTTGGTTAAAAGCGAGTGCTCGGCCTTTGCATTTAGCTTAGAGTTTCGTGTGCTGTGTTCTTATAGAGGTGGGCTTGCCATTGCAAGGGACTATCGGTCCCCGGCTTGGGATCTTCGAACAGAACATAAGCACCTCTAACCTATTTGCAATGAGTGGCGGAGAAGATCAAGGAGGAGGGTCAATGAAGATAGAGAAGCTGACGGATACGAATTTTTATGTGTGGAAGCAGAAAATTCAGCTACTTCTGGCACTGCGCGATGTAGAACAGTACATTACCGATGATAACGTCCCTGCTGATGAAAATTCTTCTACGTATAGGACTTGGAAGCAGGGAGATCGAAAAGCCAGAGCAATTATAGGGCTGTCTCTTTCTGATGACCATTTGGACCATGTAAGAGATGCTGTTACTGCCAAAGGTATGTGGGATGCTATTCTAGAGGTGTTTGAGCGACATACGCTGCTGAACAAGTTGGCTGCTCGTAGAGAGTTTTACACTGTCAGTATGCTAGAAAATGAGAAGGTGCTTCCGTATATTGGACGTGTGAGACACCTGGCGGCTCGCTTGAAGTCTATGGGGGTCGTTATCGATGACAAAGAGATGGCTATGGCAGTGCTTAACGGCCTTCCACCGCGTTTTCACAGCCTCATTGTTGCTCTGGACGCTCTTGGATCTGAAGACAACTCCTTTGGAGTGGAGTATGTCAAAAGTCGTCTACTTCAAGAGGAACAACGAGCTTCGATGAAGTCGTCCAGGCGACAGATGACTTCAAGTGCCGCCCTTATTGGGAACGTTTTCGAAGGACGGCGCCAGTCTTCCTTGACGTGCACTAATTGTGGTCACACCGGACACACCGCCTCCCGTTGCTGGGGAAAGGATGTCAATGGAAAGCGACCTTCTCCACCCGAACGATTCCAGCGGAGGCAATTACAGAAGCCAACGGCAATGATCGCTCAAGAAAAAGATGGCTCGGAAGTGAATGAGGTGGAGTACATTTGTCTGGTGAACAAAGCGGATAAGTCTAACGTTAAAATAACCTCTAACACCTGGCTTATAGATTCCGGGTGCTCCGCGCACATGACGTTTGACAGAAGCCTCTTTACAGACTACCGTGAGGTCTCGAACAGCCGCGTTGAGATGGGAACCAAGGCTTGTGCGATTGTGGCTGGAGTCGGAAACGTTCATTTGATGCTATCAGTAAACGGCATTGAAAAATCCTGTAAGCTCACCAATGTGCTACACGTTCCCAGTTTTGCCTTTTCTCTAATTTCAGTACGCCAGATGGTCGACAATGGACTTGATGTTCAGTTTGTTCGTGACAAGTGTACTGTAAAGAAAAATGACTGTACTGTGGCAACCGCGACAAGTGAAGGAGAGCTCTACGTGCTTGATACGTGTGATATGACTCATTCGGCACACAAAGCCTCCTTGAAGACGTGGCACGAAAGACTTGCGCACGTTCATACTCAAGGAATCTTGTCTATGTCTCGCAAGAACGTGGTAAGTGGACTTCATCTTTCTTCTTCAAATGATACCAAAGATATTGGCTCATCTTCTGACTGTGATTCCGTGAAATGCGATGCTTGTGTGGTAGGAAAAGCAACTCGTGCTGTAATTCCCAAACATCGCTCAGGAGGTAGGGCAAAGCAGCTGCTAGACTTAGTCCATTCGGACGTCTGTGGCCCACTCCAAACACAGTCATTAGGTGGTGCGAGATACTTTGTCACATTCATCGATGATTACTCCAACTGGAGCGTTGTCTATCCGATGAAAAGTAAAGATGAAACTTTCGAGTTCTATAAGAAGTTTGCCAATTATGCCCTTACCCATACCGGTCAGCGAGTGAAAGTGTTTCGTTCAGATCGTGGAGGGGAGTATCTTTCCTCGCAGTTCCAATCCTTCTTATCTTCACAAGGAACGGTTCATCAAACGACCGCCGCGTACACGCCTGAACAAAATGGCGTCGCAGAACGGTTCAACCGTACATTGATAGATCTGGTTCGGTCTATGCTGTCCCACATGCAGGTTCCAAAGTCTTTTTGGGCTGAAGCCCTAGACAATGCCGTGTATGTGCGGAATCGTGTAACAAACAGAGCCCTGGGAAGTTCCATTACGCCTCATCACTTGTGGATGAAGGATAAACCAGATGTGTCTCACTTGAGGGTATTTGGCTGCCAATGCTGGTACAAACTGCATGCCCATGAGGTGCAGAAACTTGATGAACGTGCAGTGAAAGGAATGTTTCTTGGATACCCAGCCGGAACGAAGGCCTACAAGGTATGGGATGACGAACTGAATCGCGTAGTTATCTCACGAAATGTGCAGTTTGATGAGTCCAGGCGAGGGCCTTGTTCGGTTGACGACAGTATATCGCATCAAAATGACGAGAATTTTGAGCCAGAGGATGTGGGCGTTGCTGACGAAACTGACCCCGATACTTTAATGGCAAATATCGGTGAAAATGGAGACTCTGAGTCATCGAGAGGTCAAAATGAGCCCGTTCTAAATCCAAATATGAACCCAGAGCCCCCGGATGCGAGCTCGGAACCAGAACATACGGGTGGTGCAGACGGAGATGGATCTAGCAATGTACCACTTCGCAGATCAGGTCGATCACGCCGCCCACCAAGACAATGGTGGAAGGGCCTCTTAGGAACTAATATACTCAGCACGTCTAATGAGGATGTTCCGGTACCAGACTCGTTCAAGGAAGCGATGAGTGGGACGCAACCAGATTTCTGGCAGAAAGCAGTTGACAAAGAGTTAAAATCACAACGCAAAAACCAGACTTGGACGCTGGTTCCGCGCTCACAGGCCTCTAACATCCTCACATCGCGCTGGGTTTTCACCGTTAAAGATATTCCAGATGATCAGGGCCACCTCATTCAGCAAGGAAAGGGTCGCCTAGTCGTAAGAGGTTTCCAGCAGATTGAAGGAGTTGATTACTCAGAGACTTTCGCCCCGGTAATCAAATTCACGACAATTCGATTGCTACTGGCTATGGTTGCGCAATTTGACTTAGAGCTTCACCAAATGGACGTAGTCACCGCGTTTCTAAATGGAGAATTAGAGGAGGATATTTACATGGAACAACCCGAAGGATGCATCGACCCTTCCAAACCAAACCATGTTTGCAAACTCCTCAAGGCTATTTATGGCCTTAAACAAGCGAGTCGTCAATGGCACAAAAAGATTGACGACTTCTTGATTAATGGGCTTGGGTTTAAGACCACGAGAAGTGACGCTTGCTTGTACACAAACATATCGAATGACAGCATAATGCTCATTGCCCTTTATGTGGATGACTTGCTGCTCGCCGGTAGTGATCTAACCGCCGTAGCCTGGATGAAAGCGGAATTAAATAAAAGGTTTGAGATGAAAGACCTGGGAGAGGCGAAAAAGTGCATAGGGCTTGAAATTAGTAGGAAAAGGTCGTCCAAGCTAGTCTGTATATCGCAGAAAGCGTATGCCGAATCCGTACTGAAACGTTTTGGAATGGTCAGCTGTAATTCCGTGAGTACACCAATGGAACAGGGATTCCATCCCGAGTCTTCGACAAGCCCGTACTGCGATGTCCCGTATCGACAGATCATCGGCTGTCTGATGTTCCTGATGGTTGGTTCTCGTCCAGATTTAGCATACGCCGTTGGCAAATTGTCTCAACACTGTGAGAAGCCTCGCGAGGACCACTGGCAGGCTGCGAAAAGGGTTTTGAGGTTCATCAAAGGAACACTCTCAACTGGTGTTATCCTAAACGGAAATCTCTCAGTGGAGTACCTCGAAGGCTTTAGTGATGCGGACTGGGGTGGCTGCTTGAGTTCAAGAAAGTCCACCAGCGGCTATGTATTCAAGCTTTGTGGAGGAGCCGTCAGCTGGTCGTCGAGGAAGCAAACGGTTGTTGCAAAGTCTACCTGCGAAGCAGAGTACATCGCGCTTTGTGATGCCTGCAAAGAAGCCGCCTGGCTAAGATGCCTCCTGACAGATGCATTGGGAAAATCAGAAGATGGTACTGTTACTATCGGTTGCGATAATACAGGAACTATATCCTTTGCAGGCAACGAGGGGGTCAACCGGCGTAACAAGCATATCGATATCTCATACCACTTTGTCAGAGATGCTATCCATCGCAATATTGTTTCCCTCTTCCATGTACCGTCTTCCGAAATGCCAGCAGATATACTAACGAAGCCTCTTGGACGACTTTCGTTCAATAAATGTGTGAGGTTTCTGGGACTTGGGGATCTGCGCGATGCTTAGGGCATGTGATCGAGGGGGGGTGTTGGTGATTTCGTGAGACGATCACACGCCCATCGCACTGACTAGACGTCTCGCACGGAGGTTGGGAAGCTGTATATGTGTACACGTGGACACATGTGGTTCTGAAGGGAAATATATGCCAAATTTACCCGAAAAGCAAAGTTGCCGGGGACGAAAGGCCATTTTCAGGGGGTCGACGAAAAATGCAAATTTTGCATAATTGTTGACAAGTGGAACTTGGCCCATAATGCCTAGGCTAAGAATTGCCTGCTTTAATCCTATTCGCTGACAGGGACAATACTGCAATTCTATTGGCCCAGGATGTACACGTGTCAGGTGTTGTAGAGGTTCCTTGGCTGGTTTTAGTTGTTCAAAGGCAGTATGGGATATAACGGTTATTTATGAGCTATTTTAGAGGTCAAAATGTTGTTTAGGGGGTCCCTTTACGTAGGGAAATGTGCTGTAAGGGTGTGAGGAATGTAGTGTACGGGAGCTGTGCTGAATAAGACATATACACGTGTACAGGTTGGCATTGGTGTATGCGATGTACACGTGGTACAGCTAAGAGAAGAAACCTTTTTGTGCAGTGTTGTACACGTACTGTACTAGTGCCAAATGAGGAACTGTACTTCGCACTGTACATCGTAATATGCCAAGTACTGTACTCCTTACTATACCTGAGTTTGTACAGTAGGAATCAATTATGGCAATATTGTCATGACTGCTAGAAAGAGGTATTTGATTTTATATTATGTATGAGGATTCTAGTTATGATTAAGGGTTTTATCCAGCTGCATCCAAAAATCAGTTATGTGATTCCATCATACGTATGTGGTTTCTAGTTATGATATTGGTTTGTACAACTGCATCCAAAAATCAGTTATGTGATTCCATCATACGTATGTGGTTTCTAGTTATGATATTGGTTTGTACAACTGCATCCAAAAATCAGTTATGTGATTCCATCATATGTATGAGGTTCGTAATTATGATGAAGATTGGACCGACTGCATCCAAAAATCAGTTATGTGATTCCATCATATGTATGAGGTTCGTAATTATGATGAAGATTGGACCGACTGCATCCAAAAATCAGTTATGTGATTCTATTTTACGTATGACGGATTGAGTCCGTTATTTTGGCACAAGGGAATTCGTTTCCGGTAAGTCTGCAAAATAAGGTACTGTATTGATGTGTGTATTGGGCCAACCTATTTACACAAATTTGTCAACTTTGGAAGCAGTTCCAAATTTGCCCCTAATGACTGTTATCACCGGGCCAAGATCTTGAAATCCGCTCAAATGGCTCAGTTTGTGGGATTCTGTTAGTGGACGCAGTGAGTTAGAAAGTAGTTGTAGGTTGTACTTAAGGCCAGGATTTTAGAGTTCCGAGTAAATTCTGGGTAGCTAAGCCCGCAGCTTCATCCTCTCCCCACCAGCCTTCCCTATCGCAACTCATCATCAGGTTATGGGCCCAGTTCAACGCTATCTCTGTCTTTGATTCCCGTAAGTCGCCCTGTGTCGTTGCCCTGTTTCGTTTTGTTTGTCTCAGCCTGTTGAATATGTCTCACGTTTCTGGTAAGTTATTTGAATAATTCCATTTCTTTGCACATCGAAGTGATTCTCTTTGCACCTTTTGGTTGGTCTAAAGACTTGTAATTCCATAAAGCTGTTACTGACGATCACTTCCACTATCTGTGCCTGCTTCTGCGGGGTTGTGCTAGACTCGGAATTAGCCCTGGTGCCGCGAGTGCCCAGGGCTCCATCGGTCAGAGGTTTACCGTCAGGGAGGAGGTCAAGTGTGGAGAGGATCGAGGTTATTGAACCGACAACACCACCGCCGCCGACGCTCGCCCTCTCTGTCGCCCAGGAAGGATATAGGATCCCCCGCAGGTCAGTACCTCCACAGACGCCAATTAGAAAAATTCAACGACTCTCGGCCAAGAAAGCCAAAGCGCTTGCCGATCGAGTCGCGAAAAGGGAGCTGAAGGCGAAGAAGCGAGTTCCGCCGAGGCACAAGAGGTACTGCAAGACCTGCCAGATTAGCTGCAATAGTGCTAAGACATTCTACGATCACGTTCATTCTAAGGGTCATAGGACTAGAGTAGCGAACAGAAAGGAGACCCCTAGGTGTACTGTTTGTGATAGAGTGTTCGACTCCCACGAAGTTCTGAAACGCCACGAGAACGGGAAAGATCACTTGAAAGTAGTTTTGTCTCAGCAGTAAAAGGGATCCTATACTTTGGTTAAAAGCGAGTGCTCGGCCTTTGCATTTAGCTTAGAGTTTCGTGTGCTGTGTTCTTATAGAGGTGGGCTTGCCATTGCAAGGGACTATCGGTCCCCGGCTTGGGATCTTCGAACAGAACATAAGCACCTCTAACCTATTTGCAATGAGTGGCGGAGAAGATCAAGGAGGAGGGTCAATGAAGATAGAGAAGCTGACGGATACGAATTTTTATGTGTGGAAGCAGAAAATTCAGCTACTTCTGGCACTGCGCGATGTAGAACAGTACATTACCGATGATAACGTCCCTGCTGATGAAAATTCTTCTACGTATAGGACTTGGAAGCAGGGAGATCGAAAAGCCAGAGCAATTATAGGGCTGTCTCTTTCTGATGACCATTTGGACCATGTAAGAGATGCTGTTACTGCCAAAGGTATGTGGGATGCTATTCTAGAGGTGTTTGAGCGACATACGCTGCTGAACAAGTTGGCTGCTCGTAGAGAGTTTTACACTGTCAGTATGCTAGAAAATGAGAAGGTGCTTCCGTATATTGGACGTGTGAGACACCTGGCGGCTCGCTTGAAGTCTATGGGGGTCGTTATCGATGACAAAGAGATGGCTATGGCAGTGCTTAACGGCCTTCCACCGCGTTTTCACAGCCTCATTGTTGCTCTGGACGCTCTTGGATCTGAAGACAACTCCTTTGGAGTGGAGTATGTCAAAAGTCGTCTACTTCAAGAGGAACAACGAGCTTCGATGAAGTCGTCCAGGCGACAGATGACTTCAAGTGCCGCCCTTATTGGGAACGTTTTCGAAGGACGGCGCCAGTCTTCCTTGACGTGCACTAATTGTGGTCACACCGGACACACCGCCTCCCGTTGCTGGGGAAAGGATGTCAATGGAAAGCGACCTTCTCCACCCGAACGATTCCAGCGGAGGCAATTACAGAAGCCAACGGCAATGATCGCTCAAGAAAAAGATGGCTCGGAAGTGAATGAGGTGGAGTACATTTGTCTGGTGAACAAAGCGGATAAGTCTAACGTTAAAATAACCTCTAACACCTGGCTTATAGATTCCGGGTGCTCCGCGCACATGACGTTTGACAGAAGCCTCTTTACAGACTACCGTGAGGTCTCGAACAGCCGCGTTGAGATGGGAACCAAGGCTTGTGCGATTGTGGCTGGAGTCGGAAACGTTCATTTGATGCTATCAGTAAACGGCATTGAAAAATCCTGTAAGCTCACCAATGTGCTACACGTTCCCAGTTTTGCCTTTTCTCTAATTTCAGTACGCCAGATGGTCGACAATGGACTTGATGTTCAGTTTGTTCGTGACAAGTGTACTGTAAAGAAAAATGACTGTACTGTGGCAACCGCGACAAGTGAAGGAGAGCTCTACGTGCTTGATACGTGTGATATGACTCATTCGGCACACAAAGCCTCCTTGAAGACGTGGCACGAAAGACTTGCGCACGTTCATACTCAAGGAATCTTGTCTATGTCTCGCAAGAACGTGGTAAGTGGACTTCATCTTTCTTCTTCAAATGATACCAAAGATATTGGCTCATCTTCTGACTGTGATTCCGTGAAATGCGATGCTTGTGTGGTAGGAAAAGCAACTCGTGCTGTAATTCCCAAACATCGCTCAGGAGGTAGGGCAAAGCAGCTGCTAGACTTAGTCCATTCGGACGTCTGTGGCCCACTCCAAACACAGTCATTAGGTGGTGCGAGATACTTTGTCACATTCATCGATGATTACTCCAACTGGAGCGTTGTCTATCCGATGAAAAGTAAAGATGAAACTTTCGAGTTCTATAAGAAGTTTGCCAATTATGCCCTTACCCATACCGGTCAGCGAGTGAAAGTGTTTCGTTCAGATCGTGGAGGGGAGTATCTTTCCTCGCAGTTCCAATCCTTCTTATCTTCACAAGGAACGGTTCATCAAACGACCGCCGCGTACACGCCTGAACAAAATGGCGTCGCAGAACGGTTCAACCGTACATTGATAGATCTGGTTCGGTCTATGCTGTCCCACATGCAGGTTCCAAAGTCTTTTGGGCTGAAGCCCTAGACAATGCCGTGTATGTGCGGAATCGTGTAACAAACAGAGCCCTGGGAAGTTCCATTACGCCTCATCACTTGTGGATGAAGGATAAACCAGATGTGTCTCACTTGAGGGTATTTGGCTGCCAATGCTGGTACAAACTGCATGCCCATGAGGTGCAGAAACTTGATGAACGTGCAGTGAAAGGAATGTTTCTTGGATACCCAGCCGGAACGAAGGCCTACAAGGTATGGGATGACGAACTGAATCGCGTAGTTATCTCACGAAATGTGCAGTTTGATGAGTCCAGGCGAGGGCCTTGTTCGGTTGACGACAGTATATCGCATCAAAATGACGAGAATTTTGAGCCAGAGGATGTGGGCGTTGCTGACGAAACTGACCCCGATACTTTAATGGCAAATATCGGTGAAAATGGAGACTCTGAGTCATCGAGAGGTCAAAATGAGCCCGTTCTAGATCCAAATATGAACCCAGAGCCCCCGGATGCGAGCTCGGAACCAGAACATACGGGTGGTGCAGACGGAGATGGATCTAGCAATGTACCACTTCGCAGATCAGGTCGATCACGCCGCCCACCAAGACAATGGTGGAAGGGCCTCTTAGGAACTAATATACTCAGCACGTCTAATGAGGATGTTCCGGTACCAGACTCGTTCAAGGAAGCGATGAGTGGGACGCAACCAGATTTCTGGCAGAAAGCAGTTGACAAAGAGTTAAAATCACAACGCAAAAACCAGACTTGGACGCTGGTTCCGCGCTCACAGGCCTCTAACATCCTCACATCGCGCTGGGTTTTCACCGTTAAAGATATTCCAGATGATCAGGGCCACCTCATTCAGCAAGGAAAGGGTCGCCTAGTCGTAAGAGGTTTCCAGCAGATTGAAGGAGTTGATTACTCAGAGACTTTCGCCCGGTAATCAAATTCACGACAATTCGATTGCTTCTGGCTATGGTTGCGCAATTTGACTTAGAGCTTCACCAAATGGACGTAGTCACCGCGTTTCTAAATGGAGAATTAGAGGAGGATATTTACATGGAACAACCCGAAGGATGCATCGACCCTTCCAAACCAAACCATGTTTGCAAACTCCTCAAGGCTATTTATGGCCTTAAACAAGCGAGTCGTCAATGGCACAAAAAGATTGACGACTTCTTGATTAATGGGCTAGGGTTTGAGACCACGAGAAGTGACGCTTGCTTGTACACAAACATATCGAATGACAGCATAATGCTCATTGCCCTTTATGTGGATGACTTGCTGCTCGCCGGTAGTGATCTAACCGCCGTAGCCTGGATGAAAGCGGAATTAAATAAAGGTTTGAGATGAAAGACCTGGGAGAGGCGAAAAAGTGCATAGGGCTTGAAATTAGTAGGAAAAGGTCGTCCAAGCTAGTCTGTATATCGCAGAAAGCGTATGCCGAATCCGTACTGAAACGTTTTGGAATGGTCAGCTGTAATTCCGTGAGTACACCAATGGAACAGGGATTCCATCCCGAGTCTTCGACAAGCCCGTACTGCGATGTCCGGTATCGACAGATCATCGGCTG
The DNA here is from genome assembly GCA_002205965.3 of Kappaphycus alvarezii. NCBI lineage: Eukaryota > Rhodophyta > Florideophyceae > Gigartinales > Solieriaceae > Kappaphycus > Kappaphycus alvarezii. Next base: position 246,976 of record NADL03000098.1, on the reverse strand, counting down.
TCTGATGTTCCTGATGGTTGGTTCTCGTCCAGATTTAGCATACGCCGTTGGCAAATTGTCTCAACACTGTGAAAAGCCTCGCGAGGACCACTGGCAGGCTGCGAAAAGGGTTTTGAGGTTCATCAAAGGAACACTCTCAACTGGTGTTATCCTAAACGGAAATCTCTCAGTGGAGTACCTCGAAGGCTTTAGTGATGCGGACTGGGGTGGCTGCTTGAGTTCAAGAAATTCCACCAGCGGCTATGTATTCAAGCTTTGTGGAGGAGCCGTCAGCTGGTCGTCGAGGAAGCAAACGGTTGTTGCAAAGTCTACCTGCGAAGCAGAGTACATCGCGCTTTGTGATGCCTGCAAAGAAGCCGCCTGGCTAAGATGCCTCCTGACAGATGCATTGGGAAAATCAGAAGATAATACTGTTACTATCGGTTGCGATAATACAGGAACTGTATCCTTTGCAGGCAACGAGGGGGTCAACCGGCGTAACAAGCATATCGATATCTCATACCACTTTGTCAGAGATGCTATCCATCGCAATATTGTTTCCCTCTTCCATGTACCGTCTTCCGAAATGCCAGCAGATATACTAACGAAGCCTCTTGGACGACTTTCGTTCAATAAATGTGTGAGGTTTCTGGGACTTGGGGATCTGCGCGATGCTTAGGGCATGTGATCGAGGGGGGGTGTTGGTGATTTCGTGAGACGATCACACGCCCATCGCACTGACTAGACGTCTCGCACGGAGGTTGGGAAGCTGTATATGTGTACACGTGGACACATGTGGTTCTGAAGGGAAATATATGCCAAATTTACCCGAAAAGCAAGTTGCCGGGGACAAAAGGCCATTTTCAGGGGGTCGACGAAAAATGCAAATTTTGCATAATTGTTGACAAGTGGAACTTGGCCCATAATGCCTAGGCTAAGAATTGCCTGCTTTAATCCTATTCGCTGACAGGGACAATACTGCAATTCTATTGGCCCAGGATGTACACGTGTCAGGTGTTGTAGAGGTTCCTTGGCTGGTTTTAGTTGTTCAAAGGCAGTATGGGATATAACGGTTATTTATGAGCTATTTTAGAGGTCAAAATGTTGTTTAGGGGGTCCCTTTACGTAGGGAAATGTGCTGTAAGGGTGTGAGGAATGTAGTGTACGGGAGCTGTGCTGAATAAGACATATACACGTGTACAGGTTGGCATTGGTGTATGCGATGTACACGTGGTACAGCTAAGAGAAGAAACCTTTTTGTGCAGTGTTGTACACGTACTGTACTAGTGCCAAATGAGGAACTGTACTTCGCACTGTACATCGTAATATGCCAAGTACTGTACTCCTTACTATACCTGAGTTGTACAGTAGGAATCAATTATGGCAATATTGTCATGACTGCTAGAAAGAGATATTTGATTTTATATTATGTATGAGGATTCTAGTTATGATTACGGGTTTTATCCAGCTGCATCCAAAAATCAGTTATGTGATTCCATCATACGTATGTGGTTTCTAGTTATGATATTGGTTTGTACAACTGCATCCAAAAATCAGTTATGTGATTCCATCATACGTATGTGGTTTCTAGTTATGATATTGGTTTGTACAACTGCATCCAAAAATCAGTTATGTGATTCCATCATACGTATGTGGTTTCTAGTTATGATATTGGTTTGTACAACTGCATCCAAAAATCAGTTATGTGATTCCATCATACGTATGTGGTTTCTAGTTATGATATTGGTTTGTACAACTGCATCCAAAAATCAGTTATGTGATTTCATCATATGTATGAGGTTCGTAATTATGATGAAGATTGGACCGACTGCATCCAAAATCAGTTATGTGATTCCATCATATGTATGAGGTTCGTAATTATGATGAAGATTGGTCCGACTGCATCCAAAAATCAGTTATGTGATTCTATTTTACGGGTGACGGATTGAGTCCGTTATTTTGGCACAAGGGAATTCGTTTCCGGTAAGTCTGCAAAATAAGGTACTGTATTGATGTGTGTATCGGGCCAACCTATTTACACAAATTTGTCAACTTTGGAAGCAGTTCCAAATTTGCCCCTAATGACTGTTATCACCGGGCCAAGATCTTGAAATCCGCTCAAATGGCTCAGTTTGTGGATTCTGTTCGTGGACGCAGTGAGTTAGAAAGTAGTTGTAGGTTGTACTTAAGGCCAGGATTTTAGAGTTCCGAGTAAATTCTGGGTAGCTAAGCCCGAAGCTTCATCCTCTCTCCCACCAGCCTTCCCTATCGCAACTCATCATCACTGTGAACGTTATACGAGCAGCATTGAGATCCATGATTACCGAAAAGAAATCCCCCCGAAGTGTTCCTTACTACTGCTCAACTCGAATACCTCGGTTGCAACCCCCTCCACAAGAGTACCAAATGATAGGGGTAAATCGGCGGGAAAAGAGATCCTCAGAAGCAACTACCCCAAGAAGGAGGTGTTGCGAGCGACAAAAGTGCTACCGTGGTATTGTCGAACGAACAAAAGGGAGTGTATATAGAAGATAGTTGAGGAAGCTACAAGCAAGTATAAAAGGGGCAGGGTCTACCACCGACGCTCTGCGACTAGCGTAAGAAAAAGTTTTCCTGGGTCTGAAGTTGACTCTCAACTTCCTACTACTCGGGACTTGGCTTGAAGTTGCCTGCCAACTTGCTTCACCCCCACTAAAGGAAGCAGTTTACTCGGCGTATATAGACTTTTGGCTACCCCCAAAGTCTCAAACAAACATACTAATAACCATAAAATGTATTCACGGTAATCGTGTGAACCAGAGAGACTACTAAAAGATATTTCCTCAAGGTAAATATCTAGGTCCCATACCCATGCCAGCCACCCATCGGCCAGGGGTGGGAATTGATGTGGCCATTATATAGGCCTTTCAGAGCTACTTGTAGTATCACCACAACCTGGAACTTTACTGACATCTACTATGACAGCGTGTCCTAAAATGAAAAAATCAACCGATGAATTTGCCACACTCACCCAAATTAAAATATCTTGCAAATTCAAAAACTGTAAAAATATCTTCCCAATTCCGATACTGTATACAATTATGGTCCTCATCTAGATTTTTTTTCGTGTGCAAATTTGCGCACATCAACAGTCCCACCTTTTCCCTCGCACCAAACCAACACCATTTACCCGCAAACCCGTTTCACCGCTCAGGAATCAGTCGCTTGCGCCCACTAGCACTGAGCCAGTCCAGCCATTCCCACTTTCGTATGGGGCTCACAGTCCCTTGTTGCACAATCCCCAGAGCACAAGGTACTGCGAAGCCACATGAAAAAGTCGGGGAACACGCGGGGGTTCATCCTCTGTAGCAGATATGCTTCAAGAATAGAACCGTTCCACACCCCTCATCAGTACAGCACCCGAGTCACCGCCCTAAGGAAGGATTTGATAGCTTCTCTCTCTTGAAAACACACACAGCGCGAAACGGGGATAAGCTTTCGGTATTTTACTGTTGCCAGATATACTCGATCTATCCCAAAGCTTTGCAGACAGCCACATCCGATCGATAAAGGTATGCCGACACAGTAATGGCGGAGCAAGTACCCTCCCTAAAAGGCCACCATAAGGTCCCCATTTACCGTCTCTCCGATCCTGTCCCGGTGGCCTCCCCAGAATGCGTCACCATTTGCAATCCTTGCTTGAGCACACGCGCAAAACTTTCCCCACACCAAAGCAGAACTCTTGCTGCCGCATTGCGAGGCTCGCCCGAGAAACCCTGCGGTTGGCCATCCACACCCACCGCGCCCTCTTTATTTGTCCCGCCGCCGTCTACTGTCTACTGCAACAACAGGTCCATTTAAGCATATCGCACACGGCACGCCCGGGCATCCCTCCAGGCTACACTATGTGCCCATTTAAGTGGAAACCCACACCTGAAAGGCCCCGCCATGCCGCGCTGTCCTGAGATTCCCACACCCTCGGCTCAAACCCGACGCTGACCCCGATCGCGAGTTTCACCCTCCCAATCCCGTTTCACCCACTCCCCTTACACCCCTACTGCCCCTCTGTTACCCATATCGTCTCACTGCCGCACCTATTACGCACACTCACCCTATTCCGCCCATCCTCCCCCCCCAATCCATCCTATATTCAAGCACCCTCCCCACTGGCCTGGAGCCGGCGTTTTAGGGAAAATGAAGAGGTACTACAGGCCACCCTCTAGGATATTCCGCCCCACAACCGCCATATCTTTCAAATATTAAAGCGCCTCACATTCCCTCTCTCCACTCTCCCCACTCCTACTCCCTCTCACATTCCGGCACCGTACCCACTCCAACTGTTGATAAATGTGTAACATCGCTATCCATATTTAATTTGTGATGGGATGTTTTGAATTTGCCAAGGTGGTACATGACGAGGTAATGATCTGACAAGATGTTTACGTAGCTGAGTTGACAAAATGTTAATTGTGGCACAGGTTTACCGTTGGGTTGAGCTGTATTTTAACTTGTTCCTTGGTGCTTTTCTACTGCCGAAAACAGACTCACAAATGACGGATACAGCAGAATAAGGGACTCTGCGCACCCTGTTGCTATATCATCAGGTAGTGGTGGATTACCCTTAGGTTTTTAGTATAAACAGCTGTGCTCGACTGCCCTGGTAAAGGAACTTCGGGTTAGCATCGACAACGAAAAAGAACAGTGGCCACTACCGCCTTTCTCAACAGTAAACAATCAACAATCAACACCAACCCGTAACCACTACAACCCGTACCCACTCCCACCCGTACCCACTCTAACTCGGAGGCACACTACTACTGTCCCTCTCCCCCTCCCTTCCGTACTGCCCTTCGCCGTAGCTGGAGCACTGAAACAGAGAGGGACGCAGCCGGGGCGCTGCTAAAGAAACTGTAGAGGCGATGGTAATGGGTTTCAGAAATTTGGGGGCAAAGGGTGTATGCAGTGTACCTGGATTCCCACAAGAATCCAGATGAGCCCCCCCTTTTATAGACAGTACGGTAACTCTACTCTAGAAATTCTATCTCTGTTAGCTCAGTAGAACTTACTAGAAAGTAGAGGTGTAACTATACAATTGTACTATCTAGAATATAACTACGTAAATAAAAACGATGACTGGGTATCCACGTCAAATAAAAACATTGAGGGAAAATCAAAAGTCTAAAATCATTCAAGACGATACAGTTTCCCTGTTACAACTGTGTAGTAGAGAACTGGAATAGCGACAGCGAACATGTCTCTATTACACAGTGGTGTAACAGAGACATTGTTACACTATTCCCTCCCGGACTATTGTCGTCTCGTCATGATACTGCGGGAGTTTATTATGTTTCCAAGATACTCTTGGAAAGCTTCCGTTACTATAGCAGATCCATCTTCCCTAACATAAACGAAGTCCTTTGTTGGTTGCCACTCCGCCTCATGACGTGGCCACACGCATCAGAACCAAGAACTTGAAAACCGCGTCAACCTTTTGTGATCCAAGATAACCTCAACTTCCTGTTCTGGTATCAGGCAGCTCAAGCGGTGCAGGTGCAGGAGGAATGGGTAAAGCAATGTCATGATGGCTGCTCCAAATGTGGTGTGGTGTGAATGATATGAATGACTGGATGGATTTAAAATGATCAGGGAGATCCAGTCGAACAGCATTCTTACCAATTAGCTCCTTAACCACGAATGGCCCATATCTACGCGCACCAAGTTTTTTGAATCCTGGACCTAGAATAAACATTGTAAACAACGAGCGATTGATCCAAAGCTTTGAACCGACTTTGTAATCTGGAACCTTGTATCGCCTTGAAGCAATGCAGCTTGCCGAGCTTTTGCCACTTTGTAGGCAAATTGCGCATCCTCAAGAGAAACCTTGAGCTTGGCACGAAAGTCGTCCAAACTTTGAAGAGTATGCTGCTGCTAGCCAAGAAGTCCAATGGCGATTTAGGTGTCCATCCCAAGTCCAGCTCAAATGGTGAATACCCAGATCATCGCTCACAGCCGAGTTGTATGCAAATTCTGCAGAAGGCAGCAGTTCATCCCAGTCATCTGATGATACGAGCAATAGCAACGGAGATAGTTCTCGATCATCCGATTCATAATTTCAGAAGCCCATCTGTTTGTGGTGTCTATTGTTGACATTCTTAATTTCACCCCACAAGATTCATTAGTGTCTTCCAAAACTTTGAAATGAACTTGCTGTCCCTATCTGAGGTCACATCATCAGGCAACCCGTGGTTCTTGAATATGTTCGAAGAAGTCTCGAGCCGTGTCCTCAGCAGTATCTGATGTTTTAGATTTAAGAAAATGGACTCGACGAGTAAGTCGATCAACCCAAGTCGTGATCGCATCATGACCGCTCCTCGTCAGGGTAGCCTCACAATGAAATCTGTAGCTAATGAACCCCATCTGCGGTCAGGCAATTCCAGTGACATTGGATCAGTCAACTTTTTTTGATTAGAGTCCTTATACTGCTGACACGTGAGACATCCTTCACAATACTTTCGAACATCCCGGCTCTTATGTTTCCAATGGAAGTTATCTAATCTGGACAGTGTCTTCGCAAATTTAAAATGTCCACCAACTTTAGAGTCGTGAGCAATTTGCAAAATATCCGAAACTGACCTTCTTGGTATGCACAACTTTCCATTGTAAAACAGCCTCGAACCATCTTTTCGGAACATTGGCAGAATTCTTTCAAGTTTCTGCTTCTGAACTATATCTCTGGCCACTCTCCTTCCATGGCTTTTACCACTGGACCAAAGAACTGGTCGTCATCATACCGAGGAATGATCTGATCAATCAAGGTAGGGAACTCAACGTCATTCACTGAGATGTCACGGTCTCCTCTAGTCACGTGCGGAGCTCTGGATAATGCGTCTCCCAAGACGTGAATTCTTCCAGGCTTCAGTGTGATGGGAAAGATTCCGAAGTTACCGAGAGTTTCCAACCAACGTGCTTCTTTCCGACTCAGTTTCGGTTTTGTGAAGAAGCTCTTAAGCACTTGGTTGTCTGTGAAAATCTCAAATTCAGAACCTTCAAGATAGCACCTGAATCTTCCCAGAAAATTAATCAAAGCCAGAAGCTCTCTGTCATTTGCAGTGTAGTCCGACTCAGCTGGTGAAAGTTTCTTTGAATAGAAAGAAATTACACGATCTTTCCATTCTCATCCAACTGTGTTAGAGTTCCACCGACAGCAAGCTGTGAAGCATCTACATGACCACGAAATGGCTTGTTCCAATTAGGAGCGACTAAAATTGGAGCCAACGTCATCGCTTCCTTTAGCTTCGGAAAAGCTTTATCACACTGTGGTCCCATTTCCCAATACCTCGACTCTTCTTTGTCAGATCTGTGAGAGGTGCAGCAATTGCCGAGAACTTCTGAATGAACCTACGGAAAAACTGTATTAGACCTAAGAAACTTCTCAACTCCGTTAGAGATTCAGGTTTCGGCCAAGTTTGTAGGACTTCGACCTTCTCAGGATTGACACGAATGCCGTGCTTCCTGACTATTAAACCCAAAAACTCCAGCTCAGTCTGAAAGAAAGCATTTCTTCGGAGAGATGTACAGCTTGTGGTCCTTAAGTCTCTTTAATACAATTTCCAGATGTTCGTAATGTTCGTCCTCATTCTTACTGAATATAAGAAGATCATCCATATAGACAACCAAGAAGACATCGATGCAATCATAGAAGATCTGGTTCATCAAAGTTTGGAACGTAGCAGGAGCGTTGCAAAGTCCCATTGGCATAACAAGATATTCAAATTGCCCATACTTTGTATTGAACGCAGTCTTTTCGATGTCCTCCGGTTTCACCCTTATCTGATGGAATCCGGTTTTCAGATCAAGCTTGGAGAAAAACTCGCATCTCCAAGTCGATCGAACATTTCATCAGAACGAGGGAGTGGAGCATTATTCTTTTTGGTGATGCGATTCAAAGCGCGATAATCGACAACACCTCTAAGTTTTCCATCCTTTTCTTTCACAAAGAAAAGTGGTGCTCCATATGGTGATTTACTGGACCTGATCTTTCCTCAAGAGACTCGACGTACTCTTTTGCTGCCCTAAGTTCGGATGGAGACAACTGGAATAAAGGTCGATGAGGTGCCTTTGCTCCTTCCTCCACTTTGATCTCATGATCAACTGATCGAATCGGAGGAAGCCCTCTTGGCAATTCATCCTGAAAGACCTCTTTGAAATTATCCAGTAATCTGCTCAGTCTTCCATCAAACTTTGAATCTGTCACTCCTGTCATACTGTGAACTTCAAGTAACTGAAATACTTCGAAGTCACCCCCATGCCTCAGCATTCGTCTAAATTTCTTCAATCCCAAATTGGACACATCAATACGGTTTTCTTCATCGGAATCAATCACTGGAATGGAAGCATCTTTCACCATCACAATTCGTTTCCGATAGTCGACACGTGGATTGTGGGCAACATGCCACGGCATTCCCAACAGAACATCATACCTGGTTTGGGACACAGCCCAACTAGAAGTATATGTATGTTCGCCTAACTTAATGGTTCCGTTGGAAATGATCTCAGATACTTCCTCAGTGACTCCCTTCTGTGAATGGCAAACAATGACTCGTTCACGCCGAATCTCAAACAAGTTCCTATTTCGCTTCAGGAACTCGGCTGAAACCACGTTTGTATTGCATCCATCGTCCTTTAGTACTTTGACTGCTATTCCATTCAGTCTACCTTCAAGTACTAACAAAGGCTCCACTGGTATAGGTCCATCAGTGGGGATGCTGTCATCATGACTAGACGTGATTCCATTAGACTCGGCTTCGGAGATTCTCGACTTTTCCCTGTCCTCTGAGAATTTAGCTCCGGTGATGTCCACAGTTTCACTCTGCTCATTGGGACATCTTTTCACACTCACTACTGGTCTCACCTGAGTGTTCACCAAGTCTGGTGGACCAACTAGTTTCCCGAGTCAAAGCCATTCAAATCATTACTGTGTCCTGCCTGTGTATTGTTCGCCGCTATGCGAGTACCACCCCTGTTACCTTTATTCCCGTTTCCTTTTCTGTGTTTCCAAGGTCTACATCCCACCTTATGGCACGTAAAGCATCGGTTCTCCATCAAGTCTTTCTGACGCTGCCATCGTTTTTACGTTCAAGGTTTCCAATCTCCATCGGCATAGGACCTGAGGCATTTCGATTGGCGTGAAATGAACCTCTGCCAGTGAAGAAACCTGCACCATAAAATGCTCCGTCAACGTTGAGAGCAATGGTAGTCGCAGCTTCAAACTTGGATGGGTTTCCTTTACGAACCTCCAACAGAATGTGGGGTTTGAGACCTTCACAGAACCGCGCCAATTTTTCCGACTCACTGATACCGGGAATATTGATAACCAAATTCCTGAACTCCGAGAGGTACGCTGCCACACTCGTTTTCTGGCGGATCTTGGTAAGTTTGTCGCGAGCTCGAATTACACTGTCCTGGGGGACAAACTCTGCCTCAACCAGGAGTTTGAAAGCTTCCCATGTAGGAGGAACAGCATTCTCGGACACAACTGTATACCACCAGTTTGCGGCAGTTCCGGTCATGAATGTCGAAAAAGTCGATAGCATTCTGGGCACTGATGACTTCTTCATGGCCCACTTGAAAAAGTCTCAGATATTTTTCGACTGAGTGCAACCATGACCGAACTGTTAACGCATCTCGAGTCCCATCGAACAACAAGGCTTATTTGGTTTGAAGAAAGACATGTTCAACAAACCTCTCACTTAAAGCCTTACAACAACACCTAAACTTGAATACAAGCACTTGAAGTTGAAATCTGCAAGGGATTCGTCCCTGGACGACGGGTTGGCTCCCTACCCGCGAAGAGAGTGACTCACCAGCAGCTTTAATCACACCTACACTCCGATGTGACTCAGCAATCCGTTCGGGATATCCCCACCAGTCCACTATGTAGACCGTCGGTGTCCTTACCCTATAGGAAAGCCTCTCAAGCCGACTCTAAGCTAGCGAATAACCAAAAATACCCTTTCTGAGCACGTACCCCTTAGTCCAAGTCCAGTCCAAGTCAACCCTATGAAGCGTTACCTGAACCCGTGACCCAGTCGGTGCACCTAGCTAACAGCCAACGAGTGCAATAGGATTGTATAGGAATACTGTGAGGGGTGTTGAAAAAGTGATAGAATGCATGCGATCCCATGGTTTTTAGTTGCCACCTGGACACGTGTACACCTGTAGCAAAAAATTGCGAGCTGCACCCTTCTTCTGTGTGCACACCTATGACACGTGTAAAATGGCCCAAACCGAAAGTTGCCTGGGACGAAAGCCCATTTTCGCCCCACTCAAAATCACGGCGCATTTTGCCATTTTTGAAACCACTCGGTATTCTGCCCTCTGATTGGCTGCTAGATACGCCTCCATACCCGTCATATCGCTACAAGTTGGCGATAAAGCTGATCATTGTGGAGCATTCTGACACTTGGCATGTTATGGTTGGTTGATGGTTTGTCTCTCTTCTAGGCTCAATACTGTACACAGGGTGGCTACGTGTACTGTCTCCTCTCTGTCGTACGTGTACAGTATTATAGTGTCGTGCGTGTACAAGTAAACAGTGTTCTATATTTATCCTATAGTTGCCTGGACTGGCTGCATACGGCTTACACTATCTCATTATACTGGCTGCGTACAAATCACTCTTGCACAAGTATGCATCCAAAGTATGTTGATGCAGCCACGTTGCTTCTACAGTATTGCACGTATGGCACGTAAGGCTTAATTCACGCTGAAATGGCCTGCATGAGATTTACGTACTGTTACGTAGCAAAGTGAGACAAGCCCGCCGAAAATTGTTTTCTACTCTCATGATATATTGAGTTCCCGCCTTTGGGTTTTTGTTACAGGGCGAGAGATTACAGCTGCATAGGCGGGGTACGTAAGGCATAATTCACGGGTTGACTGTTATATTATATGTTTACGTAACAGAACGTGCATGGCTAGCATGAACGTAATGTTACTCACGTTTTGAATATTGGTAATTATGAATTTCCCGCGCATGCAAATGAGGGATTCTGAGGCATCTTGGCTTGGCTAAGCTATAGTATCAACAAGATAGCACTGCAAATGTAGATTTTGCTACTTTCATTTTTGCTTTCGCAAAGCCGAAGTGGTACCGGCAAAACAGTATATAGTTGTAGTCTAATAGCTCATCCAAGTAAGAAGAGGTACAGACTTGCTTTTGATTTCAACACCAACCTCACCCTTGCCGTTCTATCTCCTTTCTGTTTCCTTTCTCCACCTGCACTCCTTCCCTACATTCCTTTTCATTCTCTCTCCTCATCCCTCACCACCCTGTTTATTCTATCAAGGGGACCCTCAAATGGGGACTTGGTCAGAAGTACGGCTTCACTAAGGCAACTTAGCTAAGCCTAACTGTCCAGTCTAAGTATTCTGAAAATGGTCACGCAGCTTCGTGAGGCCTGCACGCTACCTGAACAGATTAACCTAGAGAACACAGACTAGGCTGCACCCCCAAGTTCCCAGTTACCTAGTTCTCCAATTAGTAACCGCGACCTGCGTAGAACAATGGGGTTTAGAGTACCTGGCACTCCAGCCCGCAGATACTCTCCTGTACTTGGCACTCCAGCCCACAAGTGCAGTATATGATATTGCTTACAGTGAACCTGTCAGCAAAATTTTTCCAAAAACAACAACCCAAAAAAAATACATGTATAAGAAAACTTTGAACTAGAGCAAAACGAGAAGCGAAAAAGCAGCAAGACCGGCGAAAGCGATGCTACCAGTGAAACAAAGAGGGACGCAGCCGGGGTGCTGCTAAAGAAGCTGTAGAGGCGATGGTAATGGGTTTCAGAAATTTGGGGGCAAAGGGTGTATGCAGTGTACCTGGATTCCCACAAGAATCCAGATGAGCCCCCCCTTTTATAGACAGTACGGTAACTCTACTCTAGAAATTCTATACTCTGTTAGCTCAGTAGAACTTACTAGAAAGTAGAGGTGTAACTATACAATTGTACTATCTAGAATATGACTACATACATAAAAACGATGACGTGGGGCTCCAAGTCAAATAAAAACATTGAGGGAAAATCAAAAGTCTAAAATCATTCAAGACGATAAAGTTTCCCTGTTACACCACTGTGTAATAGAGAACTGGAATAGCGACAGCGAACATGTCTCTATTACACAGTGGTGTAACAGAGACATTATTACAAGCACCCACAACTCACCCGTAACATGGAGGGACAAGCCCCATGCCACGGTTGTGGTGCCCCCCCCCTATGGCATTTACGGATCAATGAAACGATGACCGTCGCCGTGTACTCTGGAGGGGCGTGTGCTCTTGTGCCCTATACAGGTCGGGATAGTCTCCGCTGTAGATCGGGCTCGGTCGCCTCGTTGTACATGTGGGTTTGTGTGTTTGTGTCTTGCTGGATTACTCTCATACCACCACACACCCCACATTAAGTACTACTCCAGTACGCTCCTGCAAACTGCAATTCGAACAACAAAATGCATTCAGCAGACAGATTCTAACCTCTCCACTACATTCCAATGGCATCGGCTCCAAATAATCAACAGAAATATACTCTGGGGACTGCTTCATGTCACTCGTCAATACCAATGTTAGTGCAACGGAACCACATGGCTGCAGTATGCCTTTCTAATTCCCACTGTCGGCCATGCCACCACCGCCACCATTCACACTGTCGGCATTCGCACCACGTGTACCCTGCCGTTTGAAAACTCTCCCCAATGATACCTTGTCGCCGCAAGTGACTGACGTTACAGGACCTGCCGTTCCTTGAGCGCACTGACCCCGAAACCGGAATCTCGGTTCTTGTACGCCCGTTTTCAATTACTTTGCCCCCTCATCATAAGCTACTTTCCCGTGCAAGTGCCGCAATTTGTTCCTACTGTCTTTCCTGTCCATTCTCTGCAGTCCCAGACCACGGCGCTCTCTCCCCGTTTTCAATGTTTTCAATGATTGTTCAGTGGAAGAGGTATTCACTCCATGCCGTACTGCACTTTCGCATGGCCGTTGCGAGCCACTGTTGTGAATGAATCTGATCAGCCAAACACCAGATCAGGCACCCCGCTTGCAGCTCTACGTAGTGTTCAATAGTTTAAACAAACACGCCTTCCCCCTTTACAAACAAACCCGTTACAGTCCCACCTTTTCCCTCGCACCAAACCAACACCATTTACCCGCAAACCCGTTTCACCGCTCAGGAATCAGTCGCTTGCGCCCACTAGCACTGAGCCAGTCCAGCCATTCCCACTTTCGTATGGGCTCACAGTCCTTTGTTTGCACAATCCCCAGAGCACAAGGTACTGCGAAGCCACATGAAAAAGTCGGGGAACACGCGGGGGTTCATCCTCTGTAGCAGATATGCTTCAAGAATAGAACCGTTCCACACCCCTCATCAGTACAGCACCCGAGTCACCGTCCTAAGGGATTTGATAGCTTCTCTCTCTTGAAAACACACACAGCGCGAAACGGGGATAAGCTTTCGGTATTTTACTGTTGCCAGATATACTCGATCTATCCCAAAGCTTTGCAGACAGCCACATCCGATCGATAAAGGTATGCCGACACAGTAATGGCGGAGCAAGTACCCTCCCTAAAAGGCCACCATAAGGTCCCCATTTACCGTCTCTCCGATCCTGTCCCGGTGGCCTCCCCAGAATGCGTCACCATTTGCAATCCTTGCTTGAGCACACGCGCAAAACTTTCCCCACACCAAAGCAGAACTCTTGCTGCCGCATTGCGAGGCTCGCCCGAGAAACCCTGCGGTTGGCCATCCACACCCACCGCGCCCCTCTTTATTTGTCCCGCCGCCGTCTACTGTCTACTGCAACAACAGGTCCATTTAAGCATATCGCACACGGCACGCCCGGGCATCCCTCCAGGCTACACTATGTGCCCATTTAAGTGGAAACCCACACCTGAAAGGCCCCGCCATGCCGCGCTGTCCTGAGATTCCCACACCCTCGGCTCAAACCCGACGCTGACCCCGATCGCGAGTTTCACCCTCCCAATCCCGTTTCACCCACTCCCTTACACCCCTACTGCCCCCTCTGTTACCCATATCGTCTCACTGCCGCACCTATTACGCACACATCACCCTATTCCGCCCATCCTCCCCCCAATCCATCCTATATTCAAGCACCCTCCCCACTGGCCTGGAGCCGGCGTTTTAGGGAAAATGAAGAGGTACTACAGGCCACCCTCTAGGATATTCCGCCCCACAACCGCCATATCTTTCAAATATTAAAGCGCCTCACATTCCCTCTCTCCACTCTCCCCACTCCTACTCCCTCTCACATTCCGGCACCCGTACCCACTCCAACTGTTGATAAATGTGTAACATCGCTATCCATATTTAATTTGTGATGGGATGTTTTGAATTTGCCAAGGTGGTACATGACGAGGTAATGATCTGACAAGATGTTTACGTAGCTGAGTTGACAAAATGTTAATTGTGGCACAGGTTTACCGTTGGGTTGAGCTGTATTTTAACTTGTTCCTTGGTGCTTTTCTACTGCCGAAAACAGACTCACAAATGACGGATACAGCAGAATAAGGGACTCTGCGCACCCTGTTGCTATATCATCAGGTAGTGGTGGATTACCCTTAGGTTTTTAGTATAAACAGCTGTGCTCGACTGCCCTGGTAAAGGAACTTCGGGTTAGCATCGACAACGAAAAAGAACAGTGGCCACTACCGCCTTTCTCAACAGTAAACAATCAACAATCAACACCAACCCGTAACCACTACAACCCGTACCCACTCCCACCCGTACCCACTCTAACTCGGAGGCACACTACTACTGTCCTCTCCCCTCCCTTCCGTACTGCCCTTCGCCGTAGCTGGAGCACTGAAACAGAGAGGGACGCAGCCGGGGCGCTGCTAAAGAAACTGTAGAGGCGATGGTAATGGGTTCAGAAATTTGGGGGCAAAGGGTGTATGCAGTGTACCTGGATTCCCACAAGAATCCAGATGAGCCCCCCCTTTTATAGACAGTACGGTAACTCTACTCTAGAAATTCTATACTCTGTTAGCTCAGTAGAAGTTACTAGAAAGTAGAGGTGTAACTATACAATTGTACTATCTAGAATATGACTACATACATAAAAACGATGACGTGGGGCTCCAAGTCAAATAAAAACATTGAGGGAAAATCAAAAGTCTAAAATCATTCAAGACGATAAAGTTTCCCTGTTACACCACTGTGTAATAGAGAACTGGAAAGCGACAGCGAACATGTCTCTATTACACAGTGGTGTAAAGAGACATTGTTACAAGCACCACAACTCACCCCGTAACATGGAGGACAAGCCCATGCCACGGTTGTGGTGCCCCCCCCTATGGCATTTACGGATCAATGAAACGATGACCGTCGCCGTGTACTCTGGAGGGGCGTGTGCTCTTGTGCCCTATACAGGTCGGGATAGTCTCCGCTGTAGATCGGGCTCGGTCGCCTCGTTGTACATGTGGGTTTGTGTGTTTGTGTCTTGCTGGATTACTCTCATACCACCACACACCCCATTAAGTACTACTCCAGTACGCTCCTGCAAACTGCAATTCGAACAACAAAATGCATTCAGCAGACAGATTCTAACCTCTCCACTACATTCCAATGGCATCGGCTCCAAATAATCAACAGAAATATACTCTGGGGACTGCTTCATGTCACTCGTCAATACCAATGTTCAGTGCAACGGAACCACATGGCTGCAGTATGCCTTTCTAATTCCCACTGTCGGCCATGCCACCACCGCCACCATTCACACTGTCGGCATTCGCACCACGTGTACCCTGCCGTTTGAAAACTCTCCCCCAATGATACCTTGTCGCCGCAAGTGACTGACGTTACAGGACCTGCCGTTCCTTGAGCGCACTGACCCGAAACCGGAATCTCGGTTCTTGTACGCCCGTTTTCAATTACTTTGCCCCCTCCTCATCATAAGCTACTTTCCCGTGCAAGTGCCGCAATTTGTTCCTACTGTCTTTCCTGTCCATTCTCTGCAGTCCCAGACCACGGCGCTCTCTCCCCGTTTTCAATGTTTTCAATGATTGGTTCAGTGGAAGAGGTATTCACTCCATGCCGTACTGCACTTTCGCATGGCCGTTGCGAGCCACTGTTGTGAATGAATCTGATCAGCCAAACACCAGATCAGGCACCCCGCTTGCAGCTCTACGTAGTGTTCAATAGTTTAAACAAACACGCCTTCCCCCTTTACAAACAAACCCGTTACAGTCCCACCTTTTCCCTCGCACCAAACCAACACCATTTACCCGCAAACCCGTTTCACCGCTCAGGAATCAGTCGCTTGCGCCCACTAGCACTGAGCCAGTCCAGCCATTCCCCACTTTCGTATGGGGCTCACAGTCCTTTGTTTGCACAATCCCCAGAGCACAAGGTACTGCGAAGCCACATGAAAAAGTCGGGGAACACGCGGGGGTTCATCCTCTGTAGCAGATATGCTTCAAGAATAGAACCGTTCCACACCCCTCATCAGTACAGCACCCGAGTCACCGTCCTAAGGAAGGATTTGATAGCTTCTCTCTCTTGAAAACACACACAGCGCGAAACGGGGATAAGCTTTCGGTATTTTACTGTTGCCAGATATACTCGATCTATCCCAAAGCTTTGCAGACAGCCACATCCGATCGATAAAGGTATGCCGACACAGTAATGGCGGAGCAAGTACCCTCCCTAAAAGGCCACCATAAGGTCCCCATTTACCGTCTCTCCGATCCTGTCCCGGTGGCCTCCCCAGAATGCGTCACCATTTGCAATCCTTGCTTGAGCACACGCGCAAAACTTTCCCACACCAAAGCAGAACTCTTGCTGCCGCATTGCGAGGCTCGCCCGAGAAACCCTGCGGTTGGCCATCCACACCCACCGCGCCCCTCTTTATTTGTCCCGCCGCCGTCTACTGTCTACTGCAACAACAGGTCCATTTAAGCATATCGCACACGGCACGCCCGGGCATCCCTCCAGGCTACACTATGTGCCCATTTAAGTGGAAACCCACACCTGAAAGGCCCCGCCATGCCGCGCTGTCCTGAGATTCCCACACCCTCGGCTCAAACCCGACGCTGACCCGATCGCGAGTTTCACCCTCCCAATCCCGTTTCACCCACTCCCCTTACACCCCTACTGCCCCCTCTGTTACCCATATCGTCTCACTGCCGCACCTATTACGCACACTCACCCTATTCCGCCCATCCTCCCCCCCCAATCCATCCTATATTCAAGCACCCTCCCCACTGGCCTGGAGCCGGCGTTTTAGGGAAAATGAAGAGGTACTACAGGCCACCCTCTAGGATATTCCGCCCCACAACCGCCATATCTTTCAAATATTAAAGCGCCTCACATTCCCTCTCTCCACTCTCCCCACTCCTACTCCCTCTCACATTCCGGCACCCGTACCCACTCCAACTGTTGATAAATGTGTAACATCGCTATCCATATTTAATTTGTGATGGGATGTTTTGAATTTGCCAAGGTGGTACATGACGAGGTAATGATCTGACAAGATGTTTACGTAGCTGAGTTGACAAAATGTTAATTGTGGCACAGGTTTACCGTTGGGTTGAGCTGTATTTTAACTTGTTCCTTGGTGCTTTTCTACTGCCGAAAACAGACTCACAAATGACGGATACAGCAGAATAAGGGACTCTGCGCACCCTGTTGCTATATCATCAGGTAGTGGTGGATTACCCTTAGGTTTTTAGTATAAACCAGCTGTGCTCGACTGCCCTGGTAAAGGAACTTCGGGTTAGCATCGACAACGAAAAAGAACAGTGGCCACTACCGCCTTTCTCAACAGTAAACAATCAACAATCAACACCAACCCGTAACCACTACAACCCGTACCCACTCCCACCGTACCCACTCTAACTCGGAGGCACACTACTACTGTCCCTCCCCCCTCCCTTCCGTACTGCCCTTCGCCGTAGCTGGAGCACTGAAACAGAGAGGGACGCAGCCGGGGCGCTGCTAAAGAAACTGTAGAGGCGATGGTAATGGGTTTCAGAATTTGGGGGCAAAGGGTGTATGCAGTGTACCTGGATTCCCACAAGAATCCAGATGAGCCCCCCTTTATAGACAGTACGACGTAACTCTACTCTAGAAATTCTATACTCTGTTAGCTCAGTAGAAGTTACTAGAAAGTAGAGGTGTAACTATACAATTGTACTATCTAGAATATGACTACATACATAAAAACGATGACGTGGGGCTCCAAGTCAAATAAAAACATTGAGGGAAAATCAAAAGTCTAAAATCATTCAAGACGATAAAGTTTCCCTGTTACACCACTGTGTAATAGAGAACTGGAATAGCGACAGCGAACATGTCTCTATTACACAGTGGTGTAACAGAGACATTGTTACAAGCACCCACAACTCACCCCGTAACATGGAGGGACAAGCCCCATGCCACGGTTGTGGTCCCCCCCCCTATGGCATTTACGGATCAATGAAACGATGACCGTCGCCGTGTACTCTGGAGGGCGTGTGCTCTTGTGCCCTATACAGGTCGGGATAGTCTCCGCTGTAGATCGGGCTCGGTCGCCTCGTTGTACATGTGGGTTTGTGTGTTTGTGTCTTGCTGGATTACTCTCATACCACCACACACCCACATTAAGTACTACTCCAGTACGCTCCTGCAAACTGCAATTCGAACAACAAAATGCATTCAGCAGACAGATTCTAACCTCTCCACTACATTCCAATGGCATCGGCTCCAAATAATCAACAGAAATATACTCTGGGGACTGCTTCATGTCACTCGTCAATACCAATGTTCAGTGCAACGGAACCACATGGCTGCAGTATGCCTTTCTAATTCCCACTGTCGGCCATGCCACCACCGCCACCATTCACACTGTCGGCATTCGCACCACGTGTACCCTGCCGTTTGAAAACTCTCCCCCAATGATACCTTGTCGCCGCAAGTGACTGACGTTACAGGACCTGCCGTTCCTTGAGCGCACTGACCCCGAAACCGGAATCTCGGTTCTTGTACGCCCGTTTTCAATTACTTTGCCCCCTCCTCATCATAAGCTACTTTCCCGTGCAAGTGCCGCAATTTGTTCCTACTGTCTTTCCTGTCCATTCTCTGCAGTCCCAGACCACGGCGCTCTCTCCCCGTTTTCAATGTTTTCAATGATTGGTTCAGTGGAGAGGTATTCACTCCATGCCGTACTGCACTTTCGCATGGCCGTTGCGAGCCACTGTTGTGAATGAATCTGATCAGCCAAACACCAGATCAGGCACCCCGCTTGCAGCTCTACGTAGTGTTCAATAGTTTAAACAAACACGCCTTCCCCCTTTACAAACAAACCCGTTACAGTCCCACCTTTTCCCTCGCACCAAACCAACACCATTTACCCGCAAACCCGTTTCACCGCTCAGGAATCAGTCGCTTGCGCCCACTAGCACTGAGCCAGTCCAGCCATTCCCACTTTCGTATGGGGCTCACAGTCCTTTGTTTGCACAATCCCCAGAGCACAAGGTACTGCGAAGCCACATGAAAAAGTCGGGAACACGCGGGGGTTCATCCTCTGTAGCAGATATGCTTCAAGAATAGAACCGTTCCCACCCCTCATCAGTACAGCACCCGAGTCACCGTCCTAAGGAAGGATTTGATAGCTTCTCTCTCTTGAAAACACACACAGCGCGAAACGGGGATAAGCTTTCGGTATTTTACTGTTGCCAGATATACTCGATCTATCCCAAAGCTTTGCAGACAGCCACATCCGATCGATAAAGGTATGCCGACACAGTAATGGCGGAGCAAGTACCCTCCCTAAAAGGCCATCATAAGGTCCCCATTTACCGTCTCTCCGATCCTGTCCGGTGGCCTCCCCAGAATGCGTCACCATTTGCAATCCTTGCTTGAGCACACGCGCAAAACTTTCCCCACACCAAAGCAGAACTCTTGCTGCCGCATTGCGAGGCTCGCCCGAGAAACCCTGCGGTTGGCCATCCACACCCACCGCGCCCCTCTTTATTTGTCCCGCCGCCGTCTACTGTCTACTGCAACAACAGGTCCATTTAAGCATATCGCACACGGCACGCCCGGGCATCCCTCCAGGCTACACTATGTGCCCATTTAAGTGGAAACCCACACCTGAAAGGCCCCGCCATGCCGCGCTGTCCTGAGATTCCGGTGCAAGGACCATGAATCTGTGCGAACGCCTCCCGCTGCTTCCGGTCGAAGCTGACGGCCAGAGCCGTAGATTGGTGGGGGAGAGAGCCGCAGCAGATAAATAACCTTACAAGCGCTCGCACAGAAACGGTGCAAGTGGTAGGCCATCTGGGCGTCATCGAAGGACTGAAGACAGGAAAAGATGCGATCGACTGCAGCTTGACGGGTGTCGAATGCGGCGCTGACGAAGGAATCGGAACCAATGGGAGAGCCGAGAACGGTAAAGCCATCGGGCGTGGAGAAGGGGCAGGGAAGAGTGAGGGGAGAAGGATTATAGGAGAGGCCGTAGACGTGGGTTTTGGTCATATTCAGTGCGAACCCGATGGCTTGTCCCTGACTCTGGAAGAATTGCAAAGCCCGGAGGGCCTGCGAGCGGGGACGACCAAGTTCCCATCGTCTGCATACCAAGCGTTGAGCGGGGGCCGGAATGCTCCTGGAACTTGAGAACGAGATGATGGACAGCGAGAGCGAAAAGCAGAGCCCCCAACGGATCCCCCTGTTGAGTGCCATCGGCGCTTATATGGAGAATGAACCGAATGAGAGAAAAGAGGTATCCCCATAGCAGTAGTGAACCCATCGCGCGATGCCAGGTGCAAAGTCCAGAACGGCATCAAGAATGCGTTGTCGAGAATGCTATTGAAAGCATTGTGGCATCGACTTGGATCAATACGTGGTCCTGGAACTTGGTGTTTTGCGTCAGGCGACGGACGGCGTGAACAATGGCCTCAGCCCCACTTTTAACGCCCACGCCGGTGTGAGGCAAGAGATAGGAAGCTGCAGTCGAGAAGCCTTGTGAGCGAGGAGGCGGGCAATAAGCGGCGGAGGAGGAGACCAACAGCTATAGGGCGAAGTCCACCGTTGGGCTTGTGGAGGGCTGTGAGCCGGCCCCCGCAGAAGTAGGCCCGGCACGAGTCCGGTAGTTCGCCGTTGGAACACATGTTCACAAACTTGGTCAGCACATAAAGACAGTCACGGGCGGGATGCACTCTCCCCGCCGGTCGAAGCAACATACGGAGAAAGACCGGGGAAAGGCCATCAGAGCAAGGGCGGTGGACGGGTCGAGGCTATGGATGGCTCTACGAACATCCGAAACGGAACACTTGAGGCAGGGGAAGACGAGAGTTAGGAAGGGGCTGAACGGGGGACGCGGGCGTGGGATGAAGGGATTTGAGTCTGCGGAGATTGTCTTCCGAGGGCACAACAGGTGGGGTATCGTGCAGTAAGGCTGCTGTGGCGCAGGAAGGACTGCCCGGTGCAGTAACGGCGGCTGCGCTGGAGCGTAGATGGGGAAGGAGAGGCGTCGGCATGAGTAGCAAGGGGGTGAGGCCCCGAAGAGGAGAGGGCTTCAATGAAGAGTCATCTAGAGACCGGAAGATGCGATACGAATGCGGTCAGCAAGATTGGAGCAGTTTCAGAGCGGCTCGAGCGATGGGCGAGGATGATTGCGTCGAAATACGAGTTTGGGGAGGGCGACAAGTTCGAGAAGGGACGATGACGATGTGCATCAGAAGGAGCAGCGATGACACGGCTCAGAGGCAAAATAGAGGTCGTAGGCCGCTGCTTGAACTGGGCGGGGATGTACGGAAGAACGGGTATCGAAGCCCTGAAAAGAGCAGGGAAAGTAAGGGCAGTAGGAGGGACAGAAGCAATCCTACTGGTCATTTCGGTCATTGATTCCGGAACTGGGACGTATTCAAGGACAGAGAACCGCGTCAGCCTGCGGGGGAACGGGGGAGCCAGGAGCAGAAGAGTCGCAGGCCCAGGGCCGCGCGTGCAACCAGGGTAAAACCGTCCGTATCGGTCACTTCTGGACAGGCGCGACGGCGCTTAGAGTGGACAGGGAACCGAAGGGGTGCGAGGGAGGCATGTCCCGGCAAAGGTGGGATCGGCAGAAAGAGTCTGGTAAGCTGCGGATTCCATTTCGCGGAGGGATTGGGCAAAAGCAGGGCCGGATACCACTGGCAGGACGGAGATTCAAGGCGTTCGATTTCCTGTCGAAGGCCAGGAAGGACGCCGCGGAGCTGGGCAGGAGACAGGTCTGAAGAGATGTCCATGATTTCGAGAACAAGAGTTCGGGAGGGTCGTAGTTGTCCGTGTCTTCGCCAAGTTTGGAAGGCGGTATAGGCGGAGGCAAAGACGCCAAATCTCGCTCGGCAGCGACACCATGAAGACGTGAGGGAAGAGGAGCGAGTAATGGAACAGGAGCCGGGAAAACCACCTTGTGTGATGGCTCTGCGGAAAGCAGACGGATGTGTACAGGAAAGTCCGGAGGAGACGTAACGACAACAACTCGCTTGTGTTGCCGCCAAAAAGCCCGCGAGTAGCACGGCGGACGCGGCCCGAAAACTTGGTGGAGATCCGAACAGCTGAAAGGTCACCATGTTGGGTGAGGCCTTGGCGACCCAGGAAATAGAGACGGCGGAGCGGTTTTGGGGCCGTAGGGGGCATGGTCGCCGCGCGTAGGTAGGATTGGGCGGGAGGCAGAGGAGCCGGATTGGGAGATTGGTCCGATTCATTGGCAGGAGAAGTTGGTGGGGGAGGGGTCGCAAGAGAGGTCAGATCTGCAGGACGGAACGAAACTGAGGGTTGTTTTGCAGAGAAAGGGCCAGAGCGGTCGCTACGGGAGAGTTCTGAACAGCAGAACAGAAGGCAGCTGTGGCTGCGGGGTTGGAGAGGTCGACGACTCCATCAAAGATGGAAACGCACTTGACCAGGTAATCCATCGACGCATGGTTGAGGGAAACAACGGTGTCGGCATGCCCAGAAGCAGGTCGGGAAGGCATGGTGGCAGAAACTGTGGAGTCGGGAGATCACGCGGAAAGGAAGGAATAGCCAATAAAAAGATCACGATAGACCAAAAAATCAAGAAGTAGCCAATAAGATAGCGGTGCGGAAAAAGAATCTGGCGAACATCGGGAGAAGCAAAGAAGAAGAAAGGAAAAAACCGGTGAAGAGGGAAGATGAGGGTGAAAGCACCGTCTTCGCGCGACAAAGCGCAACCGCAGCAGAACCGCGGGAGCGAGCGCGTACGTCGGACGTGGGAGGCCGTGGTGTAGGGGAATTGTGAGCTTAAGCGAAGAAATACAAACAAAGACAAGTCAGCTAAAGACTATTTACTTGACGAAATGTTCAGTAGCTTCCAAAGACGGACACTGAAAGCTACCGTCTATCTACAGTAGTTGAATTTCATTAGACATGGCTGCTACTGACACGAATTAAGTGGCTACGGTTCAATTTGTTAGTTTTAGGTTATTTTACTATACTGTATACTGTCAGTTAGTATACAACCGACAGTACAGCACGCCTGACTTGAACACATCAAGCAGGAAACTCTACAGTATAAAGAGTGATGGTGCTGCACTTCCCCGCACCATCACCAACAACATCATCAAACAACATCAAACACCCGAACCACACTCCTCACCCGCAGCAGTAAGCTGACCGAAAATACGAGGGAACACCGTAAGTGTCCCCTCAACTAAGGCGCCAGAGAATCGCTTGAAGGGACGCATATTCGCGCCCCCCCGCTCAAAGCGGGGCGAAACAACATTCGGCAATTCAACTTTCGCCCTCTCCCCCGCTTGCAAATTTGACCTTTTGATTCCTCTCTGAACTAGTGTCCGGTCTGGTTGTGTTTTGGCTCGCTGGTTGTGTTGGAAGTTCGGCTTGGCTACTTTTTGGAACGTTTGCTACCTTGCTTTACTCGTTTGTGCCTTTTTGTTTTAAGCTCTAGCTTGCTTTGGTCACCTAGCTGTTCTGGGTATCACTGCAGGGTATCTTATAACTAGTAAGTTAACCTACAATTTTATTGCAGGTAAACAAAAGGTATCTAACATACTGACCAGTGGATTCTAGTGTCTACGCTGCGTGAGCTACGTGAACACTTGGAGGACGTCTTCGGTTCCAAGCTTGACTCTGACGAGGAACCGAACTCGGCCCCTGCTCTCATGACCACGAGGCACTGAGCGCCGCGGAGGAAGTACCAGAAGAGACTCCTTTCTCTCCTGCAGCAACGCTCGGTGATAGTCGCCCTCCACCCCACTCCGAATTCGCAAGCTCCCCGCCTACCGCGACGCCTGCAGCTCCAAGCAGTAGTGCTTCTTGCTCTCGTCAGCTGAAACCTATAGAAGAAGGGCTTTCGCACCACATCTACCGCGTAGCCAACGACCGTATAAGAAAGAAGAATGAGACCAAGTCTGCTGAAGTCTCTTGCAAGCCGTGCGATCGCAAGTTTTCATCCTACTTGCAGTTCAACGTCCACAAGAAAGGAAAAGGTCACATTTACAAGGTTTAGAAGCTTGAAAATCCGAGGGTTTCCACTGCGAGTTGTGCAAGATCACCATCCACAACAACCTGACGCTGATCTCCATAAACTCACACGAAGCACTCAAGAACGAGCGCATCGCTTAGGACTTCGTTAAAGTAGTTAAAAGCCCCTCCCTTACATTCTAGAGAACCTTTCTCTTTATTCCTTACATTAAGTACTCTTGCTTACCAACTCGGTACTTTGAAGGAGCGTTCCAAGATGGTTACTCTTGGAATACATCCAGAAATGCCTTAACGCGTATAAACCGATTTCCCAGTCGCATTGTAATGTTAAAGCTGCCCTTTCTCTTTACATAAATGCCGACCCGCAGCCATCAAACGAGGATGCGATAATTGGCCTCCGCGAAGATCTCCCTGTGGAAATCCTTTACACACAGAGTTCCTTTCTGGTCCTGCCGTATTGTTCGGCTTCTCCGCGACTATTTGCAACTAAAAGGATTGCAATACACACCGCATCAGGAAAATTCGCGAATTTCGTGGGGAATCCCATCCATGCTTTATCAGTTAGAAACAGGATAAGATGAAGCGTATGCCGTACTCACTACCGCGAAAAGGCATAATAAAGCCCCTTTAACCCTCACAATAATGAAAATCCGCTTCATTGATGATTCGAAGGTCGCTCACAATCTTGCAACTCGTTTCAAATACACGGAAAAGTTTAGTGGTAAACTTGGTGAAAGATATCAATGAGTACATATCTAACTACCTCGATGCCGCCGCTGATTACGAACTCCCTAATGACAAGAAGTTACAATACTTCCATAACGTTTTTGAAGGTGAACCGAAAATATTTTATCGTGAGCATATCTCTGGACAATGTGGAACATTTGCAACAGCAGTGTCTATAATGAGGGACCACTACAATAGCTCTACTCGTCAGAATCGCATTCGTAAACACTTGCAAAGCTTAAGATTATCCGCTATAATCGAAAGCAAGCGTTGTACTGTCCCGAGGCTTTGGAAGAGCTAAGGGAGACAATCATAAATTTGCTCCTCAGGGTCCCCCGAAGCACAGATCTGAGGAAGATAAAGTCGAATACCTCTATAAAGCCGTCATTGGTGCACCCTGGGCTAAAGCATCGATTGCGAATGCCTTATCGGCAAAACCCCAGTGGGGTTTTCAACAGCTATATACTTCCCTGGATTCCAGTTGGATGATAAATCAGGAAGAAATAGAAGGAAATCAGAGGGATGCAAAAACTTCATTTCGTTCAGGGCCTTCATTAAGACCGAACGCGCCTCCCACTATTCCAAATATTCCTGGTCTTTACTTCAACCATGGAACATACGGTAAACCCCGTAAACCAGGATCGCGATCATCCGCTCCCGCTTCTTATTAAGCCGTCATGAACAAGCCAACGTTCGAATGGCTACTGTAAAATACCCCGGCAAGAAACGGTGTTGACCGCGTCGGCAATGTTCGTCGTTGTAACAATTGTGGAGACAAAAACCATTTTATTCGAGACGTACAATGCACGTAACGTCACGAATAACGTCCGTCATACCTTAGGAAGGAATCCTGACCGTGCTAAGCAAATCCTCTTCGAACTATTCAACAAGTGAGGATGCTATGTTTAGTGACGATGAAGATGTTCAGGACCCGCTCAACGACACCGAGGAGAAAACCGAATGCTCCAAGAAGTTGAGGAGAGTAATTCCCTAACTGAAAATTAAATCCCCGGTACTGCTCAAAATTTTCACAATGACATAATGGAGCTCAAACCTGAAAGCTTCGATGAAAACTTTGATGCTACGGATTTTTGTAAGGAACAGCAAATTACCCTCCCGCGTGAAAATATTTTCATTCGGTACTGCTCTCCAAAAAAAAGTCTCCATCTACTGTCGATAGAAGGTCAAATTTCAGTCGACGCACCCGCTTTAGTGGTAAAAGGGTACAGCATTACACTGTTTTCATGACCGATGTGGAGACGATTTCCTTCAAAGTTAAATCAAGCCTGAATGGACAAAATGAATGGCAAGGCGCATGCATTGACTCTGGTGCACAGAGAACAGTGATTGGTCTTCAACAAGCCCGTGCTTATTGCCGGATCATTGGAGCTAAGTTCAAAATGAGGAAAAGCAGGAACTTATACAGGTTCGGACAAAGCATCCAGCGCGCTATCGGCTCGATCAACATTGAAGTCCGTCTACCTACATCCCTCTATCAATGGAGGTTAATGTCGTCAACTCAGACATACCATTCCTATTTGGACTTGACACACTTGACAAGTTGCAGATATATTTCAACAATGTTGAGAAGACACTTTGTAATCCAGTTCGTAAATGGAAAATGCCTGTAGTCCGCAAACACGGTCACGCTTATCTCATATGGAATTAAAATTTCATCCATTTTACCCATAGAGAGCTGACAAAACTTCATCGAGGAATCCATCACCCGTATACCGATAAGTTACTGAGCCTTCTCAAAAGAGCTCGACCCGAGGATTGTGATGCCAATACGAGAAAAATCCAAGAGAAGATTTCGCGACAATGCGACACATGTCAGCGTCTTGGTCCTACTCCTGTTCGGTTTAAGGTATCTATGCAAGATACAGATGAACTAGTTTTCGGAGAAGAACTTTCTCTCGATTTGATATTTCTCAACAATCATCCAGTTCTTCATGTCATCGACTCAGCAACTCATTTCTCTAGCTCCGTTTTCCTCGATCAAAACTCAGGATACAATCAGAGTGTTGAAGGAATCTGGCTAACATTTCTAGAGGCTTGCTGTCTAAAATACAACGGCTATCCCAACCAGATTCGTACAGATTCAGGATCAGTCTTTACCTCTCCCCGATGGAAAGATATCTTGAATGGATGCGGTATCAAGCTTTGAATCTCTGGTGTTGAAGCTCATAAGTCTCTCGGTATAGGGGAAAGACTTCATGCTCCGCTATGTCGTATCTATAAAAACGTACATCGGACATACCCCCATATCAAAGCAATGAATGACACCATCGGCGAGAATGGTTTAGTTCCTTCGTTTCTGGTATTCTGAATACAACCTAGATTACCAATTCTAAACTCTAGGCTACCACAGCAAAGTGAACGCATGAAAATTATTGCTGATGCCATGACGGAAATGAACACTGTCGTTACTGAAAGACGTATCGCAACTGCGTTAAGTAGCAACGTCCCTTCTGCCGCAGACAGAGTTTACTACCCGGTGACGAAGTTCTCATCTTCAGAGAGAAAGAGAGGGAATGGGTAGGTCCCTATACGTTTGTCGATTTCCATGACAAAATGATTCATGTTCAAAGGGGAAATTCGCCGATCCAAATTTCAATACCCAACAAGCGAAACTGTACTTCCGTGAACTTAGAGAAGAAGCTATTGATCCTTCGGAATTCTGCCCGTCCTCTGAATTCTATCAAGCTATGTTGAAACCATTCCGTTCCAGAAAGTCCCCCTAGTCCTCTCTTCTCTGCTCACCTCACAGAAATTATTCATCCCAAAGATCCCCGCGCAGCGGAATTCAGTACAGCTAAGCGAAAAGAAATAATGGGACTGATTGAACGTGGCACACGGAAAGTAGTATGCAAGGATGAGGTACCCGTTAACGCAAATGTTCTAGGTGGAAGATTTGTACTGGCTATCAAAGATTCTGGCACAAACCGTGAATTTATGGCATCAGCCGACGCCTTCGATATGTCTTGTGCTTTGAAACATGATCTACAGAAGATATTGTTACGTCCTGTCCCAATTATCATGTTTACAGACTGCTTGTCACTTTTTGATGATTTTACTAGGGCTACTACAACTACAGAGAAGCGACTTATGATAGATATTGCTACAGTTAAGAATTCTTTCAAGTCGAAAGAGCTTCAGAACATCAACTTTATTCGCTCTGAGTTTAATCCCGCTGGCGCCCTCACTAAGTTCAAAAGTGACTCTATTCTACACCGAATCATTAGAGATGGACGCATAAGGCACCCAGTCGAACAATGGATTGACAGAGAAAACTGAATTCGTTTCGATCTGAAACGAACAGAAGAAGGTGGGAATGTTAGAATTAGAAACGTACAGTTGCTTCCAAAGACGGACACTGAAAGCTACCGTCTATCTACAGTAGTTGAATTTCATTAGACATGGCTGCTACTGACACGAATTAAGTGGCTACGGTTCAGTTTGTTAGTTTTAGGTTATTTTTACTATACTGTATACTGTCAGTTAGTATACAACCGACAGTACAGCACGCCTGACTTGAACACATCAAGGCAGGAAACTCTACAGTATTCCGCCGCCTTGCTTCCTTCGCTGCTTCCCGTCGCGGTTCCTCCCCTCAACAGGAGCTCCGCGACTTCGTTACCGTTTTGCATTTAGTCTCCAAATAATGCAGGCGCGACAAGTTTCTACCCGCCGCCCGCATCCGTAGTTAATTTATAAATACCCTCCGCACGCCTCTGTGCGACATTGTATGACAAATAAAGATCTACCACCAATCACAGTATAAAGAGTTGATGGTGCTGCACTTCCCCGCACCATCACCAACAACATCATCAAACAACATCAACACCCGAACCACACTCCTCACCCGCAGCAGTAAGCTGACCGAAAATACTTGAGGGAACACCGTAAGTGTCCCCCTCAACTAAGGCGCCAGAGAAGCGCTTGAAGGGACGCATATTCGTGCAAGGGACGCATATTCGTGCCCCCCCCCCTCAGCAGCGGGGCGAAACAACAATTTACTGTGGTAGATATGTGGGTTGATATCTCGGTTCTTGTACGCCCGTTTTCAATTACTTTGCTCCCTCCTCATCATAAGCTACTTTCCCGTGCAAGTGCCGCGATTTGTTCCTACTGTCTTTCCTGTCCATTCTCTGCAGTCCCAGACCACGGCGCTCTCTCCCCGTCTTCAATGTTTTCAATGATTGGTTCAGTGGAAGAGGTATTCACTCCATGCCGTACTGCACTTCCGCATGGCCGTTGCGAGCCACTGTTGTGGATGAATCTGATCAGCCAAACACCGGACCAGGCACCCCGCTTGCAGCTCTACGTAGTGTTCAATAGTTTAAACAAACACGCCTTCCCCCTTGAAACAAACACGCCTTCCCCCTTTACAAACAACCCGTTACAGTCCCACCTTTTCCCTCGCACCAAAGCTGGATGCCATGAAATGCTGGATATCTACGGGGACCACTTGCTACATTGTCGCTTTGGCTGCGAGCGGAATACTCGCCATTAGAACCAGGTGACTTTACTGGGGAACGACCTTGCAAGAGCCGCCCGACGTCCATTCATCGAACCTCGTCTACACTACCAAAACAGGACGAGGCCGGATATCAGGGCGATGGGAGCCGCCGGTGGTACGGATTACTTCGACGTAACCTTTGTCAACCCGCTCGCTCCCTCCCACGCAAGAGCCAGGGCTTTCAACCCACTCACAAGCCTCGCAGCTCACGCAGAGAAGCAGCGGAAATACCAAGGGTTCCTTGCTGAGCTGCCTGGGAGAAACAGGCTGGTTCCTGTCCCCATCTCAACGCTTGGAGGTTGGCATCCGGCGGCGTTCTCCGTCGTCAAGGAACTCACGAGAACCGTTGCCACCCGCGCAATGGAACGGTTTTCGAAGGTTAGAGCCATTCTTTTACAGCGGCACTCCGCTTTGACAGTAACCTCCAATGCCGCTTGCTTGCTGGCTGGCCTCCCTTCCACCTTCTGGTATATTGGAGTGCCATACACAGCTTTCGACGCATCGTACGGTTTCGCAATTGGCTTGAAAATGATACGATATCTACGCTCCAGTACAAATTTACTGGATACCAACCCACATATCTACCACAGTAAATTAACCCCCCGCTTTCATTCCTTTACATATCGGCCATGCCCGGAGTACGGCGACAGGTTCTCAACCCCTCCTCGGTACACTCCGCTCTTACCCACGCAGCTTCGCTCCACTCCTCGAGCACCATCTGCATCTCGTGTACCGAACGAGGTTACACCCCCTGCGGCAGCTCCAACCTCAACCAATCCACTCGAACCACAGCCCATCCCGGATGCCACTCCTCCTCCGCCTTTGCCCACCACCGCTCCTCCTCCGCCTGTGCCCACCACCTCTCCCTCCTTGAACGGCCCTAGGAGACAACCGCTTCCCCCCTTGCACACAATCTGCACTACTCACGTCCCGCTAGCGCAACACATACCGCGACGTGAACGTCAGCGGATTTCAAGGGAGCTAGCTCTTGTCCTTGGACAATGCGCGGACGCACCACATGGTTCTCCTCAAGCTGTGGAGGCATTCACCAAGTTGTTCCTATTCCTGTCCGCGATCCTTGCCAATCCCAAGCCCTCCACCCTCCCAACCCTCGTTCCGGGCACAGCATCAAATTCCCGTATTTTTGCTGAACGCATTCAACTGTGGCGTGATGGGCAGTATGAAACTTTGATGCAAAGGGCAAACGCCTTGGCAACGTCCCGCCCGTTGCATAAGGCAACTGAAGAGGAACAAGCGGAGATCAACAAACGGCGCGCCCTGAGGCTTGCAAAGGAGGGCGCTTACGGCAAGGCAGCGCGAGCGCTGGGATCTTCAGGGATCGCATGCCCCTCCGCAGAGGTGGTTTCCATTCTTCGGGAGAAACACCCACAGCGCTCTCCGACTACGGAGTCGTACCAACCCGCTTCCCCTGACTCGTTGCCGGCTTGCCCCCACTTAACGCCAGAACTTGTTCTCCGGTGCGTTCGGGGCTTTCCAAGGGGTAGCGCCGCAGGGGGATCCGGACTCCGCCCAAACCACCTTGTTGAGCTTTTACAGGTCCCACCAGTTGTCAATGGTGGACGAAGCTTGCTAGCTGCTCTAACTAGTGTGGTCAACTTGCTAGCCAACGGGAAGGCCCCTGCGGCTATATCGGCATGGATCGCAGGTGCGCCGCTTGCGGCACTCCTAAAACCAGACGGCGGAATCAGGCCGATCGCCGTGGGCGAGACCTTACGTCGCCTGGTGGGAAGATGTTTGCTGACTCACATTTCCGAGAAGGCTTCCCAATACTTTCGGCCACTAGAGTTGGGATTAGCAACGTCAGGAGGATCTGAGGCAGTTGTTCACGCTGTACGGCGACTTTATGAGGAGCATGGCGAATCGGCAGAGTATGCACTGTTAACCGTTGACCTTCAAAACGCATTCAACCTGGTCAGCCGAAGTGCGTTTTAGAAGGAGGTCGAGCAGAGGTTCCCAGAGCTCTTACCTTGGATCAATTACACGTACGCGGTAAACCCGGGTCATCTGTGGTGTGGGGATGATACGCTCCGGAGCGTGGTAGGCGTGCAGCAAGGGGATCCCCTGGGTCCACTTTTATTCTCCCTTGTGCTGCAATAAAGTAACGCGGGAACTGAAAACCCGCCTGGAAAATGTGGGCGACGCCACAGGCAGGCCTTCTGCACTCCTGCAGCTGTGGTACTTGGACGATGGGTACATAGTGGGCACCCACGAAGCCATTCGAACGGCACTAGAGTTCCTCTCTTCCGTGGAGGTGCGCGCTTTGGGTTTGCACCTCCGCATGGATAAGTGTGCCGTCTGGTGGCCAACCGCTCCCCCCCGTCTGTTCAGCAGTCCTTCCCAGCCGACCTTCGGCAGGACTATAGTGAAGGGACACAAGTGCTCCGCGCCCCAATCGGATCGGACCTATTCGTGGAGCGGGAGTTCTTAAAGCATGTCGCTTCGCTGAAGCCTCTCCTCAGTTTGGTAACCCTGGAGGATACTCAAGTAGCTCTCATCTACTACGGACCTGCTTTGGCGTATGTCGCATTAACTACCTCCTAAGTGTAGTTCCCCCTCATTCTACTGCTAAAGGGGCTGGGGAATTCGATTCCGCTGTTGAGGCTACACTGCAGGAGTTGATGGGCGGGGTTCTGGACAGCA
The DNA here is from genome assembly GCA_002205965.3 of Kappaphycus alvarezii. Taxonomy (NCBI): domain Eukaryota; phylum Rhodophyta; class Florideophyceae; order Gigartinales; family Solieriaceae; genus Kappaphycus; species Kappaphycus alvarezii. The sequence goes on along the minus strand of NADL03000098.1, from coordinate 214,615 downwards.
ATACTTTTCGGGAATTGCAACTCCCTGTGGCGCCCTTGGCCCCCTCAAGCCAAATTTTGGCATTGGGCTTCGCTCTGCGAAGCTCAGTGCGGCGGCTGCGTTCCTTTCCTCCGTGTCCCTCACGCGTGCCCTTTGCTCTACCCTTCTGGCTGTGCTACCGAACACTGCTCTTCATTCATACAAATCCGCAGTTCGGGCGCACGACGACTGGAAGACTCAAGTGGCACCCGAGAAGGTGGTCCATTTCACGGCTATCGACTCAGTGCAGAGTTTGGGCAGGGGCAACTCGTCCGCCCAGTTGAGGAAAAGGCCTTTGATGACATGCCGAAGGGAGATGAGAGGACTGTTGCATTCCGAGCCTCGTTGTCATTGGAGGGTTGCAAGGACTGGCTGTCATGCCAACCGGCTCCGGGGTTGGGTACCTACATCCCGGACCGCAATTGCAAGACGTGGTTGCAGTTCTATTGCAGGGTGCCACTGTTTCCTCCAGCTTCGAAATGCCACAAAGGGGTATGCACGACCCTCATGGATCAGTATGGTGACCACGCGCTGTGCTGTGCCTATGGATCCACACGCGGGTGGCGGCATGACTCCCAGACACGTTTGTTTGCTGCAGATCTCTCCAAAGCTGCCCGACACCCTGTCCTCGAGCCGCCACAACCCGGCCATGCAGTTCGCCCGGACATCAAGGCGCTTGGAGAGAACGGGGGCACGGACTATTATGACGTAACCGTTATCCATCCCCTGACCCCGCCCGCCTTCCCTCCCTGGCGCGATGCCCACTCAAGCCCCTTAACCATGCTCGCCTGGGCAAGGACACTCGCTTTGCCGAGTTAATACGTTCCAAGGGTCCTGGGCATTGCTTCATTGCGCTTCCACTCTCCACGTTGGGGGGCTGGCACCCTTCCGCTCGGGACTTCGCCAACCGGGTTGCGACTGGTATTGCCGCACGGGCAGCCATTCCGATTGCTGATGCGCAGCGAACATTGTTCGCTCGTCACGCGGCGAGACTCGTCCAGAATAACGCCAGTTGTTTGTTGGAAGGAGTTTTGAGCGACACTTAGGCCGCAACTTGAAATTGTGTTTACAGTGTATTCCAGAGAACCTCCGTTCTGAGGGTATGTACAGTAAGTGATTACCATTTTTACAGTAGTCCTAGTCTGCGATTGCTCTTAGCAGGAAAATTACGTATACCAACCCATTCAAGTAAACCCCCCGCTTTCATTTACCCGCAAACCCGTTTCACCGCTCAGGAATCAGTCGCTTGCGCCCACTAGCACTGAGCCAGTCCAGCCATTCCCCGCTTTCGTATGGGGCTCACAGTCCCTTGTTTGCTCAATCCCCAGAGCACAAGGTAGTGCGAAGCCACATGAAAAAGTCGGGGAACACGCGGGGGTTATTTCGGCCCTGACGGATTTTTGGGGCGATCTGGGTCCATAAATGCAAAATAATGGGATAGGTTGATCCAAATATAATAAATAGTTCCAACTTGAATAAATAAATAAATGCCACAATCGGACTTAGAATGAATAATGAATAGAAAACCAAATTTAATAATATCTGATCGAGGGAATATTTCGATAGCCCGAGGATGTAAAAATATTTCTAACAACCTAGACTACTTATACTCTAACCAGGGTGAACCTGCTACAAAAATCAGGTGAGCCGTTCAATAATTTTGGTAGACATAATTTAGGCTCAGCAATAATTATTGCAGTATTTTCCAGGTAAGCAATCATCCAGATAATAATTTGTTGGTAGCATAAATGTAATAATTATAGCCTGTATAATATAAAAACCCAACTGTAGGACATAAAAATTATTTCACACTGAATTCAGCATAAAATAGTGCCAGTGTAAAATAGAGAAAATTATTCCTTGATGATTCATAATAAATATAAATTGTGGGCCTCAATAAAAATATTGCTCCACAATTCAGCATCACTGTAGGACACCGGGATAGAGATTAAAATATTTGGTCAATTTTCACACTACTTCCCCTTTGAAATATTGAACTAAATTTATCCTGTTGACTGAGATGAATCCCGAGATAAAATATTACTCATATCCATAGGTATAGATCCATCAAATAAGGAGCTTGAGCATGTCAGATACAGGACTGTCCTTTTTTGTGAGCGGGTCGGAGGGATTAATTGAACCAGGTATCCATAGCATTTTTTGATTTTGTTCGTTTCGAATTATATCGAATTAATTGAACATCCGCTCTAATAGATTTGTCTTCAGGCACACGACAAGTAGATAGAGAGCTGAATAGATCTTTTGAATCAACAGCAACATGAAGAGGAATATTGATATTTAGAATGTACTGTATGCTGCTGCAATAATTTTTCCTTCCTCGATAGCTTCACCAGCAGCCAATATTTCACCAGATGCAATAGATTTAACAGGACGCCGAGATAGATGTGAATGCCAATAAATTGTATGAAATATTGAATTACAATTTAAGGAGCCAATTAGCAACCACCAATACATCCAAGTTGCGCATTTGTCGATCCGGCTGGTTTTCCTGCATCAGAAAAAACAACAACTGATAAATTGAAATTTCCAGAAACTTCCGGGCGCCGATACGTGCTTGTAGAACCAAAAGATTTTAAATTCCGAAGCATAGAAGATTGGATAGATAAATCACGAACCAATGGATTTGACCTTTTCTGTTGTAAATAACTTGCTGTAAAGCAGACACTGGAGATGCAACCATACCCAAATAGACAATTGACCATTTAACGAATTAAAAGCGAAGTTTTCAAATGAGTTCATTTCTTCATCAGGTTGTTTTCGACGATTTCTTGATATTGAATGGGTTCCAGTCCATTTAGCTTTTCATCAGCTGAGACATTAATTTTATAGTCATCAAACTGCATGATTTTAACTCCATTGAAATAAAAGATCCAGGACTATGTACGATTGTACCAAGCTTATATACTTTCCCAAGATCTTGGATAAATTGCTTCTTTATTTTTTTTGTCCAGTAATAAGTATATCATCGACCAATTTAACAACAAGCAGAATTAATGATCCTTTAAACTCATGAAAAATAATTGGGTATATAAACGACTGATTTCAATCCGAGGTCAAAGAAAGTATTATCAAGTGTATTTGCCATTTTGCATTCGCGTTGACTAACCCATATGAAGCAGACAGTAATAACCAATAGAAGGATTTTTCAGAGCATTCCCGAGGAGGTCTCACATAAACATCTCGTAATGCTGATCCAGATTGTAAAAATGCAGACTTCACATCAACCTTTGATAAATTCCATTTAAAAATTGTAGCAATTGATAAGAGAATTCTAATTGCCATCGGAGAACAAGATTCCGAATCAGTTCTCAAATTATTTTTCCTTGTCCTCATTTCCATGCGGAGCAATTCGAGCCTTGAATAATATTTTCCATCATCCAAAATTTTTTATTTGTATAAAACGTGACTGGATATTACATTCGAGTCGGAGGAATTTTTGAAACATGAATTTTTGAACAGGTAGTGAGAAAATTATTTTCTTCCGTATTGTACGCATTTGAAATAATATGAGATGGAAGTCCAGATGCTTGATGAAGTAAAAATTCTTTAGATCCAAACCTTTTATGATAAAAACTCAGATCTTTTTTCAGATGATTTCAATTCCGTTCCAGGTAACAACTCAATTTCATGCGCATCAATTCCATCGTTTTCATCAATAGGGATATGAATTAAATTTTCAGGGTGCAGGGAACTAAGTTCAGATTCAATCGGAACATGTTCGAGAGATAATATGTTTTTAGATTCTGATAAATTTCCATCACTTTCTGATTCATTATATTTTTCGACATCAGTATTCATATTTGTGTTAAAATTACATCATCAGAATGATCGTCAAAATTGTTTTCGCCCACATTCTTCACTTCGGTAATATTTGTTTCATCAGAAATATCTTCCACAGAATATTCAATAGACTGATTCAATAAATCATTTGCCTTTTGAATTTGGTATGCTAGTTCATTAGATGAAACGGAATGTCGGACATCTTCAATTGCAGCATGTATAAATTTTCCATTGGATCCAGGTACTGTGACGATAAGAGATTTTTTGTCGAATTTCAATACTGGTTTGGGCGATGACCAAGATCCTTTTTCTGATTTGGTAGATGAATAAAAATTTCCACAATATCGCCAACATTAATTGGAATATCGGTCACAGACTTTGATTTTAGAATAAGATTTAATTTCTCTTGGCTATTAGCTCATTATGAGCTTCTCTTAAATCATTTGGTAGACTTCGAGGACCAGAATTATCGATGGGTCGAGTGTGACCAGTGGCAAGCTCGTATGAAGAAACAACATCATTTCCATATAAATCATTCGATATTTGAAACATTCGAGCAATACGAACCGTATTACTTGCAGAAGAATCGGATATTTTTAAACGGATATAAATGTCTCTCAATATTTTATGTTTTGACTCAATAGAATTTTTGTGGCGGCGGGAACCAATAGGACAAAACGAAATTCCTCTTTCCTCAAGATAGCTTCTAAAATTATCATTGTCAAACGCCTGATCTCCCATTAAATTGTTAGGGTCCCAAAATGGTGTTAACCAGAGAGTCTCAATACAATCAATGCAATTTTCCATCCTTAAAGAGGGCACTATTGAACCAGTTGAATACCTGGTAACCGAGTCCATAATGTGAAAAATATCCAAGTTTTCCACAAAAAAATGATCCACACAAACCAATTCATTAAATCCGCGAGATATAGAGCTTAAAGATACTGCACGAGGATGAGATGGTTTTTTTGTGACATCACAAAATTTGCAGGAGTCAATTATGCTTGATAATATTTTTTGCATTCATCGTCCCATATAAAATTTCTTTGTAACAATAGTTTTATATCATCATAATTTGAGTGACCACATACATGTTTGTGAACCTTATTAATTATTTTCTTCTTTTCAGCCCAAGATATATTTTTTGATGTATTGATATTGTTGGAACAAATTGCTGATAGAAATGAGTTTTCAATAGGTTCGGATGATTGTATAATATATTTCCGGTACATAACAATGATGACCATGATCCACCAATGTTTAGAATCGATTGAATTATTTGCGGACTTGAACTCGATGCGATTGTCCGTCATATGAATAATATTTGATTTTCTTGTGATATTTCTTCCAATAACCCATTGAGATGATCCACTGATTATTAGATGCCTTATTTTAACCTGATTTCCATTGTCTGAAATAGCTGATAAAAATATTGAACCGATCATTTTTCTTTTTCGCTTGAGTGGTCGCCATTTCCGTATTGCCAGAAGGGCGTGTCCTTGATACATTCAGGAAGTTCATCAAGAATTCCATTCCATTCGGTAAAATAAATTTCGAAAGTGCTCGTAATTCAACAACCCATTCCACTATACGGTGCTCCATCATCAAGTAACGGACCTGGGTAAACGTATTTGACGGAGAATCAAGCACCGTTTTTACCATATGAAATGTTACAGAACCAGAATCATTTTTGTCTTTGATATTTTCTGCATTTCCCATTCTAGATGATGAACCTTTATGATAATTTTTAGCACTCTTGCATTTATCTTTTTCATAGGCCCAATGGCCAATTTCTCCACATCGGTCACAAGTTGATTTTGCCTTGAGCGCAGCAAAGTCTTCAGGAGATAATCTTTGCTTATTATTTTTCTTGAAATTTTCTTTTCTCCGTATGAAATATTGATTGACTTGAAGAGATATATTTTTGAGCATTTCCATATATTTGATTTGTATTTTTTGGTTTATCACATGCACGAATAATAGATGGTATTTCTGAATATTTGATTAATTCTAGGATTTTTCCTTTTAAAATCGGCTTCTTCATGCTTCGGAGAAGCAGCAGCCAAAAGATACTCGCTGGTTTGAATCAATTTTGGAATTAGCCAGGAGCAAAAATGATACCAGTGCTTCAGGTAATTTCGAAGTACCAGTAGAGAATGAAATCGGGCAATTTGAGCATCAAACCGTGATTCAAAATTTTTGAAAGACTCACTATCACCACGAGTAGTGTAATAGATCTAAGAATTTTTGAAATGTATCTGATATAGATGATAGAGGATCCACCTTATGAATAGCGTTAGCAATCGCTAATGCACCATTTTCAGACTGAATTTCTGTGTCTGGAATTTTCTTACAAATATCAAGAGCTCGTCCGAAAATTGTGATTGTAAGACAAGACCTTGTACTGCCTTAGGAACTTATTAGAATTTGATGCTGGTAATAAATCATGAACAGATTTCCATTTTTGAACAGCATCAAAATATTTTTCTTGAGTCCTTTACCATCCGTCCAAGGAGCCGTGCGAAGATCCTGAAAATTTCGGCCTTGAAGAATTTCGGGCGATCTGGGCCCATAACTGCAAAATAATTGGGATAGGTAGATCCAAATATAATAAATAGTTCCAACTTGAATAAATAAATAAATGCCACAATTGGACTTAGAATGAATAATGAATAGAAAACCAAATTTAATAATATCTGATCGAGGAATATTTCGATAGCCCGAGGATGTAAAAATATTCTAACAACCTAGACTACTTATACTCTACACCAGGGTGAACCTGCTGCAAAAATCAGGTGAGCCGTTCAATAATTTTGGTAGACATAATTTAGGCTCAGCAATAATTATTGCAGTATTTTCCAGGTAAGCAATCATCCAGGTAATAATTTGTTGGTAGCATAAATGTAGTAATTATAGCCTGTATTATAAAAACCCAACTGTAGGACATAAAAATTATTTCACACTGAATTCAGCATAAAATAGTGCCAGTGTAAAATAGAGAAAATTATTCCTTGATGATTCATAATAAATATAAATTGTGGGCCAATAAAAATATTGCTCCACAATTCAGCATCACTGTAGGACACCGGGATAGAGATTAAAATATTGGTCAATTCTCACCCCTGCAACCACCTAGACCGTAGATCACTAAGTCCTGCCGCTACAACCGCTCCGCAACTGCTCTGTCTCACTCAAAAAAAATTGCTCGTGCCGCATCTGTACAGTCGGCGCCCGCTCCACCACTTGACCAGCCCCTTCGACAGTGCATTTAAACTTTTCGAAACCTCCATCTGCACTGTCGAGCCCGCCCACCCTGCACCCTCCCCCACCGCCCGTCAACTCCCGCCCCACCGCTTCCATGAACCACACGCCCCGTCCGCCACAGTCCCCCCGCCCCAATCCCAGACCACCAACCACCCTCCCCATCCCAGCCCCATCCTAGCCCCTGACCACACACCCTCGCCAACCCGTCTTCCCCAACGCCCTACCTCTCCCACCATTGTCCCTGCCTCCCCGCTAAAACTCAACTCCCGGGTCCGCCCCTCAACCCTCCTACCTCCTTGCCGCGCTTCATCGCCACCCAGCTGGGGGATGGGATCTGCGAAGGCGACAGAGGTCCGGGAGGACCGCGGAGACGGCCCGAGGGTCGGTGCGGGGATTCGTGCTGGGTTGGGGTAACAGTCTGCGATTAGGGAAGAACGGGACGCGGACAGGATGTGGTCATGCTAGTGGTGAGGATGAAATCGGCTGGGGGAGAGGCCTCGCGGCTGGGTATTTATATTGGGATGAGACCGCCGATGGCATTGTTTTGGGGTACTCATCCTGTAGTGCAGAGTTTCAATTACTGTCAGCGGGGCGCAAAGGTGATGTTCAGGGCTTGAGGAGAGGAATTGGAATTAGGATGAATGCAGCAGTCTGTCAATTACGCGCTTGGAAGTCAGCCATTTGTACGTGCTGGCGTTGCATTCATATTTTCATGCCGGTTGGTGTTGCTGCAAATTGTTCCGCGACAGCGTGTTCCTGCACTGTAATATGCGTTGGTGGTTATTTGTGCAGGTCAGCCTCTCGCGTTCTTGAAATAGACATAGTTTCTGCAACCGAAGGAATGTTATGTCGCACTCGACAATTCCTTGCCAGTAGATGTGATACACGGAAAACATCACCAAGGGGAAATTGGGGTGTTTTAATCCATGAAAAATGAGGTCAGCTGTTCCCACATCACCATGCTAGACCGGATATATCTTCCAAGAGTAAAACACCCAAACCTTTCCCCATGCTTGGTGGGTCCTACTGTTACATCCCTTGTTGGCTGGGCATGTCTTGCGTAGACGCCTCCGGCAATACCAGCCACGGCACCTGACGATCGTACACCATGTTTAGAACACGATATGAAAACGGCACTCTGCCTAGGCACTTCTTCGTGCGTAGATATGTCCCCCTCCCTGGAGGCAGCCGTCAGGGGGAAGGTTTGAGTGATTTACTTTTGGAATATATACCGATCTATCCCATAGTTTTCCAGACAACCACAATCGACTCAAAAAGGTGTGCAGACACAGTAATGTGGGAGGACCTACGCTCCCTGAAAGGCTACCTTCAGGCCAGCCGTCAGTGCCTCTAAGCAGCAAGGCACAGAACATTTCCCCCTTTGGTCGGCAGCAGGTCTATCATTCTCTGCCTCGAGAAACGGCTGAACGTACCATGCGCATCTACTGAGACCAGCGTGTGGTCCTCATCTTCGATCTTACCGTCAATCAGTCTCCGGACTTCGCCCACATTGGAATCCATACATCTCAATAAAGATGCCCCCTTTTTTTCCCCATTGGAATCTAGTCCGCACCGCACTTCCGTCTTCCAAAAGTAAAACACCCAAGCATTTCCCTTCCATCGGTCACCTGCACCTGGCCAGGTATCCTTTGTGCTCTCAGTCTGTTCTCCCCATTGCTGTGTCGGCACACCTTTTTGAGTCGATTGTGGTTGTCGGAAAACTGAAAACTCGAAAACTTTAGGATAGATCGAGTACATCTTCCAACAGCAAAAACACCCGACACTTCTTGCAAATAATTGGGATAGTTAGATCAAATAATAATAAATAGTTCCAACTTGAATAAATAAATAAATGCCACAATCGGACTTAGAATGAATAATGAATAGAAAACCAAATTTAATAATATCTGATCGAGGGGAATATTTCGATAGCCCGAGGATGTAAAAATATTTCTAACAACCTAGACTACTTATACTCTACACCAGGGTGAACCTGCTACAAAAATCAGGTGAGCCGTTCAATAATTTTGGTAGACATAATTTAGGCTCAGCAATAATTATTGCAGTATTTTCCAGGTAAGCAATCATCCAGATAATAATTTGTTGGTAGCATAAATGTAATAATTATAGCCTGTATAATATAAAAACCCAACTGTAGGACATAAAAATTATTTCACACTGAATTCAGCATAAAATAGTGCCAGTGTAAAATAGATAAAATTATTCCTTGATGATTCATAATAAATATAAATTGTGGGCCTCAATAAAAATATTGCTCCACAATTCAGCATCACTGTAGGACACCGGGATAGAGATTAAAATATTTGGTCAATTTTCACACTACTTCCCCTTTGAAATATTGAACTAAATTTATCCTGTTGACTGAGATGAATCCCGAGATAAAATATTACTCATATCCATAGGTATAGATCCATCAAATAAAAGGAGCTTGAGCATGTCAGATACAGGACTGTCCTTTTTTGTGAGCGGGTCGGAGGATTAATTGAACCAGGTATCCATAGCATTTTCTTGATTTTGTTCGTTTCGAAATTATATCGAATTAATTGAACATCCGCTCTAATAGATTTATCTTCAGGCACACGACAAGTAGATAGAGAGCTGAATAGATCTTTTGAATCAACAGCAACATGAAGAGGAATATTGATATTTAGAAGTGTACTGTATGCTGCTGCAATAATTTTTCCTTCCTCGATAGCTTCACCAGCAGCCAATATTTCACCAGATGCAATAGATTTAACAGGACGCCGAGATAGATGTGAATGCCAATAAATTGTATGAAATATTGAATTACAATTTAAGGAGCCAATTAGCAACCCACCAATACATCCAAGTTGCGCATTTGTCGATCCGGCTGGTTTTCCTGCATCAGAAAAAACAACAACTGATAAATTGAAATTTCCAGAAACTTCCGGGCGCCGATACGTGCTTGTAGAACCAAAAGATTTTAAATTCCGAAGCATAGAAGATTGGATAGATAAATCACGAACCAATGGATTTGACCTTTTCTGTTGTAAATAACTTGCTGTAAAGGCAGACACTGGAGATGCAACCATACCCAAATAGACAATTGATCCGTTTAACGAATTAAAAGCAAAGTTTTCAAATGAGTTCATTTCTTCATCAGGTTGTTTTCGACGATTTCTTGATATTGAATGGGGTTCCAGTCCATTTAGCTTTTCATCAGCTGAGACATTAATTTTATAGTCATCAAACTGCATGATTTTAACTCCATTGAAATAAAAATCCAGGACTATGTACGATTGTACCAAGCTTATATACTTTCCCAAGATCTTGGATAAATTGCTTCTTATTTTTTTGTCCAGTAATAAGTATATCATCGACCAATTTAACAACAAGCAGAATTAATGATCCTTTTAAACTCATGAAAAATAATTGGGGTATATAAACGACTGATTTCAATCCGAGGTCAAAGAAAGTATTATCAGAGTGTATTTGCCATTTTGCATTCGCGTTGACTAACCCATATGAAGCAGACAGTAATAACCAATAGAAGGATTTTTCGAGCATTCCCGAGGAGGTCTCACATAAACATCTCGTAATGCTGATCCAGATTGTAAAAATGCAGACTTCACATCAACCTTTGATAAATTCCATTTAAAAATTGTAGCAATTGATAAGAGAATTCTAATTGCCATCGGAGAACAAGATTCCGAATCAGTTCTCAAATTATTTTTCTCCTTGTCCTCATTTCCATGCGGAGCAATTCGAGCCTTGCAATAATATTTTCCATCATCCAAAATTTTTATTTTGTATAAAACGTGACTGGATATTACATTCGAGTCGGGAGGAATTTTTGAAACATGAATTTTTGAACAGTAGTGAGAAAATTATTTTCTTCCGTATTGTACGCATTTGAAATAATATGAGATGGAAGTCCAGATGCTTGATGAAGTAAAAATTCTTTAGATCCAAACCTTTTATGATAAAAACTCAGATCTTTTTGTCAGATGATTTCAATTCCGTTCCAGGTAACAACTCAATTTCATGCGCATCAATTCCATCGTTTTCATCAATAGGGATATGAATTAAATTTTCAGGGTGCAGGGAACTAAGTTCAGATTCAATCGGAACATGTTCGAGAGATAATATGTTTTTAGATTCTGATAAATTTCCATCAATTTCTGATTCATTATATTTTTCGACATCAGTATTCATATTTGGTTAAAATTACCATCATCAGAATGATCGTCAAAATTGTTTTCGCCCACATTCTTCACTTCGGTAATATTTGTTTCATCAGAAATATCTTCCACAGAATATTCAATAGACTGATTCAATAAATCATTTGCCTTTTGAATTTGGTATGCTAGTTCATTAGATGAAACGGAATGTCGGACATCTTCAATTGCAGCATGTATAAATTTTCCATTGGATCCAGGTACTGTGACGATAAGAGATTTTTTGTCGAATTTCAATACTGGTTTGGGCGATGACCAAGATCCTTTTTCTGATTTGGTAGATGAATAAAAATTTCCACAATATCGCCAACATTAATTGGAATATCGGTCACAGACTTTGATTTTAGAATAAGATTTAATTTCCTCTTGGCTATTAGCTCATTATGAGCTTCTCTTAAATCATTTGGTAGACTTCGAGGACCAGAATTATCGATGGGTCGAGTGTGACCAGTGGCAAGCTCGTATGAAGAAACAACATCATTTCCATATAAATCATTCGATATTTGAAACATTCGAGCAATACGAACCGTATTACTTGCAGAAGAATCGGATATTTTTAAACGGATATAAATGTCTCTCAATATTTTATGTTTTGACTCAATATAATTTTTGTTATGGCGGCGGGAACCAATAGGACAAAACGAAATTCCTCTTTCCTCAAGATAGCTTCTAAAAATCATTGTCAAACGCCTGATCTCCCATTAAATTGTTAGGGTCCCAAAATGGTGTTAAACCAGAGAGTCTCAATACAATCAATGCAATTTTCCATCCTTAAAGAGGGCACTATTGAACCAGTTGAATACCTGGTAACGAGTCCATAATGTGAAAAATATCCAATTTTCCACAAAAAAATGATCCACACAAACCAATTCATTAAATCCGCGAGATATAGAGCTTAAAGATACTGCACGAGGATGAGATGGTTTTTTTGTGACATCACAAAATTTGCAGGAGTCAATTATGCTTGATAAATATTTTTTGCATTCATCGTCCCATATAAAATTTCTTTGTAACAATAGTTTTATATCATCATAATTTGAGTGACCACATACATGTTTGTGAACCTTATTAATTATTTTCTTCTTTTCAGCCCAAGATATATTTTTTGATGTATTGATATTGTTGGAACAAATTGCTGATAGAAATGAGTTTTCAATAGGTTCGGATGATTGTATAAATATATTTCCGGTACATAACAATGATGACCATGATCCACCAATGTTATAGAATCGATTGAATTATTTGCGGACTCGAACTCGATGCGATTGTCCGTCATATGAATAATATTTGATTTTCTTGTGATATTTCTTCCAATAACCCATTGAGATGATCCACTGATTATTAGATGCCTTATTTTAACCTGATTTCCATTGTCTGAAATAGCTGATAAAAATATTGAACCGATCATTTTTCTTTTTCGCTTGAGTGGTCGCCATTTCCGTATTGCCAGAAGGGCGTGTCCTTGATACATTCAGGAAGTTCATCAAGAATTCCATTCCATTCGGTAAAATAAATTTCGAAAGTGCTCGTAATTCAACAATCCCATTCCACTATACGGTGCTCCATCATCAAGTAACGGACCTGGGTAAACGTATTTGACGGAGAATCAAGCACCGTTTTTACCATATGAAATGTTAGAACCAGAATCATTTTTGTCTTTGATTTTTCTGCATTTCCCATTCTAGATGATGAACCTTTATGATAATTTTTAGCACTCTTGCATTTATCTTTTTCATAGGCCCAATGGCCAATTTCTCCACATCGGTCACAAGTTGATTTTGCCTTGAGCGCAGCAAAGTCTTCAGGAGATAATCTTTGCTTATTATTTTTCTTGAAATTTTTCTTTTCTCCGTATGAAATATTTGATTGACTTGAAGAGATATATTTTTGAGCATTTCCATATATTTGATTTGTATTTTTTGGTTTATCACATGCACGAATAATAGATGATATTTCTGAATATTTGATTAATTCTAGGATTTTTCCTTTTTCCAAATCGGCTTCTTCTTCATGCTTCGGAGAAGCAGCAGCCAAAATAGATACTCGCTGGTTTGAATCAATTTTGGAATTAGCCAGGAGAAAAATGATACCAGTGCTTCAGGTAATTTCGAAGTACCAGTAGATGAATGAAATCGGGCAATTTGAGCATCAAACCGTGATTCAAAATTTTTGAAAGACTCACTATCACCACGAGTAGTGTAATAGATCTAAGAATTTTTGAAATGTATCTGATATAGATGATAGAGGATCCACCTTATGAATAGCGTTAGCAATCGCTAATGCACCATTTTCAGACTGAATTTCTGTGTCTGGAATTTTCTTACAAATATCAAGAGCTCGTCCAAATAATTGTGATTGTAAGACAAGACCTTGTACTGCCTTAGGAACCTTATTAGAATTTGATGCTGGTAATAAATCATGAACAGATTTCCATTTTTGAACAGCATCAAAATATTTTTCTTGAGGTCCTTTACCATCCGTCCAAGGAGCCGTGCGAAGATCCCATGAAAATTTCGGCCTTGAAGGAATTTCGGGGCGATCTGGGCCCATAACTGCAAAATAATTGGGATAGGTAGATCCAAATAATAATAAATAGTTCCAACTTGAATAAATAAATAAATGAATGGACTTAGAATGAATAATGAATAGAAAACCAAATTTAATAATATCTGATCGAGGGGAATATTTCGATAGCCCGAGGATGTAAAAATATTTCTAACAACCTAGACTACTTATACTCTACACAGGGTGAACCTGCTACAAAATCAGGTGAGCCGTTCAATAATTTTGGCAGACATAATTCAGGCTCAGCAATAATTATTGCAGTATTTTCCAGTAAGCAATCATCCAGATAATAATTTGTTGGTAGCATAAATGTAATAATTATAGCCTGTATAATATAAAAACCCAACTGTAGGGCATAAAAATTATTTCACACTGAATTCAGCATAAAATAGTGCCAGTGTAAAATAGAGAAAATTATTCTTTGATGATTCATAATAATATAAATTGTGGCCTCAATAAAAATATTGCTCCGCAATTCAACATCACTGTAGGACACCGGGATAGAGATTAAATATTTGGTCAATTTTCACAATTACAGCCACTTTTCAGTAGCTGGTCCATAGCACCTTCACTCATCGTTTTTCAGTCGATCCCTCAAATCGCTGTACCGCATAGCTTTCTAGGGCTTTACCCTACTTTGCCATCGCAGGAAACCAACCCCATGTTTCCCCACTTTCCACGCGGCTACCAGCTACGTTGTAGTTGGGGAGAATGCTCAGCGATTTGAACTGTAGATCCTGCGACATGGTTTGAACGCAAGCTCATGGGACTCCCAACCTCACCTAGCCCCACGTTCCGCTATTGTTCCCTTTTCCCGCTCAAGCTCGTCTTCGCCTTTTGTCTTTCCAGCCGAACATAAACGTGGATGAAACTCGAAGCAATACTCAGCCCGCTAATATCTCGCCGCTATAAAATAGTTTGCGGCCTCGGACGTTTGCTACCATCGGGACCTCCCTCAGGACGCCTTCACGGACCCCGTGCTCTCTACTTCCAGCTTCTTTGGAATGCGTAGCTCCTACCCTATTACTGTGTCGGCATGCCCTTTTGAGTCGATTGTGGTTGTCTGCAGTCTGGAGTATTTTGGGATAGTGTCGAATATGCAGTACCGTTCAAGAATAAATCACCCCAACCTTCCCCTTTTCAGCCTGTACCGTCAAGCACTGGACGTGAACCTGTGGTGTCTCTTGGTATGGGCTGTGAAGTGGCAGCCATGCCGCGCACGGGCACCATGAACATGAGGCGATGCAGGCATCCTGTGCGGTCTCCCTGACACAGTGAGCATCTCTCCCTGGTACAGTGAGCATCTCTCCCTGGTACAGTGAGCATCTCTCCCTGGTACAGTGAGCATCTCTCCCTGGTACAGTGAGCATCTCTCCATGATACACAAATAGATCGAAAGTGGGACGGAGAGCGGAGGGGGTATTGGTGTGCTGCGGAGGTTTGCATGAGAAGTTGTAAGGTTTCGCCGGAGATCGAGTGCGGCACAAACGGCGACATGGGTGAGTAGACAATGTTTCGTTTATCATTGCGAGCGTTGCGGAGGGGAGCTGTCCCGTTCTAATCTATACTAATCTACAATAAGTTACATCCCTGAACGAGACTGGTACCGTCTAGTACCGCCTCCTTCACAGGGGGGGCCCTGGCGGAACCCAGTGATCTACGGTCTCACAGAATATACACCCCCTGCAACCACCTAGACCGTAGATCACTAAGTCCTGCCGCTACAACCGCTCCGCAACTGCTCTGTCTCACTCAAAAAAAAAATTGCTCGTGCCGCATCTGTACAGTCGGCGCCCGCTTCCACCACTTGACCAGCCCCTTCGACAGTGCATTTAAACTTTTCGAAACCTCCATCTGCACTGTCGAGCCCGCCCACCCTGCACCCTCCCCCCCACCGCCCGTCAACTCCCGCCCCACCGCTTCCATGAACCACACGCCCCGTCCGCCACAGTCCCCCCGCCCCAATCCCAGACCACCAACCACCCTCCCCATCCCAGCCCCATCCTAGCCCCTGACCACACACCCTCGCCAACCCGTCTTCCCCAACGCCCTACCTCTCCCACCATTGTCCCTGCCTCCCCGCTAAAACTCAACTCCCGGGTCCGCCCCTCAACCCTCCCTACCTCCTTGCCGCGCTTCATCCGCCACCCAGCTGGGGATGGGGATCTGCGAAGGCGACAGAGGTCCGGGAGGACCGTGGAGACGGCCCGAGGGTCGGTGCGGGGATTCGTGCTGGGTTGGGGTAACAGTCTGCGATTAGGGAAGAACGGGACGCGGACAGGATGTGGTCATGCTAGTGGTGAGGATGAAATCGGCTGGGGGAGAGGCCTCGCGGCTGGGTATTTATATTGGGATGAGACCGCCGATGGCATTGTTTTGGGGTACTCATCCTGTAGTGCAGAGTTTCAATTACTGTCAGCGGGGCGCAAAGGTGATGTTCAGGGCTTGAGGAGAGGAATTGGAATTAGGATGAATGCAGCAGTCTGTCAATTACGCGCTTGGAAGTCAGCCATTTGTACGTTATGCTGGCGTTGCATTCATATTTTCATGCCGGTTGGTGTTGCTGCAAATTGTTCCGCGACAGCGTGTTCCTGCACTGTAATATGCGTTGGTGGTTATTTGTGCAGGTCAGCCTCTCGCGTTCTTGAAATAGACATAGTTTCTGCAACCGAAGGAATGTTATGTTCGCTCGACAATTCCTTGGTAGTAGATGTGATACACGGGAAAACATCACCAAGGGGAAATTTGGGGTGTTTTTAATCCATGAAAAATGAGGTCAGCTGTTCCCACATCACCATGCTAGACCGGATATATCTTCCAAGAGTAAAACACCCAAACCTTTCCCCATGCTTGGTGGGTCCTACTGTTACATCCCTTGTTGGCTGGGCATGTCTTGCGTAGACGCCTCCGGCAATACCAGCCACGGCACCTGACGATCGTACACCATGTTTAGAACACGATATGAAAACGGCACTCTGGCCTAGGCACTTCTTCGTGCGTAGATATGTCCCTCTCCTCCCTGGAGGCAGCCGTCAGGGGGGAAGGTTTGAGTGATTTACTTTTGGAATATATATCCGATCTATCCCATAGTTTTCCAGACAACCACAATCGACTCAAAAAGGTGTGCAGACACAGTAATGTGGGAGGACCTACGCTCCCTGAAAGGCTACCTTCAGGCCAGCCGTCAATGCCTCTAAGCAGCAAGGCACAAGAACATTTCCCCCTTTGGTCGGCAGCAGGTCTATCATTCTCTGCCTCGAGAAACGGCTGAACGTACCATGCGCATCTACTGAGACCAGCGTGTGGTCCTCATCTTCGATCTTACCGTCAATCAGTCTCCGGACTTCGCCCACATTGGAATCCATACATCTCAATAAAGATGCCCCCTTTTTTTCCCCATTGGAATCTAGTCCGCACCGCACTTCCGTCTTCCAAAAGTAAAACACCCAAGCATTTCCCTTCCATCGGTCACCTGCACCTGGCCAGGTATTCCTTTGTGTCTCTCAGTCTGTTCCTCCCCATTGCTGTGTCGGCACACCTTTTTGAGTCGATTGTGGTTGTCTGGAAAACTCGAAAACTCGAAAACTTTAGGATAGATCGAGTACATCTTCCAACAGCAAAAACACCCGACACTTCTTGCAAAATAATTGGGATAGGTAGATCCAAATAATAATAAATAGTTCCAACTTGAATAAATAAATAAATGCCACAATCGGACTTAGAATGAATAATGAATAGAAAACCAAATTTAATAATATCTGATCGAGGGGAATATTTCGATAGCCCGAGGATGTAAAAATATTTCTAACAACCTAGACTACTTATACTCTACACCAGGGTGAACCTGCTACAAAAATCAGGTGAGCCGTTCAATAATTTTGGTAGACATAATTCAGGCTCAGCAATAATTATTGCAGTATTTTCCAGGTAAGCAATCATCCAGATAATAATTTGTTGGTAGCATAAATGTAATAATTATAGCCTGTATAATATAAAACCCAACTGTAGGACATAAAAATTATTTCACACTGAATTCAGCATAAAATGCCAGTGTAAAATAGATAAAATTATTCCTTGATGATTCATAATAATATAAATTGTGGGCCTCAATAAAAATATTGCTCCACAATTCAGCATCACTGTAGGACACCGGGATAGAGATTAAAATATTTGGTCAATTTTCACACTACTTCCCTTTGAAATATTGAACTAAATTTATCCTGTTGACTGAGATGAATCCCGAGATAAAATATTACTCATATCCATAGGTATAGATCCATCAAATAAAAGGAGCTTGAGCATGTCAGATACAGGACTGTCCTTTTTTGTGAGCGGGTCGGAGGATTAATTGAACCAGGTATCCATAGCATTTTTTGATTTTGTTCGTTTCGAAATTATATCGAATTAATTGAACATCCGCTCTAATAGATTTGTCTTCAGGCACACGACAAGTAGATAGAGAGCTGAATAGATCTTTTGAATCAACAGCAACATGAAGAGGAATATTGATATTTAGAATGTACTGTATGCTGCTGCAATAATTTTTCCTTCCTCGATAGCTTCACCAGCAGCCAATATTTCACCAGATGCAATAGATTTAACAGGACGCCGAGATAGATGTGAATGCCAATAAATTGTATGAAATATTGAATTACAATTTAAGGAGCCAATTAGCAACCCACCAATACATCCAAGTTGCATTTGTCGATCCGGCTGGTTTTCCTGCATCAGAAAAAACAACAACTGATAAATTGAAATTTCCAGAAACTTCCGGGCGCCGATACGTGCTTGTAGAACCAAAAGATTTTAAATTCCGAAGCATAGAAGATTGGATAGATAAATCACGAACCAATGGATTTGACCTTTTCTGTTGTAAATAACTTGCTGTAAAGGCAGACACTGGAGATGCAACCATACCCAAATAGACAATTGATCCGTTTAACGAATTAAAAGCAAGTTTTCAAATGAGTTCATTTCTTCATCAGGTTGTTTTCGACGATTTCTTGATATTGAATGGGGTTCCAGTCCATTTAGCTTTTCATCAGCTGAGACATTAATTTTATAGTCATCAAACTGCATGATTTTAACTCCATTGAAATAAAAGATCCAGGACTATGTACGATTGTACCAAGCTTATATACTTTCCCAAGATCTTGGATAAATTGCTTCTTAATTTTTTTTGTCCAGTAATAAGTATATCATCGACCAATTTAACAACAAGCAGAATTAATGATCCTTTTAAACTCATGAAAAATAATTGGGGTATATAAACGACTGATTTCAATCCGAGGTCAAAGAAAGTATTATCAGAGTGTATTTGCCATTTTGCATTCGCGTTGACTAACCCATATGAAGCAGACAGTAATAACCAATAGAAGGATTTTTCGAGCATTCCCGAGGAGGTCTCACATAAACATCTCGTAATGCTGATCCAGATTGTAAAAATGCAGACTTCACATCAACCTTTGATAAATTCCATTTAAAAATTGTAGCAATTGATAAGAGAATTCTAATTGCCATCGGAGAACAAGATTCCGAATCAGTTCTCAAATTATTTTTCTCCTTGTCCTCATTTCCATGCGGAGCAATTCGAGCCTTGCAATAATATTTTCCATCATCCAAAATTTTTATTTTGTATAAAACGTGACTGGATATTACATTCGAGTCGGGAGGAATTTTTGAAACATGAATTTTTGAACACGTAGTGAGAAAATTATTTTCTTCCGTATTGTACGCATTTGAAATAATATGAGATGGAAGTCCAGATGCTTGATGAAGTAAAAATTCTTTAGATCCAAACCTTTTATGATAAAAACTCAGATCTTTTTTTCAGATGATTTCAATTCCGTTCCAGGTAACAACTCAATTTCATGCGCATCAATTCCATCGTTTTCATCAATAGGGATATGAATTAAATTTTCAGGGTGCAGGGAACTAAGTTCAGATTCAATCGGAACATGTTCGAGAGATAATATGTTTTTAGATTCTGATAAATTTCCATCACTTTCTGATTCATTATATTTTTCGACATCAGTATTCATATTTGGTTAAAATTACCATCATCAGAATGATCGTCAAAATTGTTTTCGCCCACATTCTTCACTTCGGTAATATTTGTTTCATCAGAAATATCTTCCACAGAATATTCAATAGACTGATTCAATAAATCATTTGCCTTTTGAATTTGGTATGCTAGTTCATTAGATGAAACGGAATGTCGGACATCTTCAATTGCAGCATGTATAAATTTTCCATTGGATCCAGGTACTGTGACGATAAGAGATTTTTTGTCGAATTTCAATACTGGTTTGGGCGATGACCAAGATCCTTTTTTCTGATTTGGTAGATGAATAAAAATTTCCACAATATCGCCAACATTAATTGGAATATCGGTCACAGACTTTGATTTTAGAATAAGATTTAATTTCCTCTTGGCTATTAGCTCATTATGAGCTTCTCTTAAATCATTTGGTAGACTTCGAGGACCAGAATTATCGATGGGTCGAGTGTGACCAGTGGCAAGCTCGTATGAAGAAACAACATCATTTCCATATAAATCATTCGATATTTGAAACATTCGAGCAATACGAACCGTATTACTTGCAGAAGAATCGGATATTTTTAAACGGATATAAATGTCTCTCAATATTTTATGTTTTGACTCAATATAATTTTTGTTATGGCGGCGGGAACCAATAGGACAAAACGAAATTCCTCTTTCCTCAAGATAGCTTCTAAAATATCATTGTCAAACGCCTGATCTCCCATTAAATTGTTAGGGTCCCAAAATGGTGTTAACCAGAGAGTCTCAATACAATCAATGCAATTTTCCATCCTTAAAGAGGGCACTATTGAACCAGTTGAATACCTGGTAACTGAGTCCATAATGTGAAAAATATCCAAGTTTTCCACAAAAAAATGATCCACACAAACCAATTCATTAAATCCGCGAGATATAGAGCTTAAAGATACTGCACGAGGATGAGATGGTTTTTTTGTGACATCACAAAATTTGCAGGAGTCAATTATGCTTGATAAATATTTTTTGCATTCATCGTCCCATATAAAATTTCTTTGTAACAATAGTTTTATATCATCATAATTTGAGTGACCACATACATGTTTGTGAACCTTATTAATTATTTTCTTCTTTTCAGCCCAAGATATATTTTTTGATGTATTGATATTGTTGGAACAAATTGCTGATAGAAATGAGTTTTCAATAGGTTCGGATGATTGTATAAATATATTTCCGGTACATAACAATGATGACCATGATCCACCAATGTTATAGAATCGATTGAATTATTTGCGGACTCGAACTCGATGCGATTGTCCGTCATATGAATAATATTTGATTTTCTTGTGATATTTCTTCCAATAACCCATTGAGATGATCCACTGATTATTAGATGCCTTATTTTAACCTGATTTCCATTGTCTGAAATAGCTGATAAAAATATTGAACCGATCATTTTTCTTTTTTCGCTTGAGTGGTCGCCATTTCCGTATTGCCAGAAGGGCGTGTCCTTGATACATTCAGGAAGTTCATCAAGAATTCCATTCCATTCGGTAAAATAAATTTCGAAAGTGCTCGTAATTCAACAATCCCATTCCACTATACGGTGCTCCATCATCAAGTAACGGACCTGGGTATAACGTATTTGACGGAGAATCAAGCACCGTTTTTACCATATGAAATGTTACAAACCAGAATCATTTTTGTCTTTGATATTTTCTGCATTTCCCATTCTAGATGATGAACCTTTATGATAATTTTTAGCACTCTTGCATTTATCTTTTTCATAGGCCCAATGGCCAATTTCTCCACATCGGTCACAAGTTGATTTTGCCTTGAGCGCAGCAAAGTCTTCAGGAGATAATCTTTGCTTATTATTTTTCTTGAAATTTTTCTTTTCTCCGTATGAAATATTTGATTGACTTGAAGAGATATATTTTTGAGCATTTCCATATATTTGATTTGTATTTTTTGGTTTATCACATGCACGAATAATAGATGATATATTTCTGAATATTTGATTAATTCTAGGATTTTTCCTTTTTCCAAATCGGCTTCTTCATGCTTCGGAGAAGCAGCAGCCAAAATAGATACTCGCTGGTTTGAATCAATTTTGGAATTAGCCAGGAGCAAAAATGATACCAGTGCTTCAGGTAATTTCGAAGTACCAGTAGATGAATGAAATCGGGCAATTTGAGCATCAAACCGTGATTCAAAATTTTTGAAAGACTCACTTCACACGAGTAGTGTGCAATAGATCTAAGAATTTTTGAAATGTATCTGATATAGATGATAGAGGATCCACCTTATGAATAGCGTTAGCAATCGCTAATGCACCATTTTCAGACTGAATTTCTGTGTCTGGAATTTTCTTACAAATATCAAGAGCTCGTCCAAATAATTGTGATTGTAAGACAAGACCTTGTACTGCCTTAGGAACCTTATTAGAATTTGATGCTGGTAATAAATCATGAACAGATTTCCATTTTTGAACAGCATCAAAATATTTTTCTTGAGGTCCTTTACCATCCGTCCAAGGAGCCGTGCGAAGATCCCATGAAAATTTCGGCCTTGAAGGAATTTCGGGGCGATCTGGGCCCATAACTGCAAAATAATTGGGATAGGTAGATCCAAATAATAATAAATAGTTCCAACTTGAATAAATAAATAAATGCCACAATCGGACTTAGAATGAATAATGAATAGAAAAAAATTTAATAATATCTGATCGAGGGGAATATTTCGATAGCCCGAGGATGTAAAAATATTTCTAACAACCTAGACTACTTATACTCTACACCAGGGTGAACCTGCTACAAAAATCAGGTGAGCCGTTCAATAATTTTGGTAGACATAATTTAGGCTCAGCAATAATTATTGCAGTATTTTCCAGGTAAGCAATCATCCAGATAATAATTTGTTGGTAGCATAAATGTAATAATTATAGCCTGTATAATATAAAAACCCAACTGTAGGACATAAAAATTATTTCACACTGAATTCAGCATAAAATAGTGCCAGTGTAAAATAGATAAAATTATTCCTTGATGATTCATAATAAATATAAATTGTGGGCCTCAATAAAAATATTGCTCCACAATTCAGCATCACTGTAGGACACCGGGATAGAGATTAAAATATTTGGTCAATTTTCACAATTACAGCCACTTTTCAGTAGCTGGTCCATAGCACCTTCACTCATCGTTTTTCAGTCGATCCCTCAACATCGCTGTACCGCATAGCTTTCTAGGGCTTTACCCTACTTTGCCATCGCAGGAAACCAACCCATGTTTCCCCACTTTCCACGCGCTACCAGCTACGTTGTAGTTGGGGAGAATGCTCAGCGATTTGAACTGTAGATCCTGCGACATGGTTTGAACGCAAGCTCATGGACTCCCAACCTCACCTAGCCCCACGTTCCGCTATTGTTCCCTTTTCCCGCTCAAGCTCGTCTTCGCCTTTTGTCTTCTCCAGCCGAACATAAACGTGGATGAAACTCGAAGCAATACTCAGCCCGCTAATATCTCGCCGCTATAAAATAGTTTGCGGCCTCGGACGTTTGCTACCATCGGGACCTCCCTCAGGACGCCTTCACGGACCCCGTGCTCTCTACTTCCAGCTTCTTTGGAATGCGTAGCTCCTACCCTATTACTGTGTCGGCATGCCCTTTTGAGTCGATTGTGGTTGTCTGCAGTCTGGAGTATTTTGGGATAGTGTCGAATATGCAGTACCGTTCAAGAATAAATCACCCCAACCTTCCCTTTTCAGCCTGTACCGTCAAGCACTGGACGTGAACCTGTGGTGTCTCTTGGTATGGGCTGTGAAGTGGCAGCCATGCCGCGCACGGGCACCATGAACATGAGGCGATGCAGGCATCCTGTGCGGTCTCCCTGACACAGTGAGCATCTCTCCCTGGTACAGTGAGCATCTCTCCCTGGTACAGTGAGCATCTCTCCCTGGTACAGTGAGCATCTCTCCCTGGTACAGTGAGCATCTCTCCATGATACACAAATAGATCGAAAGTGGGACGGAGAGCGGAGGGGGTATTGGTGTGCTGCGGAGGTTTGCATGAGAAGTTGTAAGGTTTCGCCGGAGATCGAGTGCGGCACAACGGCGACATGGGTGAGTAGACAATGTTTCGTTTATCATTGCGAGCGTTGCGGAGGGGAGCTGTCCCGTTCTAATCTATACTAATCTACAATAAGTTACATCCCTGAACGAGACTGGTACCGTCTAGTACCGCCTCCTTCACAGGGGGGCCCTGGCGGAACCCAGTGATCTACGGTCTCACAGAATATACACCCCCTGCAACCACCTAGACCGTAGATCACTAAGTCCTGCCGCTACAACCGCTCCGCAACTGCTCTGTCTCACTCAAAAAAAAATTGCTCGTGCCGCATCTGTACAGTCGGCGCCCGCTTCCACCACTTGACCAGCCCCTTCGACAGTGCATTTAAACTTTTCGAAACCTCCATCTGCACTGTCGAGCCCGCCCACCCTGCACCTCCCCACCGCCCGTCAACTCCCGCCCCCGCTTCCATGAACCACACGCCCCGTCCGCCACAGTCCCCCCCCCAATCCCAGACCACCAACCACCCTCCCATCCCAGCCCCATCCCCCCTGACCAGCACACCCTCGCCTCGCCAACCCGTCTTCCCCAACGCCTACCTCTCCCACCATTGTCCCTGCCTCCCCGCTAAAACTCAACTCCCGGTCCGCCCCTCAACCCTCCCTACCTCCTTGCCGCGCTTCATCCGCCACCCACTGGGGGATGGGATCTGCGAAGGCACAGAGTCCGGAGGACCGTGGAGACGGCCGAGGGTCGGTGCGGGGATTCGTGCTGGGTTGGGTAACAGTCTGCGATTAGGGAAGAACGGACGCGGACAGGATGTGGTCATGCTAGTGGTGAGGATGAAATCGGCTGGGGGAGAGGCCTCGCGGCTGGGTATTTATATGGGATGAGACCGCCGATGGCATTGTTTTGGGGTACTCATCCTGTAGTGCAGAGTTTCAATTACTGTCAGCGGGCGCAAAGGTGATGTTCAGGGCTTGAGGAGAGGAATGGAATTAGGATGAATGCAGCAGTCTGTCAATTACGCGCTTGGAAGTCAGCCATTTGTACGTTATGCTGGCGTTGCATTATATTTTCATGCCGGTTGGTGTTGCTGCAAATTGTTCCGCGACAGCGTGTTCCTGCACTGTAATATGCGTTGGTGGTTATTTTGCAGGTCAGCCTCTCGCGTTCTTGAAATAGACATAGTTTCTGCAACCGAAGGAATGTTATGTTCGCTCGACAATTCCTTGGTAGTAGATGTGATACACGGGAAACACATCACCAAGGGGAAATTTGGGGTGTTTTTAATCCATGAAAAATGAGGTCAGCTGTTCCCACATCACCATGCTAGACCGGATATATCTTCCAAGAGTAAAACACCCAAACCTTTCCCATGCTTGGTGGGTCCTACTGTTACATCCCTTGTTGGCTGGGCATGTCTTGCGTAGACGCCTCCGGCAATACCAGCCACGGCACCTGACGATCGTACACCATGTTTAGAACACGATATGAAAACGGCACTCTGGCCTAGGCACTTCTTCGTGCGTAGATATGTCCCCTCCCTCCCTGGAGGCAGCCGTCAGGGGGAAGGTTTGAGTGATTTACTTTTGGAATATATATCCGATCTATCCCATAGTTTTCCAGACAACCACAATCGACTCAAAAAGGTGTGCAGACACAGTAATGTGGGAGGACCTACGCTCCCTGAAAGGCTACCTTCAGGCCAGCCGTCAGTGCCTCTAAGCAGCAAGGCACAAGAACATTTCCCCCTTTGGTCGGCAGCAGGTCTATCATTCTCTGCCTCGAGAAACGGCTGAACGTACCATGCGCATCTACTGAGACCAGCGTGGTCCTCATCTTCGATCTTACCGTCAATCAGTCTCCGGACTTCGCCCACATTGGAATCCATACATCTCAATAAAGATGCCCCCTTTTTTTCCCATTGGAATCTAGTCCGCACCGCACTTCCGTCTTCCAAAAGTAAAACACCCAAGCATTTCCCTTCCATCGGTCACCTGCACCTGGCCAGGTATTCCTTTGTGTCTCTCAGTCTGTTCCTCCCCATTGCTGTGTCGGCACACCTTTTTGAGTCGATTGTGGTTGTCTGGAAAACTCGAAAATCGAAAACTTTAGGATAGATCGAGTACATCTTCCAACAGCAAAAACACCCGACACTTCTTGCAAATAATTGGGATAGGTAGATCCAAATAATAATAAATAGTTCCAACTTGAATAAATAAATAAATGCCACAATCGGACTTAGAATGAATAATGAATAGAAAACCAAATTTAATAATATCTGATCGAGGGGAATATTTCGATAGCCCGAGGATGTAAAAATATTTCTAACAACCTAGACTACTTATACTCTACACCAGGGTGAACCTGCTACAAAAATCAGGTGAGCCGTTCAATAATTTTGGTAGACATAATTTAGGCTCAGCAATAATTATTGCAGTATTTTCCAGGTAAGCAATCATCCAGATAATAATTTGTTGGTAGCATAAATGTAATAATTATAGCCTGTATAATATAAAAACCCAACTGTAGGACATAAAAATTATTTCACACTGAATTCAGCATAAAATAGTGCCAGTGTATAAATAGAAATAAAATTATTCCTTGCATGATCATAATATAATATAAATTGTAGGGCCTCAATAAAAATATTTGCTCCACCAATTCAGCATCACTGTAGGACACCGGGATAGAGATTAAAATATTTGGTCAATTTTCACACTACTTCCCCTTTGAAATATTGAACTAAATTTATCCTGTTGACTGAGATGAATCCCGAGATAAAATATTACTCATATCCATAGGTATAGATCCATCAAATAAAAGGAGCTTGAGCATGTCAGATACAGGACTGTCCTTTTTTGTGAGCGGGTCGGAGGGATTAATTGAACCAGGTATCCATAGCATTTTCTTGATTTTGTTCGTTTCGAAATTATATCGAATTAATTGAACATCCGCTCTAATAGATTTATCTTCAGGCACACGACAAGTAGATAGAGAGCTGAATAGATCTTTTGAATCAACAGCAACATGAAGAGGAATATTGATATTTAGAAGTGTACTGTATGCTGCTGCAATAATTTTTCCTTCCTCGATAGCTTCACCAGCAGCCAATATTTCACCAGATGCAATAGATTTAACAGGACGCCGAGATAGATGTGAATGCCAATAAATTGTATGAAATATTGAATTACAATTTAAGGAGCCAATTAGCAACCCACCAATACATCCAAGTTGCGCATTTGTCGATCCGGCTGGTTTTCCTGCATCAGAAAAAACAACAACTGATAAATTGAAATTTCCAGAAACTTCCGGGCGCCGATACGTGCTTGTAGAACCAAAAGATTTTAAATTCCGAAGCATAGAAGATTGGATAGATAAATCACGAACCAATGGATTTGACCTTTTCTGTTGTAAATAACTTGCTGTAAAGGCAGACACTGGAGATGCAACCATACCCAAATAGACAATTGACCATTTAACGAATTAAAAGCGAAGTTTTCAAATGAGTTCATTTCTTCATCAGGTTGTTTTCGACGATTTCTTGATATTGAATGGGGTTCCAGTCCATTTAGCTTTTCATCAGCTGAGACATTAATTTATAGTCATCAAACTGCATGAATTTTACTCCATTGAAATAAAAGATCCAGGACTATGTACGATTGTACCAAGCTTATATACTTTCCAAGATCTTGGATAAATTGCTTCTTAATTTTTTTTGTCCAGTAATAAGTATATCATCGACCAATTTAACAACAAGCAGAATTAAGGATCCTTTTAAACTCATGAAAAATAATTGGGGTATATAAACGACTGATTTCAATCCGAGGTCAAAGAAAGTATTATCAGAGTGTATTTGCCATTTTGCATTCGCGTTGACTAACCCATATGAAGCAGACAGTAATAACCAATAGAAGGATTTTTCGAGCATTCCCGAGGAGGTCTCACATAAACATCTCGTAATGCTGATCCAGATTGTAAAAATGCAGACTTCACATCAACCTTTGATAAATTCCATTTAAAAATTGTAGCAATTGATAAGAGAATTCTAATTGCCATCGGAGAACAAGATTCCGAATCAGTTCTCAAATTATTTTTCTCCTTGTCCTCATTTCCATGCGGAGCAATTCGAGCCTTGCAATAATATTTTCCATCATCCAAAATTTTTATTTTGTATAAAACGTGACTGGATATTACATTCGAGTCGGGAGGAATTTTTGAAACATGAATTTTTGAACAGTAGTGAGAAAATTATTTTCTTCCGTATTGTACGCATTTGAAATAATATGAGATGGAAGTCCAGATGCTTGATGAAGTAAAAATTCTTTAGATCCAAACCTTTTATGATAAAAACTCAGATCTTTTTTTCAGATGATTTCAATTCCGTTCCAGGTAACAACTCAATTTCATGCGCATCAATTCCATCGTTTTCATCAATAGGGATATGAATTAAATTTTCAGGGTGCAGGGAACTAAGTTCAGATTCAATCGGAACATGTTCGAGAGATAATATGTTTTTAGATTCTGATAAATTTCCATCACTTTCTGATTCATTATATTTTTCGACATCAGTATTCATATTTGGGTTAAAATTACCATCATCAGAATGATCGTCAAAATTGTTTTCGCCCACATTCTTCACTTCGGTAATATTTGTTTCATCAGAAATATCTTCCACAGAATATTCAATAGACTGATTCAATAAATCATTTGCCTTTTGAATTTGGTATGCTAGTTCATTAGATGAAACGGAATGTCGGACATCTTCAATTGCAGCATGTATAAATTTTCCATTGGATCCAGGTACTGTGACGATAAGAGATTTTTTGTCGAATTTCAATACTGGTTTGGGCGATGACCAAGATCCTTTTTCTGATTTGGTAGATGAATAAAAATTTCCACAATATCGCCAACATTAATTGGAATATCGGTCACAGACTTTGATTTTAGAATAAGATTTAATTTCCTCTTGGCTATTAGCTCATTATGAGCTTCTCTTAAATCATTTGGTAGACTTCGAGGACCAGAATTATCGATGGGTCGAGTGTGACCAGTGGCAAGCTCGTATGAAGAAACAACATCATTTCCATATAAATCATTCGATATTTGAAACATTCGAGCAATACGAACCGTATTACTTGCAGAAGAATCGGATATTTTTAAACGGATATAAATGTCTCTCAATATTTTATGTTTTGACTCAATATAATTTTTGTTATGGCGGCGGGAACCAATAGGACAAAACGAAATTCCTCTTTCCTCAAGATAGCTTCTAAAATTATCATTGTCAAACGCCTGATCTCCCATTAAATTGTTAGGGTCCCAAAATGGTGTTAACCAGAGAGTCTCAATACAATCAATGCAATTTTCCATCCTTAAAGAGGGCACTATTGAACCAGTTGAATACCTGGTAACCGAGTCCATAATGTGAAAAATATCCAAGTTTTCCACAAAAAATGATCCACACAAACACAATTTCATTAAATCCGCGAGATATAGAGCTTAAAGATACTGCACGAGGATGAGATGGTTTTTTTGTGACATCACAAAATTTGCAGGAGTCAATTATGCTTGATAAATATTTTTTGCATTCATCGTCCCATATAAAATTTCTTTGTAACAATAGTTTTATATCATCATAATTTGAGTGACCACATACATGTTTGTGAACCTTATTAATTATTTTCTTCTTTTCAGCCCAAGATATATTTTTTGATGTATTGATATTGTTGGAACAAATTGCTGATAGAAATGAGTTTTCAATAGGTTCGGATGATTGTATAAATATATTTCCGGTACATAACAATGATGACCATGATCCACCAATGTTATAGAATCGATTGAATTATTTGCGGACTCGAACTCGATGCGATTGTCCGTCATATGAATAATATTTGATTTTCTTGTGATATTTCTTCCAATAACCCATTGAGATGATCCACTGATTATTAGATGCCTTATTTTAACCTGATTTCCATTGTCTGAAATAGCTGATAAAAATATTGAACCGATCATTTTTCTTTTTTCGCTTGAGTGGTCGCCATTTCCGTATTGCCAGAAGGGCGTGTCCTTGATACATTCAGGAAGTTCATCAAGAATTCCATTCCATTCGGTAAAATAAATTTCGAAAGTGCTCGTAATTCAACAATCCCATTCCACTATACGGTGCTCCATCATCAAGTAACGGACCTGGGTATAACGTATTTGACGGAGAATCAAGCACCGTTTTTACCATATGAAATGTTACAGAACCAGAATCATTTTTGTCTTTGATATTTTCTGCATTTCCCATTCTAGATGATGAACCTTTATGATAATTTTTAGCACTCTTGCATTTATCTTTTTCATAGGCCCAATGGCCAATTTCTCCACATCGGTCACAAGTTGATTTTGCCTTGAGGCAGCAAAGTCTTCAGGAGATAATCTTTGCTTATTATTTTTCTTGAAATTTTTCTTTCTCCGTATGAAATATTTGATTGACTTGAAGAGATATATTTTTGAGCATTTCCATATATTTGATTTGTATTTTTTGGTTTATCACATGCACGAATAATAGATGATATTTCTGAATATTTGATTAATTCTAGGATTTTTCCTTTTTCCAAATCGGCTTCTTCATGCTTCGGAGAAGCAGCAGCCAAAATAGATACTCGCTGGTTTGAATCAATTTTGGAATTAGCCAGGAGCAAAAATGATACCAGTGCTTCAGGTAATTTCGAAGTACCAGTAGATGAATGAAATCGGGCAATTTGAGCATCAAACCGTGATTCAAAATTTTTGAAAGACTCACTATCACCACGAGTAGTGTGCAATAGATCTAAGAATTTTTGAAATGTATCTGATATAGATGATAGAGGATCCACCTTATGAATAGCGTTAGCAATCGCTAATGCACCATTTTCAGACTGAATTTCTGTGTCTGGAATTTTCTTACAAATATCAAGAGCTCGTCCAAATAATTGTGATTGTAAGACAAGACCTTGTACTGCCTTAGGAACCTTATTAGAATTTGATGCTGGTAATAAATCATGAACAGATTTCCATTTTTGAACAGCATCAAAATATTTTTCTTGAGGTCCTTTACCATCCGTCCAAGGAGCCGTGCGAAGATCCCATGAAAATTTCGGCCTTGAAGGAATTTCGGGGCGATCTGGGCCCATAACTGCAAAATAATTGGGGGTAGATCCAAATAATAATAGTTCCAACTTGAATAAATAAATAAATGCCACAATCGGACTTAGAATGAATAATGAAATAGAAAACCAAATTTAATGATAGCTGATCGAGGGAATATTCGATAGCCCGAGGATGTAAAAATATTTCTAACAACCTAGTACTACTTATACTCTACACCAGGGTAGAATAATTCTGGTAGACATGATTCAGGCTCAGCAATAATTATTGCAGTATTTTCCAGGTAAGCACTCATCCAGATAATAATTTGTTGGCAGCATAAATGCAACAAGTATAGCCTGTATAATATAAAAACCAACTGTAGGACATAAAAATTATAACACGCTGAATTCAACATAAAAAAGGGCCAGTGTAAAATAGATAAAATTATTCCTTGATGATTTACAATAAATATAAATTGTGGGCCTTAATAAAAATATTGCTCAACAATTCAGTATCACCGTAGGACACCAGGATAGAGATTAAAATATTTGGTCAATTTTCACAACACTTCCCCTCCCAGTGCTTGTGGTAGGAGTACCTTTGCCAGCAGTCGCCGTAAGACATCCCAATTGCAACGGGGCGGATCCTCTCTGGTAGGGGCTGGATGGGTAGTAGCGTTGCTGAGGAGGCACGAGGGATTGTCTCATCTGGGGGGTGCCCATGGGCTAGTCTCGTCACAACAGCCGTTTGCACCGAGATGCACGTCACCCCAGGTTGACGGCTCACCCTTGTGCTGTCCAACGGCTGCAGAAGCCGCGGAGACATTCTGTCGGGCCCAGTGCGGAGTTTGGGTTCAGTACTGCTCTGTCCAAGGCTCGAAATCCGATCTCCTTTCGACTTTCCACCCGAAGGTCAGGGCCACCATCCTGCAACAAACATATGCCGCGTTACCGGTTGCTTCGAACGCGGCATGCCTGTGGACAGGAATTACAGCCACTTTTCAGTAGCTGGTCCATAGCACCTTCACTCATCGTTTTTCAGTCAGTCCCTCAACATCGCTGTACCTGTAAAAATTAAATGATGTGCGTAGATAAAAAATAGGTATTTCCAAATAAATGAATGATAAATAACCTGAATAAAACCGAGAATAATGATAAAAAGAAAACCAATATTTATTGATCGTCGAGGATAGTTCGATGGCCCGAGACTTGCTAAAAGTTTCTAACTGCCCAAAGACTATTTATACTGCAGAACGTAATAGAAAGCTACTAGATGATTCCACCAGTATAATAATAATTGTAGACCAAATTCATGCTCAATAATAATTGTAGAATAATTATCCAGGTGAGCATTAATCCAAATAATAATTTGCTGGCAATATGATTCCAGTAATTATAACTGTAGAATTTAAAAACCAACTTAAAGACATAAAAATTGCTTCACGTGTAATACACTATAAAATATGGGGCAGTGAAAATAGATAAAACTATTTTCGATAATTTGCAATAAATAAAAATTGTTGCACAATTTTTCATCCCTGTGTTCGATATGGAAAACATTTGGATAGTTTTCCTATACCTGTAACATTATTTGTCCAATTTTCACAAGCTGTTCCCACATCACCATGCTTGGTGGGTCCTATTGTTACATCCCTTGTTGGCTGAGCATGTATTGCGTAGACGCCTCCGGCATTACCACCACGGCACCTGACGATCGTACACCATGTTCAGAACACGATATGAGGACGGAACTCTTGCCTAGGCACTTCTTTGTGCGTAGATATGCCCCTCTCTCTCTGGAGGCAGCCGTCAGGGGGGAAGGTGTGGGTGATTTACTTTTGGAAGACATGTACTGTTGTGTGGCGGTGCTCATGTACTCCCGTACTCCCATAAAACTATGTTTAGCTTTGAACGAACTATTGATCGTTACAAGAAGTCGGGATACGTTGTCCCATCACTTGAAAGGGTCCTTTTTATTGCGCAGCACGAATTGTTTTTCTCACCGACTGGAAGGGGCAGCGATGGAAATGTTACGTGGAACTCCCAGAGAGATCTTACAAGCCAGCTCTCCGAGTTTGAGCTTGCAGCGTTTGGCGTTTGGCGTTACACAAAATTTTTTTCTCCAATCAGATGAAATCTTGGCAACGTTACATGATGACCTTTTCGGAGCAATAGCATCTGATAATCAAGTTTAGAATATTAACAACTGCAAGGCTGATCGTGAAGGTCAAACTGCAGAAGCCTTTGCATGTGCTTTGTTCCGAATAGTTTTCACTCTTCGTTTCTGACGGAGGGGAGAGGCGCAGATAGAAAACGTTCGAACCTTATTAACAATTCTTTTGGAAGGGCGGGGAGAAAGGAGTTATCTGGAATTATAACAAATTCTGATAAAGGGTATGGAAAGCAGTTGTTTATCCTGCTGTCAGTGGAGTCCAGAATTATTTATTTGTTTGTGATGCAAAACTACTGGCTCAAGTTTCATTCTTTTGTTGCAATGTACTATCTGCAAGTGACACGGAAGTATGTCGTGCAAAGGTCTGGCGAGGAGAGAGAGGAGGAAATTGGATTGCAAGATGATGATGGCTCTTCAGTTAACGAGGATAAACATGATGATTTTTACTGCCTTGGTTCAACTATTCGGACCGGACCATGAAGAGACGCCTCCCCGAGATTTGGAGTCACCAGACGTGAACTTTGACAGTCGAAAGGAGTTTGTCATAGGGTACGGTCCCTGTCTTTCACGTAGGTATTTATTGCGATAAATAATGCTGGTGCAGCTGCCAAACTCCTTGCCGACAACGTTATGAGGGCAGTTGCTGTTAGGGAGCATGGAAATGATAAGTTTGCAAAAATGTTGAAATTTATGTATCTGGTTCCTCCGAGTATCAGAAGAGCGCTTGACCCTTGGATAGCGGTTCTGAAGGCCAAAAATGTCCCTCCCAGGACCCTTTTCAAGATTAAGTCGGACAAAAAAGAGTACATGCAAATCGTAAGGGGAAGTCTGGAGCCATTTCTAAAGTCCAGATGCGAAATGCTGAAATTGGGACAACTTTCTGTAAACTGGTTTCTTCTTCGACTATTCAGATGGACTACCACAAATGCCAGGCGGGTTATGCTGATCTTGAGGGAGAAAGGGGAGATGCTAAATTGTGTTAATGGGGAGGGACAGGATCAGAGGTCAAGTAAGCAGTGGTTTGATCCCTTCTTGAATAGGTTTAATTCACGTTGTTGCGACCGAAGCCATGAAAATGGGCACTGTTAACGAGCGTTCTGTGGCTAGTGCACTAAGATCTAGAAGTGAAATGGAGGAATTATTTGATTGGAATGGCTGCGCAAAAGGAGAAGAGGTATTTGGCTTGATCTCCTCATGGAATTGTGGCGCTGCGGTTGGATGCTATGAAAGACAGGAATAGGGTACTTATTCGGATTCTGAGGCCATGAAGATGATAGTCAGCTTTCTAGAGATCAAGACTAGAGTTGCTGCCATCAAGCTTAAGAAGGAGCGTGACAAATATCTCACCGCACTGGCAGAATTGTGATGTTGGCCATGAAACGTTCTTACGTATCGTACTAGAGAAGAACAGGACAAAGCTACTGCATCAATGTGTAGTGATGTGACTAAAATATGCGCTCCATGTTGCGACTAGCTAAACTGGAATACTGTTCTCTGTACTTTATATAGGTAAGATTCTTGAAAGAATTTGGGTTGCTATGAAGACTGCAGTGGAGGAAATAGTCATTTGGGGAAGCAGCGAAAATCCCAAGAATCCCATCTTTTGTCTCTTCCTCACAAAAGAAGAACTTCAATGGTATGTTACTTTTTTGGAAGTGTATTGGCAACTATATTAGATAGAACGGCTCCTTCCAGCCTTTAAAGCTGTCTAAACACGCCATGTAAATTTTTACTCCAAAGAAAATGTGGAAATAATGGAGTGACTCAGCAGAGAGCCCTCTTTCGTTCCCCTTCGTCACACTTGAAATGGGAGTAAATTTTTGCATCCCAGGTATTGAATTGCAAAGTAGTAAACGCCTTCATCGGTTGCCGATTTTTCCAGAGACAAGACTTGTTGGAGACAGATGAAATATTTCAATCTCTACAAAGCTATCGGGAGAAGTCGAAAAAGGTTCGGGAAACGGCAGATTTCACGTGTGATTCTGGAGTGAGCTTCTGTTACATGCAGCGACTCTAGTGAGTCAGGGAGAGAACGAAAAGGCGGAGGAGGAACTGGAAAAAAGTGAGACGCGGAGACTCATTGGGCTAGCGAAGAACAGAAAGCGGAAGAGATTTTTTGATTCAAAGTCCAGATGGTGTTCGACCTAGGCTTTCAGTTACAGGCCATGCACCTTTCGATAGAAGGAGGTCCTTCTTTGTGCTCTGTGAGGTCAAAACAGACACGTTTGGTCCGGGCTTCGATCTTCTCATAAATTTAGACTATGCCATGTAATCCTGTGTCTTCCCAAATACGATGGGCTATTGAAGAACTGCTTCAATGTGTGGTATGAGTAAAAAGTGTAAGACCATCGTACCTGTTCAGGAAGCAATAGCAGACTGACTAGCAAAAGCAAGAAAAATACTTCTGCGAGCAATGTGAATGCTGGCAGTGAAACAGGGGATTGATGATAAATTAGCGCAGCGCAGGAAGATGAGGTTACGGAAGATGAAGAAATGGTTGACGAGAAAGATTCTGATGTTGCAGACTACGCAAATCCGGCAAGGTCGCCAAAGAATGTCAGAGATGGACAATGAGGTGATGTTACTCCGTCTTTGAAAAATAAAAGTCGTAGGAATAATGATCAGGGTGATAGAAATGTTGCAGTGACTCATCAACCGACAACAGAGCAAAAGAACAATAGGTAAGCAAGGGGTTCAATATCAAGGTGTATCATCAGTAAGATGTGCTAGAGAAAGTAAAATTGCACAAGAGATTGCTGCCTATAAGGCTTTGCGCAAGAGAAGTAAACGTTAGAGCTACAGTGAGAAAAATTACTATAGAGGCACCACTTTTTCTTAGATAACTTGAGATAAAATACTTGGATTTAATTGAAAAAATGGTCAATCCTTTTCTTTTTAAAAGTTTGTTATTTCCACAAAAAATCAGATGAAGTGAAAATTTTTTTAAGAAACATATTTCAAAAAGGCTACTCCGTAGCGAGAAAAAACTCTAGAGGCAATGATCGTTACAAGGCCCAAGCTTTTTTAATAGATATTCCAACCACCTAAACGCCAGTCCCACACCTTTCTACAACTCTTCGCTCAACACAAGAGCAATCAACATGCCAAAAGGGCAAAACTGTCCCTTGTTGATCAAGGAAAAGTCCAAGCTTGAGCAGCGGAGTATAGTACGAACTCTATTGACCTTTCTTTGCTTCTTTCCTAATAAAAAACCTGTTTGTAAATTACAGTATACTGTACAGTAGGCTTTTTTGGACCAAGCCTAAGCGGCAGCGGAAGCAATTTTTTGAGGTTTCCTTGCTCATAAACTGTGGCAGAAATAAGGCGGAAATTTTGAAAAAATAAAGGATTAAGCATACACTGCAAGTCTATGCCATCAGGAGTGGAGTTGAAAGGCAACGTACTGCATACTGTGCAAAAAATTCTGTCATTAGGGATATAAGGAGGTTTATGGATGAAATGGTGAGAGCGCAGAGGGACCAGCATACTAGAATGGGATTCTCACTGAACTCAGCCGCACCCAACGATGAGTACAAAGAAAGTTGGGAGACAACTTCAAGTGCATACCTAAGTATTCTAGAAGTTGAAAATCAACTTGCGGCCTATAAATATTTGTTTATCGCGAGCCCCTGGCCACATATGGCATAACCTGTCCCTTCTATAATTACTTGTAGATTTTTGCCCCATCGTCCTTATTCATATATTTTTATTTCCACAAACATACTTTGGTAGCACTCTTGTCTCTTGCAGAACCTCTTTCTCGGGATAGTTGATTCTTGGAATGTCTTCCTCTGGAGATTTATCCCTAAAACACATCACCCGAGTACCACAGCTGAAGGAGTAGGGAAGTATTGCCTGTGGTGTCGCCCTTATTTTCAAAGCGGGTTTGGAGTTTGCCCGTCACTTTTTGAAGCACTAGAGCGAATGAAAGTTTGCCCAGCGAATCTTCTCGCTTCAGTCAAACCATACTGCGTGAAATATCATCTCTATACCCAATATGACCCTTATGATGAGCAAAAGGGAAAGAAATCTATTCAATCAACTCATTATAATTATTTTTTATAATTACATGTGTCCGTTAGGTCATCCCACCACAAACGAATTTCTAGTTATACTACACGCAGAGACTAGCGGTAAAGTCTTGCGTCATGCTTGCGTCTCGCCACCCTTATCCGGCACGTCCTATTGCTTAGAGCACGAAAGCCGGTAGATGCGCGAACAGCCGGAAGATACGCCGGCATACCGGGAGATGCATACACTTGCACTTTGAAGTTACCCAGCGATTGCCTCTGTTTCCAAATGGCCTTTCACTGTGGTCAGTCATTTCTCTTTTGAGGAAATGGAGCTTTATTCATCTGCTGAGGTAAGATACGAAGCTCTTTTCGACCTGACTTCTGTCACAGTAAGCCGGCCGATCTTGGTGGCGGAATTTAGCGGGCCCCATAACCGACGTCATTCTTTGTCTTTGAGACAGTTGTTACAGGCTTCATCCACTCGGAGGTCTTCAGCTGGATATCCATTCACCTACCGTGGAGCCCTTTCATGGCCAAGGCGATGGTGCCAGAGCCGCTCTTCGTCCGAGAATTTTACGGCTCTTGTCTTGCTTCCTGATGGCAAGTCTCAGTCGTCCTCATGTACTCCCTGTTCTCCTTCTTGGATATAGCTTTCTTGAACCGGTCGAGCTGTTTTTTTCTCGCACAAAGGAGCCCTCTGGTCTCGATGGAAGCAAAGCATGCCCTCGCCATAGCCTGGACGGAAGCGAAGTTCGCCTTTTCTAACGGTTCGGGTGCCGCCAGCTGGTATTTCTTATGGTCTTCGATGTAGAACAGACCATTGCAGTCCTGTTTGCCCTAACCAAGGACACGTGAATCGCCTTGCGGGTCAAAAAGAAGGCCTACCTGTGGATAGATAACGTCAAAAATTCCTGCGTGTTAAGTAAGGTACGGAAAGCAGAATCATATTAAGGTTGGGGGCTATTGGGACGTTAGACAGTTTGACGTTGCATGGTCCGTTTTCAGTCATCCAGCGCTCACTTCACACGCCAGTAGATCGCGCCTAGATTTTATAGTCATCGTCCAGTATAATGGATGTGCCGCAGGGCATCTGCGACTGTACAAGGTCACTCCAACTAGTCATGCGGAAGGTGGTGCTGATAGAGGGAAGGAGAAGATGGAGCGAGGGAGAGAGATAGGGAAGGAATGAGAGTAGATTGAAAGAGAGATTAAGAGCGAAAAGGAGTGAGGGACCAAGACAGAGAGTTGAGATGAAAGAAGGTGGTGAGGAACATTACTCAGACAGAACAGGGACGGAGACCGGGGCTTATATAGACCTCGAGGCGAGTCGACTGGTGCTTCCGGACGATCGCAGGAAGTTTCCTGAATCTATGTAGACGACGGTGGTAGGCTAACCCTAAACCTGCTTGAGCTGATCTAAAGATGATCAGCTCAAGCTTACAAAACTGTACAGTGCAAAATGCGTAACGGTCAAGTTCTAAGTTGTACAGTAAAATACAGTAACAGAAGTCTGTAAGCCTCTTTGCTGGCTGTAAGCTGTCAGCATAGGCGACGGAAAGTAATTACACTAACAGGTGCCGCTTTCCAGCAGCATCCGATAAGGACTGCAAACGCCATTTATCCTGGTAGGTCGTGCCATCGCGCTCCATTTGGTCCTGTAATTTTTTTTCCCATGTCCGTTCCCCATTACTTCTTCTCCTTCTTCGCACTGGATCTCTTGACAATTCTGGCGACATTTTCTTCGATAACGTGCAACTTTTTGTCCGGATTAGGTGGGTTGAGTCAGCAGGTCTCGGGCTTCTGGCCCACAAGCTACAAGCTCGAAGCACACCGTGCAATCGAAGATTGCGGTAGCGGCTCAGCATTGACTATTTCCAGACTGAGGCGCTTTTGTCTCCTCGATTAGAAGGCTGTTGAAATCCTTCCGTTTCAGATCCTTGTCAGAGATCTTCTTAATGGAGACCGTAACGGACGCAAACTACCGGGGTTTTTTGGACGCAATAATGATTCTTGGCCAAAACCTCGTCAAATATAGTATCCATGACCTACAGCTTCTTACTTAGCGCGTCTAGTCGGTCAATTTACTTGGACATATCTTCCCGTACTGTGCCTTATTTGACGGATATCAACTCGTCCATAGCGTATATACGCATTGCAGTCGGCTTTGATTCGTATATTTTGTCCAAATTCATCATCGCGCGTTTTTCACCCATCACGCCCGTACGTCTCGTATGTCATGATCATCTAGCCGGTGGACAATATTTTTGACTCTCTCTCCTTTTTCTCCCCGTAACGCTCATGTCTAGTTGGCTTGATGCACCCTAGCCGCTGGAGGTCGTTTCCACGGGGGCTCATTTGGCCTCAGAGTGGCCTTCAGGCCTCACGAATTAATGGCGGCGACCACGAGTAGGCGGAACAAAGCATAGTCACTCTTGTCGTCCAACGGGCGGATGTAATACTTGTTTGTTTCGTTCATGCTTGGATCTGAAAATTGAAAGATCTTCACTTGGTATTCGTTGAGCGGCATGATGGTTGGAGGAGAAGAGATGAGTGATATTAGATGTGATTTTTTTAAGTGCAGTCAGTGAAAATAGATGAAATCATTCATGGATGATTCACAATACATGTAAATTGTGTGGCTCTGATAAAATATTGCTCCACAATTTTTCATCCTTGTATTAGATGTGGAAAACGAATTAAATATTTTTCCAATACTTGTGAAATAGTTTTTCAATTTCGCATCACAATCCCTTTGAAAAAAAATAAATGGTATATATTATTATACTGTTAACTGAGATTACCTACGAGAAAATTTTGCTCATATCCATGGGTATATATCCATCAGATAAAAGTAATGTCAGGTTATAGCGAACTCGACTGTCCTTTTTTTTCAACCGTCAGAAGCGTTAATCGAGCCAGATATCCAGATCATTTTTTTGTTTTTTTGTTTCAAAATTACACCTTATTAACTGTATATCTGCTCGTATAGACTTTTCTCCAAGAACACGACATGTGAAAAGAGAGCTGAATGAATCTTTTTGAGTCCACGGCAATAAGTTTATAAGGAGTCCTGCAACAAAATCAAGCTTTGATTTGTAGACCCAGCTGGTTTTCCTGTATCAGAAAGAACAACAATTGATAATTCGAAATTTCCATATTTTTCCGGGAGACGATACTTACTGCAGGAAGTAAACAACTTCAAATTTCGTAACACAGAAGATTGAATATATAAATCGATGAATATGAATACATAAATCAAGAACCCAAGGATTAGATCTTTTTTGTTGTAGACAACTTGCTGAAAAAGCAGAATTGGAGAAGTAACGATAAATAAATTGATATTTGAACCATTGAATGAATTAAACGAGAAGTTCTCGAAAGAATTCATTTTTTATCCGCCTTTCTAAGTCGATTTCTCGATATTATATGAGGTTCCAGTCCATTTGTTTTTCGTCTGCTGATACATTAATTTTGCAATCATCAAACTGAATAATTTTAACTACATTTAAATTGAAAGATCCAGGTATATGGCCGACACCACGAAAGTGTGGACCTCCAGGCGGAAAAATGGACGAGGGTTGGTGGAGTCTTGGAAGTCCTCGGGTGGATGACGGTCACTCCTTCTCTAGGCTGCAAATCTAGACCAGTTCCAAAGGCTCAGCGGATCCGACTCTTAGATCTGAATTGGTTAACGAAAGTAGATCAAGGCCGAAGCCGGCTCTCGTTTGGGGATGTCGGAAGACGAACTAAGGCAGAGGTACACGCCTGTACGAGCTAGTCTTCCATGGGGTAGTATCTCCATCGATACCAAGCGGGTGATTCCACTTGTGTGTAGAGGCTTATTCACTTAAGTGCCTGGGGTAATCGTAGCCTGGAAGAAAAAAAGAGCATAAGAAGAGGGTAAAATAAAATAAAGGGGAAATTCGCAATCTTCAAGGAAGATTAAGTTAATGGGGACACACACGAGCAGAATAAAACAAGCAAAAGCCAAAGTAATCTCCCTTAAGAGGCAACAGGGCTCAAGATAACAATATTTGGGAGCTATACTTAGAGCCAGTACCGGGATGCTTCTTTCGTTAGGGTTCGCGAGCTCAAGGAGGTGACTGTAAATACTAGTCAGACAGCTTTTTGGCTACGTCTAGTCGATGTACAATAAACTGCTTATCTACTCATGTAGTGAGTGTGAGACCTGAAATAAGGGCGTAGTTAGATCCTACTTTGTGATAAGTGTCCGGTACACTTGGTCCAATTAGCAGGGTCCCCTGGGCCCACATCAGATACAGGACTCGGGTCCACCAGGGGGCCTGGTTGGTCTAAACCATTCAGTCCTTACAGTTAGGGCTGATGCTGGAAGCAACGCAAAATGATCTCAAATAATGATCACCCACAAATATCACTTCCTGTCCCCACAGTACTGTGATCTCGTATGGCATTACAGTACTGAAAAAATTATTTCCTTCGGTTCTGTACCCATTAGAAATAATATGAGATGGAATTCTAGATGCTCGATGGAATATAAATTCCTTGGATCCAAATCTTTCATAATAGACCTCTAAATCTTTTTCGTCGGACGACTTCAATTCCGTTCCAGGTAGCAACTCAATTTTATGAGCATCATGAGCATCATTTTAGTCAATCGGAATGTGGAATATATGTTCGGGATTAATGGAATTATTTTCGGAATCGATAATTATGTGTTTGGGAAATAATTGTTCATAAAAATCTGATTTGTTTTCACTATCCTTAAATCCAATCTTATCCTTTTGCGCTATATCTAAATTTATGGATTTCGGGATATATTCTAACTAATATTTTCGAAATCACAGTTTCCTTAATTTCAATTTTCATTTCGTTAACACCCAGTTCTTTAACGTCACCCGAAATTTCGTCCACAGAATTATCAATAGTTTGGTGCATTAAATCATTTGCTTTCTGTGTTTTGTATGCACGCTCATACGATGAGGCAGAATGGCAGACATAATCTATAGCAGTATTAATAACCTTCCGTTTGATCTAGGGACTGTAACTATTAGATAGTGGTTATCGAATTTTAGTACTGGTTTGGAAGATGACCATAATCCTCTTTTATCCGCTCGTAAATGTATGAATACTTCCACAATATCACCAACACTGATAGGTATATCGTTCACTGACTTCGACTTGAGGATAAGATTTAATTTCCTTTTAGCAATGAATTCATTAGGCGCATCACGTAAATCCTTTGGTAGAGCTCAGGGACCAGAACTATCGATAGTTCTAGTGTGGCTTGCAGAAATTTTGTGAGAAGAAACAATATCATTATCATATAAATCATTTGATATCTGAAACAAGTGAGCAATACGCAGGGATTTATTTGTACAAGCGTCACAGAATTTTAAACAAATATGAATGTCTCCTAATATATATTTTTTTCGACTCAATTGATTTTTTGTTATAGCTGAGGGAGCCGATATGACAAAATGAAATTTATTTTCTTCAAGATAAAATTTTAAAATATCATTGTCAAATGACGGTCTCTTATAATATTTAAAGGGGCCCAAATCGCTTTATGTATAGAGTTTAGAGGTAATTAATATTATTTTCCATTTTTAAGTAGGTTACTTTAGTTCCAACAGAAAACCGAGCAATTGAGTCCATAATATGAAAATATCTAAAATTTCCAAAAAAATGATCCACACAAATCAATTCATTAAAACCACGGTAGTATTGAACTTTTGGATACTGCGCGAGGATGAGGTGGCTTCTTGATGATATCGCCGCTTTTGCATGAATCAATAATGTTTCATAATTTTTTTGCATTCATCGTCCCATATAGAATTTCTCTGTAATAATAATGTTATGTCATCATAATTTGGGTGGCGACATACATGTTGGTGGACCTTATTACTTATTTTCTTTTTCTCAGCCCAAGATTTATTTTTCGGTATATTGATATTATTGGAACAAATTGCAGATACAAATGAATTTCCGAATCCATCGTGTTATTTTATGCATTTGTTCCCATGTACAAAATAATGATGATCATTATCTACTAATGTAATGGAATCGATACAATTTTCGTTTGACAGGAACTCGATACGATTGTCTCTAATATAAATAATATTGGATATTCTTGAAATATTTCTTGCAATAATCCTTTATAATGGTCCACTAATTATTAAATGCCTGAATTAAACTTCATTTTCATTGTAAGAAATAGCTGATAAATATAACGAACCGAGCATTTTGCTTTTCTCACTTGAATGTGTTCCATTCATATATTTCCAGAAGGGTGTATCTTGTACAGAATCAGGAAGATTATCCAGAGTTTCGTCCCAATCGGGGGTGATAAACTAAGAAAATGTTCACTGAGCTCAACAATAGCCATCCCACTGTACGATGTTCCATCGTCTAGTAATGGACCTGGATTAAATTCGTTCGATGGGGAACTAATTACTGTTTAATACATGTTAATGTTACGGATCCAGGTTTTTTTATTCTTAAAATTTCCCGTATTTTCCTTTTTAGATGAAGAACCTTCAATATAACTTTTCCAGTCCTTGCACCTATCTTTTTCGCAGGTTCAATGTCCGATTTCGTCATATCTAACACAATTGTATTTTGCCTCGAATGCAACAAATTCCTCGGGTAGTTTATGCTTGATATTTTTCCTAGATGGTTTCTTTTCTTTAAATGAAATATTTGATTGATTTGATGATATATGTTTTTGCGAATTTCCAAGAGTTTGGCGTGAGTTTTGAGGCTCTGACATACCCGAATAGTTGATGGCATTTCCGAATATTTATTTAATTCGAAAAGAATTCCGCTTCTCCAAATCTTTTTCTTCATCGCTCTTTAGAGAAGCTGCTGTCAGAATATGTACGCGCTGATTGGAATCAATTTCCGAATTTGTCAGCAGCAAAAATCATACCCGTGCAGGTAATTTTGAAGAAACTGTAGAAGAGTGAAATATGGCAATTTGCACATCAATCAGTGATTTAAATATTCGAGAAGACTCATTATCGCCTCGAGTAGTGTGTAATATATAGAAATTCTCGTAATGTTTCTAATATTGATAA
Organism: Kappaphycus alvarezii; assembly: GCA_002205965.3. Classification (NCBI taxonomy): domain Eukaryota; phylum Rhodophyta; class Florideophyceae; order Gigartinales; family Solieriaceae; genus Kappaphycus; species Kappaphycus alvarezii. The sequence goes on along the minus strand of NADL03000098.1, from coordinate 170,297 downwards.
TGGAAGATCCACTTAATGAATAAGGTTAGCATTCGCCAATGTACCATTTTCAGACTGATTTTTTGTGTCTGTAATTTTCTTTCAAATGTCGAGAGCTCTTTCCTGCAGTTGGCATGAATAAATAGACCTTGTACCGCCTTAATAACCGCATGAGAGTTTGATACTAGCAATAATTCATGGACAGATTTCCATTTTAGAATATTATCAAAATATTTTTCTTCACAACCTTTACCATCTTTCCATGGAGCTGTCCTAAGATCCCAGGGAAATTTCGGACTTGAAGGGAGATCAATGCGATCTGGGCCCATAAACTGTAAAATTAACTGAAATGCGTAGATCCGAAATAGATAATTCCTAATAAAAGGGTATTAAAATTCCTGGATAGAACTGAAAATAATTACATATATAAAAACAATATTTATTTATAGCTGATCGACGGTGTACTGCGATGGCCCGAGGCTTTCTAATTTTTTAAAAAGTCTAAGACTATTTATACTGTAGATCAGAGTATAACTGCTATAAAGATGGTTCCAGCAATATAGTAATTTTGTAAACCAAATTCATGCTCAGTAATAATCACGGATTAATTCTCCAGGTGAGCATTTATCCAAATAATATTTTGTTGGTAATATAATTCCGGTAATTATAGCTGTAGAATTTAAAAGTCACATGAATAAAAATAGCTTCACATGTAGTACAGTAAAAGCCACGGACCAGTGAAAATAGATAATATTAGTCATTGATGATTCATAATAAATGTGAATTGTGTGGCTCTGATAAAATATTGTTCCACAATTCATCATCACCGTATTCGATGTGGAAAACAGATTAAATAGTTTTTCCAATACTCGTAAAATAGTTTTTCAATTTTCACAGCCTCATCACCCTTGTTCCGCGGGTCCTGTCGCGTGCACAACGTAAGCCAGTAGATGGGCGACCGGCCGGGAGATGCGCCGACCTACCAGGAGATAAATACACGTGCACTGTAAAGTGTGCCAATGCTTGTCGCCGTTTCGAAATTGCCGTGCACTGTACCCACCGGGGGATACTTGCTGTCCTTGGTGGTTAACCCAGTTGGCCAGATCCTAACAATGACTCGGGTTCACAGCGTACGTGTAATGGACCCACGGGAAGAGCTCCGGAAATTTCTGTTCGACCCCCGTCAAGAACGCACAGAGGTTGACCAAGTTGAGTGAATTTTGGAGGTCAACAGATAAAAGTGCATACTCCGTGGATTCACCACAGTCCTCGTACAGTCGCCGTATAGCACCTTAGATCCTCCTAACGTTGATACTCCCAACTCCCAACTGTAGTGGCTGAAAGTATTTGCAAGTCTCGTCGAAAATTCGAATCAGCAAGCATCTGCCCACCAAGGGACGTAAAGTCTCGCCCACGACGATCGGTCTGATTCCTCCATCCGGTTTCATAAAAGCCGCAAGAGGTGCACCAGTGAGCCATGGAGATATGGCAGCGTGGCCCTTTCCGTTGGCTAAAAACTTTACGACGCTAGTCAGAGCGGCTGGTAAGCTTCGTCTAACATTGACAACTGATGGGACCTGTAGGAGCTCAACCAAGTGGTTTGGGCGCAGTGCGGATTCCCCTTCGGCGCTGCCCAGTGGGAAACTCCGGGCGCAGCGGAGAACTTGGTCTGCTGTAAAGTCGGGACATGGGGGCAGCGAGTAAGCACGATCAGGTTGGTTTGACTATAATGTAGAAGAGCGCTGTGGGTGCTTCTCCTGGAGGATTGAAACAACCTCTGCGAAGAGGCATGCGATCCCGGAAGATCCAAGGGCAAAAGCAGCCTTGCCATAAGCACCCTCCTTTGCGACCCTAGGGGCGCGAAGCTTGTTGATCCCCGTTTGTTCCCCTCAGTGGCCTTGTGCATCGGGCGGTATGTTGCCAAGACGTGTGCCCTCCGCATCAGAGTTTCATACCGTCCTTCACGTCGCAATTGAATGCGTTCCGCAAAATAACGAGAATTTTGAGGCTGTGCCTGGAACGACGGTTGTGAGCGTAGAGGGCTTTGGATTGGCAAATGGGGTAAAAGGGGTAGTTTACTGAATTTTCCTGATAACGGAGATTGAGTGTCAAGTCGAAAGGGTTGAGCATACTCCGGTCTGTGCAGCAAGCAGGCACCCACAATCGCCCGGCTCCGTATGGTCCCGTCAAAGGCAGGTTAATGTCCTTCTCTGCGGCTGTAATAACCCCACTCTCGCGCCATGACGACTACCCTTAGACGCCTCAGTGTTTTGTTTGAAATTGGGCGGCTTCCAAAATGAAAGATTGGAGCTTCCCGTCACTAGGTGACGGGCACGGAGTGTTCGATACCACAGGACTATGGACCTCTTTCTTTGGGACGGACAACGTTGACGAATACTATTGAAAAGCAACGCCCTGCTTCTTGCGCGCCATTCCCGGTTCGGCAAACGCGCTCCGGGGGCGACAGGTGGCGGTACTATGGACAAGGGTATCGAGGACATCGGACAGCGAGATCGCAGCCGTCGCGGCGTATCGATCTGCACGGGAAACCCGCTAGACCGGTGGAAGTGGTCGCGCCCGCATCCGACGACATGTCGCACGGGCGGGTGCCGAAAGCGGCGAAATGTCGAAGCTCTGCATTTGTTGGGTTGAGTGATGAAAGGGGAAAGTGTGGATAACGAGGTTGACCTTAAATGGTAAATGGAGTTGGTTTACTGCGAGGATTAGCCGTGGCGGAGGCTTTGACCAACGCAGCATGTCTTCTCGCTGGCCTTACGACAGTTTTGTAAGGTTGTCTGTCTGACTATGTAATACACAGACCTGTCCATTTCGGTCTCGGGAAGTAACCGTTTTACATCTCTACTCAGTTAGGCAAATAAAACTTGCCCTCAAAGGTATTGCTCCAAGGCAGTATTGAGGTAGTTTTCAAAATCTCTTCATCGCTGTGATTCGAGGAATAGAAGGGAAAATGGGAAACGTCAAGAAAATGGAAACTCCGTCCCACGCAAGAGCCAGGGCTTTCAACCCACTCACAAGCCTCAACGCGGCCCACGCAGAGAAGCAGCGGAAATACCAAGGGTTCCTTGCTGAACTGCCCGGGAGAAACAGGCTGGTTCCTGTTCCCATCTCAACGCTTGGAGGATGGCATCCGGCGGCGTTCTCCGTCGTCAAGGAACTCGCGAGAACTGTTGCCACTCACGCAATGGAACGGTTTTCGAAGGTTGGATGCATTCTTTTACAGCGGCACTCCGCATTGACAGTAACCTCCAATGCCGCTTGTTTGCTGGCTGGCCTCCCTTCCACCTTCTGGTAGATTGGAGTGCCATCTACAGTTTTCGATGCATTGTACAGTTTCACAATTGGCTTGGCCAATATACGGTATCTACGTTCCGGTACAAATTTACTGGTACCAACCCACATATCTACCACAGTAAATTAACCCCCCATTTCACAGAAAATAGAAAACATCTGCGTTTAAAATGCTGAGTATTGGGCTCTGTGGCCTGCCTTCCGGCGAGAGAGTAGACAGGCTTTTATTCGACCGTTATGTAAGCATACAGAGTTTAGCGGTAGTGCGAGTAGGAATTAATCGTGATTTCTTCCGTTGACTGGCATGAATAAATCTGGTGCAATCTGATTGCATCAAAAAGCTACCATTCCAACCTACGTTTTTGTTCAAGCACTTTTTCATAATCAACATCTACCACAGAATTGTATGAACAACATCTTTTTTGGAAGTGACTGAAACTCCAGCAACCATGGTAATCGTTTGGCTGATTCTGTGATAAAAGAGAAAGCACATCTCAAACATTTTAAATGGTGTCACTGTCGTTGTGTTTGTTGGCAGGGTCAACAACAAGAAATTAGATGGTGCCACGGTGCAAGGAGAAAGCTTTAGCTGATGCGGTGGCGGCTTGAGGCCGCAAAAAGATTAAAGAGAGAGATGTTAGACTCGCTGAAGTAGCCCTCCAAGAAAGTTTGAGAGAGAGAATTGTGTAGTGTCTAGAATATGAATTGGACACTCGGACCGCTGATCGCTCTATTTTGCGGAGCACCTTGGTTAGTATAGGGTGTATTGAATTTTGCCGAGTGAGCGGGTTAGCTGCCGAAAAATCTCGAGGTGACATTTTCTCATCGAGGCGAATTCTTGGCCGACGACTTTGATGAGATCCATTCCGGCATAGGATGTCGTCTCCATAGTTTTAGCTCTATATGTAGAATATGGAAGGCCAAACTCCAGGCAGTGGGACTCAGGCTTATCTGAAGATGGGTCGAAATACTGAGAATGGGTGGGTCTGGAGTCGGGGAACGATGCAGAGGTACAGAGGCTGCCAGAGGAGGAGAAGTTTACTGAAACACGTTGACGACGGTTTAGGCGATGATAAATCTCAAGTCCTGGAGTGCGATCGATCAAGGAAATCCTCTTTTATTCGCCCAAAGGAAATCGGCAGCTTCGAAGTACTAGAAACTTTCAACATACTGTATCATAATAGGTTCTTTTAGGAGATGTCGAAAACCAAAAGGAAATGGCACGATGATTGAGCCACTGTGAGTAGATTTATTTGAAGATACAAAAGACTTACCCTAATACAGTAGTCTTCGCTGTACGTGTTGAGCCTGACCAGGAGTCAAAAATAGAGTGCATACTGTATTGCACTGGGTTTCCTCTGTAAGGCTGATTTTCTTTTTTGCAGTCGTAACAGTAGATCCTTTCTTCCGCAATGCGTAAAGAATTGAAAACGTGTATGATACCGCAGCTGGGCTTGAGGCATCAGAAAATGGTATCTTACGAACATTTCACTTACTCCCGGTTGATGGCATGACTCTAGCCATAATTTATGACAATACAGCTGGGAACTGCACCGTGAAAATTTGGATGGGTGGATGAGAGATTCTGAATTTAACGTAGGTTTTTGACTTGCCTTGACTTGGTTTTGGGGAAGGATTTGGAATCGGAAGCAGAACAACGAGAATATTACTGCCAATAGTACATATTTGTTCTTAATTTAAATGCTGTAATTTGCCAAACTGTTTTCCATTGGATGTCGTCTAGGGTTTTGTAATGTTATGTATGCCAACGTGGCTCAAAAAAAGTAGTAGATTCAAAACTGTGTTCATAACAACCCTACCTAATCTGCTGTACTGTACAGTACAGTACAGTATATCATACGATACTCCTCTACTGTACTGTACTGTGGACTCGAGAAACAGCATATTGCGTTCATTTATGGCTTTTTTCATTGCCGTTTGTGCTGTAGTTACAGTGGGCCCAACAGCAAGCAGGGGACTGCAGTACTGTACAGTACAGTATCAAACAACCTCTCGTTTTTACAATTGATACTGTACTTGAGCTACATTTTGCAAAAAAAAGAAGAAATGATTATAAGAATCTCGATACCTTACAAGCTGAGCTCCCAACCCTGAATAGTTCCCATTTCGCATGTTTGTCACTTACATATGTAGTACCTACTTTCGCTGCCAATTAATCTGAAATCTCTTCAACCGTTCGCTCCCGTTGTTGGCAGTTGCATATGCCGGAGAACCGCCACCACTCACATTGCATCCTCAATTCTCTTCCAAACTCTCGAAACGTACTTACCCGAAAATACTGAGCATAAAACAACTTCTAATTGCCATGCTGTGTATTCACAACTCGGCTTACCGGGTTTTCTTTTGATACAACAGTTCAGCACAGTAGTGGCTTCAATTTTCGAGATCTAACGAATGGCACGTGCACTGCATGGCGCAGGAGTGCCGCTTGGACGACGGCGGTAACTTTTAATGCAATCATTCGGTTATTGACCACACAGTGCTGTATACAGCCCTCAACTATTCTGATAAATTTCCGCAGTCTTCTCGAGCCAAACCCGAATGGTGACCAAATATCGTTCATCGCTAATCTCAGGTTCCATTCTAACAAAGCAAATTCCATTGCGGACAAAACCTCAAGGGGATTCAAATCAAGTGCCTTTATTCTGTAATCTGCCACAGGAAACATAGACAGGGTCCCGATGTGAGGTTATGGATTTCCATTTGAAGATTCTCTCCCGTGAATTTGCAAGCCATCGATGCCACAACTAAATACACTAATCAAAGTTTTCATCAGGAGCAGTCCTTCTCTTCATGAAATGAAAACAGAGGCCTTATACGCCATTCATATCTCCTCTCCGTAATTTCTTTATCTTTGCGGTGCGAGGAGCAATAATTAACTGCGTTCTTAAAACTAGAGAGCCACATACGTGTACATTCTGGTTACTAGGTCTCGTCGCCGTCGACCCACTCTACACTGATTGAATCATTCGCAGTACTGCACACCTTCTCCTGCCATGATAAGTATTCATCCGTTCCCTCTGGCCATCCTTTGGCACGTTGTATCACTACTACGTACTCTGAAGTTCTGCCTGAGCAAAAGGGAACATCAAAGGTTCATTCTCTTCCTGCGCCACTCTGAAAATACTTTCACGGCATCCAAATTTGTCTACCAAAGATCATCCCCTGGAAAGGACTCCGCACGCTTCAATAGCATCATTTAACACTCACCATGATCTCTGGCTTGACAAAAAGGTCTGTGCCTTCAAGCAGAGATCGCGAAGCTGTCTTCCAAGCCATCCTCGCCTGCCTTGTGATGTTTATAACTGGGTCATCCTTTTCTCTTGGTGTCTTCACAGTTGCCATCGAACAGCAAGCTGTGCCAAACGGAGTTTTAGACGGAGTGTGGCCCTCTGCCATGGGACTCATGAACTTCGTTTCTGCTCCGATCATGATCTTCACGGGCTCTTCCTCGAGAGTGATACAGCTGCCTACTCTGATTCCCCTTTTCATTTGGATTATCAAAGAGTGCTCGTGTCCGCATCCTCACCTCAATCTCCACCCTTTCATATGCACTGTTTGCTCTAGTAGGTGTTGCTGCAGATCACGTCAACCCAACAATGCTGAGAATAGCCGTTGGCACGCAATCGATTCCTCTTGGCATTAGTAAGTATACCGATTTCTGACCTCTCATTGCAAATTGCCATGTTGGTTGCTGTATTCTAACATTCGTTTTTGCCTATGGGAAAATCCAGACTATTTGCTAACAACTGAACTGCTCGTCGCTTGGATTCCGGATAGGCCTGGGCTTGCAGTCGGCTGTGGCCAGATGTCGTTTGGCCTGGCACAGTTTTGCTTGCTTCTCTGTTTAACAATCTCATTGAGATGTTCGATGCAGTATCTGCCATTTACATCACTGCTGGGGTGCTTACCGTGGCAGTTTTACCATCTGTACTGCTCCGATGGCCTCGACCGTCTGCTTCCCCGTACTCCGCTCCCGATGATCACCAAGCTCCACTTCTCGTAGATCCTCAAGCAGGCCGTGCTGCTATGCGAGGATCACCAACCAATCAAGCTTGCCTGGCACCAACTATGCACCATTCGGTCGTTTTGGTTGTATATTGCAATAGTCTTCACTGCTGGGGCTGGCTACGCATTCGTTCCGTACTTTTTTAAGCTGGGTCAGTTGTTCGGAAAGGAAATGTCTCTGTTAGTGCGAATTTATCAGATGACCAGTTTGACAGCTACAGTGGTGGGATTGCTTGGAAGCATGTGGACAGATTCTCTTGGATTTGGAGATGGATATTGGTATTCGGGAGCGAAAAACCTGTGCATCGGATTGATGGCCCTCCAGACTACTTTTTTTCTTTCTCTGGTTCCGCTATCCTCACACATGAATTTTGCTGGATTCGTGTTTATCCTGTCACTTCAAATTATCTTGTCCGCCATTCATGCTGGATGCTTAGCGCTTCTTGCGAGGGACTTGTTTGGTTCTGCGAACAGCTGCCTTGTGTTCGGGATGGGTGCGGGATTGGCGATGGGTTCCGGAGAAGGTTTCTCTGCGGGTTGATGTCAATGGTAGAAAAGTTGATGGGTATTACGATGGAATCACCGCCATCCTCGTACAACATGCATTACATCATTTCTTCAGTATTGAGTTTCGGAGGTCTCGTGTCACTCGTTGCCGTGGATCAGTCTCTAGAACTGTTCAAGGTGAGCTGTGCTACACAACCAAGGACAAGTTATGACTCGATGGCATGAATAATACTGTGCGAAAACCGAAGGTTTCAACTCAAAAAGTACAAAGCAACTCTTAGATGGCCGTCACAGAGAGGCAGAGAGTTGGATGCTGGTAATTCATCCTGTCGTTGCTTCAAAACCGGACCAAAAAATTCAGTTACTGTAGTTTGACGTAGATTCAGAAGACTTGTAGTAGATTAGCAAAGCGGTTGCGAGCTAGATCAAAATTCGAAAAAGTAACCCTATGAAACATTGATTTTTTTAGGTCAATATATCGAGCACTTAAAAGTTCAAAGAATATTGCGGGAAGGGAGGAAGCGAAGGGAAGGCTCCTTGAATTGCGACTGGTTTTCGAATCAGGTCTGGAAAGGGCATATCCGTTATGGGCAAAGCTTCTGGTGTTCTACCATTCAAAAAATCGATTTGGTTCTCTAATATTTGAAAGGTGCGGTTCGGCTAACTCCCGGTGAATGCTAGGCGTGTTCAGGATAATGGGTAGTGTCACTCGTGCGCCTAAAGGGCTGGCTCGAAGCCTGCCAGCAGGCATGGTGCATTGGACATTTGAAGTGATAAAATGGTGGGGGGTGTTTGCTTCGAGACTGCCTAGAGTATTGAGAACAGGGGAGTTATTGAGCTATTTGCAAGTGATGCCAGTTGTTTCCCTAGTGTGAATCTGAAGCGTAATATACCGCCGATATCTGTAGCTCAAACTGCGTCTATGCGGTACACCGACTGGACCGACTGTTCGGCTGGGAGCAAACCGGATGTGCCACGTCGACCATGTGCAGCGGGTTGCGGGACAGAATGGACGTAGCGATGGACGGCCAAGTGATACTACTGAGGCGCTGGTAGATGCGCCGACGGTTCACATCGTCGGAACTGTTGTACCGATGAACTTTATGAGAGATGAATTCGTCCAATAGTTGGGTAGTGGCACGCGCAGGTGCAGCCAGGGAGTCGAAGGCGATACGGCGGAAGTCGAAGCCAGGGCCGCGGACTGGGCCCTCGGAGGGGGGCGTCAGGCAATGTGTGAGCTTGCGTTCCAAGTCCCTCAGCTTATGTTTGTCGGCGAGGACGGCGGCGCTATTAGCAGCCTGGGTGGCCTTCGCAGAGGCGGTGGCTGTGTAAGGCGAGACCAACGTGATATCGATATCGCTGGGGCGCCGCGGGTCAGCGGTAGGGAGGGTAGGAGGGTGGAGCAGTATGTCCACCTGCCTGAGTTCCATAACCGGGGCGAGGAGTGGGACCTTGAAACTGGCAGTCAGTCCAGCAGCGCAGATGCCGTTGTTTGCCAGGGCATTACGTAAGGAGCTGTGGCAGTGGATGCCCCCGAGACTGAAAGGACAAAGGTCAGCGGCGTGGTCGCCGGGGTCGTCCATCTGGTGGGTGCAGTGTTTGGAGTGGAGCGGTAACGAGTCCGGGTATACCGAGAGTCCCAGGTGTTAGTGGGACACGAAGGCCCGGTGGGGTTGAGGCCGTGATGGCCGTGAATGGGTAGGCAGAGAGGAAAGCAACTGCGGGGGTATGCCGAATGGCGAGGCCGCGATTGCGACTCCGGAGGCCGGGGGAGCTATGGTGCGTCGGGTTGGGGTCGGCCGCCAAAGCATCGTCTTGCCAATGCGCCCTAGCCCTAGCCTCTGCCTTCACCCTGTTAAGGGCTGTTAAGGCACTGTACACAATAGCTCTACCACCTTTCCTCAGTCCATCTTCCTTAAACCCTCTCCATTTCCCTCCTAGACTGCCCTTCTCCAACCTTCATTCTGCCACGCTCGGCGCCTGCGCCGCATTAGGCGCGGACGCCGGGCACTCGTGTCCTCGCGCGTCTTGCGGATCGCACACTTACGTCTACAGGGCTCTAGTTGCATCGGCTAGGGATATGGCCTTCTCAAGTGGCGGTTTCTCTCCGCGCCAGGAAGGCTCTCACCCTCGACCGAGTACCGCAACGCTCAGTGCACCCTGCCGCACTCAACTCTGGCGATTCTCCTGCCAGCATGGCAGGGTTCTTCAGCCAAACGGTCCTGCTGGTCGTATGATACCCAAGGCCGTTCTTCTGGAGCACTTGTCTTCGTCGCCGTCGCTTTCTGTAAGTATCGTGCTTACAGCGGAAGTTTTTCAAGCGATTACACCAATGGCTCGCCACGGTTGTGACGGTGGATTTTTTCTTGCCCCCGTTTTCGCGGGCATCGCACAACTAGCACAACGCGCAAGACGGCACTTTGCAGCTCTTCACTTTGGCCACCATCTATGACAGAATTCGCTCGGACCCAGAGCTTGGCCCTTCAGTCCCCAAATCAAACAAGGACCATCGTCAACGTTCCGTGGAACCCCTCACGCCGTCACAAATAGGTAACGAGCAGCCCCTATCTTCTCAGGAAGCCGCCCCTATCTTCTCAGGAGCCGCCCCTATCACATTCAACCCCGAAGTCGCCTATGGGCAGGCGTACACTGGCGCGCGGGTGAGACTATTACGAGCTCGGAAACGGCGAACAACTCGGGCCTTTTGGAACTGAGCCCTGTTCCATCAGCCTCTACAACAAACGAACCACCGGTCAACACCTCGTGTCTACCGAACCCCTCACGCTCATCATCTGTCGATGATGGGAAGCCCTTATCTTCGTCGGAAGCCGCCCCCATCACATTCAACCCCGAAGTCGCCTATGGGCAGGCGTACACTAGCGCGCGCGGGCGAGGCTATTACGAGCATGGAGACGACCACCGGTTGCCTTTGCAGGGTCCGTATGGAAATGAGCGCCTGTGGGTGCCGGTTAGCTGGATGGATTGGTCTTACTCTAATCCTGTGGAAGGCGACGACGTTAATAGCGACGTCGCCGACCCATTAGAGCCAGATTCGATTGAGGACGAGGATCAGTAAGTGTTGGACTTCGCGCAGGTTGTGACATTACAAGACCGTACCTTCACATACCAATATTATCCGGGATTACAGCCGACCTTATTTCTCAATCAAAACACCCAAAGTTTTCCCCCCAGTTAAGGAGGTTTTGGGTTTCGAAAGGTGAGGCAGCAAGACGTTCCCGGTCAAATGGGCCAGGGCCAAGCTGGGGAGGGTGGCCAAGGACGCAGTTCAGGAATGTTGCTAGTGACAACCGGGACTGTATGGACAGGACAGACTGGTCCCACAGAAGCAGATCAGGACGATTTCTGAAGCAGCGAAGGACCGTATACGACGCTGACCGTTGCGGCCTGGGGCAGCGTCAATGATGCTAGTACAGGCGGTGCCGTGGAGCGCCGGGCGGATGGGGTAGAAACCGTGGCCATCCAGCTGGAAGGGGAGGCTGCTTGATTCCAGGCGGCGTCGGTGAGGGCAATGCCGTGCAGCACCTGGTACCAAGACTTCTGTAGAGCGTCACGTGCATCTGCGGCGGAGTGGTGTGGCAGGGGTCGGCAAGCTTGAAAGCATGCCTCAATAGGCAGGCGGATACATATATCCTTTGATTGTGGCTGTGGACGCGGGCGCCGGGGTAGCGGACATTGTGGAGGAGAGCGAGGGTGCCGCTGCAGGCCTCGATCTTGGTCCTCAGGAAGGCATCTGCGAACCCCTTGCCAATAGGACACCGAGTCGTTTGAAGCCGTCGTCCAAGCACTGGGACAGTGAATAGTCTTGGAGGAAAGGGACTCCATCGGGAGGAGGTGTGTAGGACCAGAACACCTCAGTGTTCCGGATTTTCACATGAAGGCCAACGGACGGGCAGTCGCGGAAAAGGTAGGGACCCTTAAGGGTTCCCACTAGCATCATATCGTCTGCATACCATTGGTTGAGGTTTATACCATTTTCCTCAACGACGTTCCAGATTAGCCAGTGTACCGTGATCAAAAACGGGAACATGCTGACGGTGTCGCCGTTGGTGCCCTGTGCGCTGGGAATAGTCATGTCGGCGCTGTTCGAGACCATTACAGGTGGCTGCGTGAGCACATCCACCATTTTGATGAAACGGGCAGGCGCAGGGGCGTGGGGGGTGGAGGAGAGGCAGCATTTCTTGCCGGTCTGCGCGTTGAACGCGTTTTAGCTGTGGACGAGGGTGGTCACATCACGGAGTACACAGTCGAGGCGTTGCAGTAGGGTTCGTGTGTCGCGGACTGTAGCGTCCATATCGGCCTTGATACCACTACCTGTTTGGAAGGGTGCGAGGCATTCCCAAGAATCGTCAGTTGGAATTGTGACGATCCGGCGGAGACCCGGGTGGATGGCTATTGGGCGGATATTGTTATGCCTGCGCTGGAGGGCAAGAGTGTAGCATCTGCGTTGAGTGCAAGGACGATGTCTGGGAGATTCCCGCACGCGATGCGATTGACCAGCCTCTTGGGACACCAAGTCTAGTGACACAGGCTACGGGGCTGACCGTGAGTTTGAAGAGGAGGTGAAACCATCTCGAAGGAGTCCAGTCGGGGCCCGCTGTACTATAACGGGAGATTTCGCGCGTCGTCCATTCGACAGCGGACTCCATGATGCAGGGGGCAGTGGAGGCTATCGTCGGACAAGGCTTTTTTATGGGACATGGAGGCAGCGGGTGCAGGGCGCATAGGCGCACATCTGCTGGATAGTCTGAAGTCGTTGACATCTGCGAGCGGGTCCTTTGTGGAGTGACCGCCTGGCGTTACCGTAGCGCGCGTCTGCGTAGAGTGCTGTGCGTTGGGAAGAAGGTGTACAGTATTGTACAGCACTGCTCAGAACTTTTTTTCAGAACTGTACTGATGGTTGTACAGTTTTGGAAGTACAGTACTGTACAGTACAGCATACGTGTAGGGCAAGACAAAATTAACCCCAAAAATCAAAACATTAGAGAGCTTACGCACAAAGAATTCAGAAATAAACTGCCAAATTTCAGCAATAGAATTACAGTCTGTAATTCAATTGCAGAATTCTGGAATGAAGTCGTGAGGTAAATTGCTGAAATGTGACCAGTTAGTGAAGACCCGTGAGAAATGGTTGTGAGAAATAAAGATGGTGCAGTAGGAGTTTTCGCGCCAGTTCACCAAGCACCCATCCCGTCATCATGGACAAGGTTAACAACGTCAACACTGCGCATGTTCCTTCCCCTTCTCCTTCTCCTTCCCCCCTCTCCCTCCGATCCCCCTGCCACAGACCTCACAACAGAAACCCCCGTCCAACCACGCCCGCACCTTCTATCTCGCGAGCGATATTGCGGAGAAGAAAGGCCGCCACTCCCGCTTTACATCTTGTGAGGATCTCATTATGTGCGGGAAGTGGCGGCCAAAGCGCATATAGCGTCCTTTGGGGAGACGCGGACGCGATTCCAGGCGGCAGCGACGCGTGCGAATGACAATCGTCTTTAAACCAGCGCGTAACGTGGAAAAGTGTGCAGGATCGGTACAAGCGCCTTCAGGAGATCTTGATAAGAAGGACCGAAGGGATCAGCGCATGTCGGGGGTTGGAGGCGAGGTTGGCGAAATGGATGAGCTGCTGATGACGATGCGGAGGCGCGAGATGACCTGGACGCGAAGAAGACAGCGGAACGGGACGCGCGAAGGCGTTGGATGATGAGAAGGAGCGAGTTGGGCGGGATTCATTAGAAGCGCAACGAAGCGAAAGAATGGCGGCAGCGACGGGAGTGATGACGGCGATGTGGGAAGTGAGGGCAGGAGCGAAGCGCTAAAGTGCGACGTGTGGTGCGGGGAAGGAACGGGAACGGGTACGATACGGCGGGGGAGATGGAACGATTTGGTATGTTTTACGCGATGCGGACTTGGCACGGGTGGCGGTGGACCGCGAGCGTTTGGCGTTTGAGAAGGAGCGTTTGGCGATGGAGCGCGAGGAGCGAGAGTTAGAGCGTAAGGAGCGCCGCGATGAACGCGAAGCGCAGCAGAAGCTAGAGTTGGAGAAGTTCAAACTTATGCTAGACGCTTTTCAGCGAAAGTAGGGGTCCGTTAGTTAGTTGTAAAAGTTTTTTGCGTGTTTGTGCCTCCCTGAGAAGTAATAATACTACAGGACGTGCATTCAAACCTGCGGAGCTTCCGCTCGCGCGGACCACTGCGGCAAGTCGCGTTAAAGCTCCAAGCTCGCATTCGCGGACTTTGTCCTCGCTCCTCGGGCGTCGCGCTAGCGCGACGCCCGAGGAGCGAGTTGCCTTTTAATTTTCTACTCTACTAAAGAAAGGTACTCCTCTAACGTTGGAGAGCGCAATTAAAGAAGCTCGATATCTGGTTGGGGTAGATGCAGTTGCGGATATTCGCGAGAATCATAGACGCATTGTAAAGCGCACCTACAGGTGACTCTAAAGTCTTCAGCTTCCTCTTGAAATCCATCGTGGTGAAAGAGCTTGATTTCCTTGAAAACCACTCTACAGTAACACGTCCCTCGGACATCCCCTTGTTGAACGCCCTCTGAAACGGTTGGAGGTTGCTTCCCTCATACGGCACCTCCAGGAACCACCTCCGACTGTACCCAGAATCTCCGTACAAGCAATTCTTCTCTCCCCGATTTGTAACGTCTCCGGCAAGAGCTCCTCCAATCCACTCCTTACATACAGAGTCCAGTCGTGCCTGCGACCTTCAATTGGTCCATACGCATGCAGGATCAATCCATCCGGTGCACTGACAACCTGATACTTGAGACTGTGCTTCCTCTTGTGTCCATTGTAGGTTACCATCTGTTCCATCTGCCCCGTCGGTCTCGCAATCCCAATGACCGTTCCATCTATAAAACCGACACAGTTAGGCAGTCCATTCGTCTTTTCGTAGATAGCTTGTGCATACGTAGACGCTCGGGTTTCCATAAATTCTTGCTAAGTCCGTTACTCAATAAACATCCCCTTTTATCAATCAAATGCTCGATTCCTTCCCAAAATATCTCCGAAAGCTGTGCGGCATGCTTTCCAAACATGAGTTCCATATCCATCCAGCGAGCAGGGTAGCGAGTCTTCGAAGTATGATGCAGGTAACCAGCAAGGATTGACTGCGTAACGGTTTCTGCTTGTAAGCAATTGCTCAATTGGCCAATCCACGACGTCAACAACTTTCTTCATATCGCATTTCCTGAAGCGAAAAAGGGCCAGACACTCACCCTCGCTGAAGCGATTAAAGTTGAATTCAAATTGGGCACTGCTGATGCGGTTACTTCTGTTGATGACTTGAGATAAATCCTGACGATACTTGACCGCATTAGATGCCATCTTTCCCAATGTTCTGGAGGAATTGAAAGCGGACTGGCACTTCTTGCGACGCCTAGCAATGGTTACAAAAGCTGTAGACCATTTGCTTGCTCTTTGTTGACAGAGCGTCCTTGAGAAATCCTTCTGCCTGGCTTTCACCATGTCGGATGCGATGTTGGAGGTCGCTGGTAATACTCCTAGGCTCTAAAGAGGTAATACTCCTTTTATTTTTCCCATTTGTCCATGCGTAAACACGTTTTCAAATTTCAGAAAATAATTTCAGAAATACTTTTCAGAAATTTATCATACTACCTTTCTGAAGACCTTTCAGAATTCTTTTGCGTAAGCTCACTATTTCTTCTGGAATTCAATAAAACTAATGCTCTTTATTGAATTCTGATTGAGGAGGAATCAGGATAATAAAACTGGTGGTGGTAGATCTTCACTAGTTGTACATTATCGTAACTTTATGGCATCAGTAAGTTAAATGGCAGAGAAGCGTGACGAGGCGGTACTAGACGGTACCAGTCTCCTTCAGGGATGTAACTTATTGTAGAGTAGTAAGAATTGAATGGGAAGCTCCCCTCTGCAACGCTCGCAATGATAAACGAACCATTGTCTACTCACCCATGTCGGCGTTTGTGCCGCACGTGATCTCCGGCGGAACCTCACAACTTCTCATGCAAACCTCGGCACAATGCAAACCTCGGCTCACCAATACCCCCTCTGTTTTCCGCGCCAGTCTCGATCTACTTGGGTGGAGGTTTTGGGTGTTTTTACTATTGGAAAATATATTCGATCTACTTGTGTATCAGGGAGAGATGCATACTGTACCAGAGAGAGATGCACACTGTATAAGGGAGATCGCACAGGATGCTTGCATCGCCTCATGTTCATGGTGCCCTTGCGCGGCGTGGAACCACTTCACAGCCCATAGCAAGAGACACTACAGGGTCATGTCCAGTGCTTGACGGTGGTGGTAAATCTTTATGGGTTGTACAATGTTGCACAGAAGCGTGCGGAGGTATTCATAAATTAACTAGGAATGCAGGCGTCGGGTGGAAACCTGAAATGGGGGGTTAATTTACTATGGTAGATATGAGGGTTGGTACCCAGTAAATTTGTACCGGAGCGTAGGGTGGGAAACCTGTCGCGCCTGCATCACTTGGAGACTAAACGCAAAACGGTAACGAAGTCGCGAAGCTCTTGTTGAGGGGGAGGACCGCGACGGGAAGCAGCGAAGGAAGCAAGGCGGCGGAAGGAAACCCTGGCCGTCGTCTCCCAAGGCGCCATAGTTATCAGTCCCGAAGGGGGAGAGGAGGATATCGGTTTGATCGCAGTAAGTGCCGTAATGACGATGTTTCTCGAGCTTTGCGACTGTCGGCTGAGAGGGATGTTTTGCTACTCATGACCATGAAGTAGTCGGTAACAACTCTTGTCATGGTCGCCATGAAATTATAGTTTCGTAGTTTGTCAGAGCAGATTCGAAGTTCGAGCAGGCGAGATGCGTACCCTCGAGCTGCTGCACATGGTCGACGATCCACGCGCCCGGTATCACATGCAACGCCTGTGCGCATCGGCCTGCCTAGTCGAGCATGCCTTAAAGCTCGTCGACCCCATGCACGTCCCGCTGCCGAGGTCTTTGACTACCTGCAACAGTCGTTCTTCTTGGAGCTTCACGGTGTCGCGCCCTCGGACGAAACATGGTCTCTGGACACCCTGCCCTACCGACATGGTGGTGTCGGCTTCACACTGCGCTTCACACTGCTCGAATCGTTCCTCCACAGTGCTATAGCCGCCAGTCCCATTGACGCAGCTCCGGCCCGTGTCAGGACCGGGCACACATCGGACCTCGCTGCACTGCCCTCACTAGTTTCCGTTGCCGCTAGGGCAAGCCCTTCCTCCCGAGCCAAGCCGTCATCCCGAGTGTAACTTTGTGCTACGCATCTGTGGCCATCCCTACTCCGTCGACCTGGACTCCAACAATCCGCTTCCCCTCTTTAAAGAGCACATCCACGTCCAAACCTACGTAAAGGGTGCGCAGCAGAAGGCACGGGCCGAGGCAGACTGGGACGAGCAAGTTTGGGCTCGTTCACTGAATCCCAAGGACCACACTGCCGGCGGAGTGAGGCACCGGATACGCGGCCTCGCATTCCGCAAAGGCCCCGGAGCCGCATTCCTCTTTGCAAATCCCCCCGCCAACACGGAACAGTCTGCGTTGCACTACAAGATTATGATATAACGCTACCGTAGGCTGCCCGTTCACGATGACTCGCTTCCTCGGAAATGACAGGATTGTAAAATCCCGATGGACAGGTCAGGAGACCGTAACTGTAGTACATGTAAGCTTACAGGATAGCCGTCCATGATCTTTGAGATTGAATCAGCAGCAGTTTAATGCTTAGTATCGTTGATTATTAGCAGAAAAAACGAAAACGCTCGACAGGCTGGGAATAGGAGGGTTTCTAGCGCCAAGTTGGCTTTTTATGGAAGAGAGAAAGAGTGAGACCGTATTGATAAATAATTCTTATCCCTAAGAGTATCTTAAACCATTCACGTAGCGAAGTAGAGAGGAGTGTCGCGGAGTGAAGGAATTTACATAACAGAGATTGGCGAGATTATCTAAAGAAGTTTCTGGTCAAAATATTCTTAGAGTGAAATATGGAATCATCTGGTAAACAACGGACACGTTTATTGTTGTTCAATTCGTGCTAATCGGAAGAATCGTTTTGAAAAATGCTTTTCTGCCTGTATTGGACGGATATTGGAGAAGTAAGGAATATGAACGGGACGTAACGCAATGGAAAATTGGGAGGTAAGCTTAAAGAGAGTTTTGAACAGTAACTGGGCTATGTAAAGATTATTGAAGATATTTGTCATACCATAGAATATGAAAAAATGTAATTGCTAAAATGTGGAAAAAGGGACTTTCTCTATTGAGATGTATGGATTGGCTGGAACCCATTTGGAGTTGTAAATCTGAGTGTCACATTGAATAGATGTACCGATGGTCGAAGCAATGTATTATTACTAAAATGCTAATTAGAGAACGGTAGGACACGGGACCCAATAAAATCTGTGCTAATTTTGAATTTATCACCTCTAGTGTCTATTCGACCATGAAATGTACTCAATTGAATACAATATACAATTTTTGCCAATTTTTGCCAACGGAAAGACTGAAATTTCCAATAAACTTTACTTTAATATCATGAAAAATGAATAATTTTAAATCAGTCGTAGCGGGCCAGCGAACAGTACCAGAAATTCTTTGCCCTGTACAAGGCTAATAAAGTCATTAATAGATTTTGAAATTGTACTCAATTGATACCAAATGTACTCAGTTGAGTACATTTGTCGAATAAAAACTAGTAGCACATACATATCACAGTGATAAACAATGACTTCTAGTAGAGTAAAACTCAAGATCCAAATTGAGAACTAGACTGCAGTGATTTATAATGCTGCTGCAGATGAAGGATGTGAGATGATGCTTCTAAACCAACTGAACACTGCAACCTAGGGCTTGATCCTCGAGGCGTCCCTAAATCGCAAGAAATTATGAATATGCAGATGGAAAGATAAATAAGCATATTCGCGACTTGAGTAGAATTGTGGTGCTCTTGAGTCTGCAGATCCTGTTGAGACTTGTCTTTATGCCTCGTTTAGCCTTACTGATCTAAACTCTTGTATAAGTACAGTTTCCTGTGAACAGATGAACCTACTGACCCAATACATCTATAGCGGCACCAGTGCGAGTTAAATCCATATATGTAGAACAAACAGTTACATATCGATAAAGGATATGTGTGTTTTTTGTACACATTGACTAATCCTGATTACTTTTCACTTCACTTCTCAATGGCCAATAGGAACAGCGATTGAGGCTACACGAGTCGGATCAAAATGTAAAACATAAGGATGTAGATGCATATGCGTACAGTCCCAGAGAATCATGTCTTCTATCTTACTTGAATATCTTCAACAATCGCCTCAATTAGTAGCAAGAACTAAATTGTATGTAGAACAATACACAGAGCATGTGCAGAGCATAAGCAAAGGCATCATTGAAACGCGCCCGGTGCATGTGCAAGAGTCGCAAACTTTTGAGAACACTTTCCTATCTCAACTACTTGAAGATCTTGACGCCGAGCAGCAATATCATCAAAATGGTGGAAAATTGTCTTTTAGTGGTTCGTTGAGAATCATTGATATGTTTGATGCCTGATGATTTCACACTTTATGCACATATTTATACCAAATCCTCTTTACAGTAGTTTCAGCCGGAAATAACTGTAGATACAATTATTTACAGCATAATTGAATTCGTGTCCTGATTCAGAATTGAGACACTTTATGAGAACTAAAGTCTAAAACACTCAACTGAGACCCTGTAATGTAATATTACGTTTCAAACTGATATATTGGTTGTTGACAGTGTCATAAATACTTCTAGAATGTTCAAGGCCTTTCAAATATTGAACACCTCTCCCTGCTACTTTTAATATATATAATCCCTCTTTTCAAATTTCTGTCCTACATGTTTCTGCAAAATGAGATGAACACAAAGGCGGAAGTTTTGGGAAAAAGTTCCGCCAGACAGTTTTTTTCGGAAAATTTAGAAACATTTGCACGATTGAACTTAAAATTACAACTACTAAATATTTGCGTAAAATTTGTCAAGTACCATCAGGAAAGGTGGAACTATGAAAGAGTTTTGAATGCAGCCCACTATTTTAATTTAATTCATTTCTAAAAGACAGGAAACATTAAAATCTAAGCGTCGGATAAATTGGGACATGGTAGTCTGCCTGGAATATTTCATAGATCAAGTTACTCATGTAAGCCGAAAAAAGGATTCCTTACTTTCCAGTACTGAGTAATCAACAACAGTTTCTGTATAATTTGTTAGTATCGATTGTCTATATTCCAATAAATACAAATTTTGGTTGCGAATGTACACCGTAAGGATTGATTTTCCTTGTTGAACTTAAACCATTATTAAATGTATTATCTAATTGGAAAGAGATATATTTATACTTCAAAGCAAGCTGGGGAAGCTGGGTGCCCATTTTTGTCTAACGTCATTAATTAAGCTGTCAAAATATTTCCTGCGATCCACTTTACCTGTTACGTGCACATTAAATTATTGAATCATGCTTAAGCATAAATAAGCATAAGTAGATTCAAGTTTGTGAAGATACAAAATATTTTTAAATATTTCGTTTACATAATGTATATTTTAGGAAGAAAAGCTTTGCTACTTTCAACTATTTCTCAAAATTATCTTCATTTCCACTAAGCTTGACCAATTTATTTTATTGTACAGAAAAATTTAGTCAAGATTTCGAAAGAAAGGAAGGATCCCAGTACAGGATTTTAATTTTTGTCCGTTTTGATATTTAGTAGCAAGTGGATGTATCGAAAAGGGAGAGGAAAAAAGAAGAACAGATAGAATTATTAATCCTCCACTGCAAGAAGTTATTATTTAGTTCTCGTGAACCACATAAGCATATTCTGAAGCTGAAACGTTAAAAATTATCCCTTGTTGAAGAATATTATGCTTTTCGCATTCATTGACTCAAAATATTTATTACTTCAAAACAAGCTGAAGAAATTAAACCATTATCAACAGAGGTTACTTTTTTTAAATTATCTCAAATATTAATGATTTGATAATTTTCAGTATAGGGTAAATTTGACATTATTAAACAACTGCCGAAACAGGTCTCGTTAATTAAAATAATTTCTGGAAGATATTATAGGCTGAGGTAAATTTAGAAATTAATACAGAAGAATTGGAAAACGTGAAACATAGAATTCCGTTGGAAACCTACTTAAGTACCAGTAACTTAAAAATACGTCAAATTGTATATTTATCCTCTTCTATGGCCATTTCCTGCCAAAAATTGTGTTTCACTGACTTTTCAACGGCATAAATCTTGATGAGTCAAGTTACTTTCAAAAAGTTCATACCCCGATAAGTTAAGAGCTACAAATCAAAGAAAATAGGTTCTGATGACCTAAAGTAACATATGCGCACATGTCTTGCTTGCTGTGAGAACGTTTACAAGCAATTAATATATACTAATTGAGCTTTTGAGTGTAAAGGTCCTTAATTACTGCAGATAAACGCAGCATTCACACATGGAAAACACTATAAACAATTTTCTCTGTTTAAGAGAATGACCTACAATTCGTCTCCAGCTTCCATTTCGTATGCCCAAAATACGTGCTACATATTAAATCATTACATAAGGAAAGTTTCAAAAAACGTTATACGTTTTAAAAAACGTTATACGTCTTGAATGAGTTCCGGTATTTCACCCTCTAGATTAGAATTATGGACAATCTGAGACCTATCTATGAAAAATATTCATCCTCTGTTATTATAATTTTAAAAGGATATCTATAGTTTATCCACATATATCCTTGTCTTCATGCCCTCTCGTAAACATTAAAATCTCACATAATGCGGTATTAGTGTGCGTTCTACTTTATTTAGAGAATGTTGTTGAAACAAAGCGCTATCTTGAAGTCTCAGCATGGGTTCCGAATTCCATGCTATCCAGAGATAAATTGGTCGGCGCTATCGCCGAGCTTTTCTTAAAATTTAAAACTTTACTCATTAATATGATCTAATAGTGCAATTTTATCATAATAATGCCACAATTTACGCTCGTGATTAGTTCGACTAATAAACATAACACAATAGATTCGAGTGTAAAATACATTTATATCCTTTTCAGAAATTACTAAATCATTTTTTCTAACCCAGTGTTTTTATTAATTTGAGGTCTTTATAAGAGCGAATCGAAAAACTTTCACAAAATTTCAACAAATTCATCCGTAAACCGGAAACGTTCTCCATGATAAATAGTATCTGAACTCTGAAATGATTCCATCAGGGGTAACAAAAAAGTTACTTCATGATTTCAGAGGATGGGCTTTTTCACATCTTGACTGTAGAAGATGAAATTTATTTGAATAATGAAAATTTAAGAGGCAAGTTTCCTTCAGCAATTACTAAAAATATTTTGAAGTCAGTTTTTCTGAATAATTGCGACCGCCTGAAATGCTTAGTGTAATTAGTACTTATTTTTATTATCGTTTGATAAATTGCAAAAATATTTGTATTGATGATTAAACGAATTGACATTCTACTACATTTGTACATATAATAGTTTTGATGTACTCATTTGTATAGTTTGCTTTTGCATATTTTAATTTTTTCAGGTAATTTTTTTGTAATCTTACGTTTTGACGTAAAAGTGCACAGACGTTTATCATAAGGATGAGCAGCAGAAAGAAAAGACTCCAATATATACTTTTTTGAAGAAATGTTTTATAGAAGTATTGAATAAAAATGAGAACTGAATAGACAGTTACGGAGGAAAACAATGAGCATGAAAAATTCCCAAGTTTTCATCTTTCGGTGTTGAAGTTAAAGTTAAAAACATTTAAACAATAGTTACGCTAAAAAATCTATACGGAGAAGATGATTAACCGATTAGATCGTACTCTATTAACAATTAAAAATACTTGTCTTTAGACTTTACTGTTCCATATGTACTTTAAAATGCATGATTAAAATACGTTAAGCTCTGAATTAGGTGAAGAAACTTATTCTGAATTATTGAAATATATGCGGCTGATGTGTTATTAAGTATTAGACTGGGAGTTTAAAATTCAATGATTATAGAACTTAACTTCAGTGACCATGAAAAAATAAAAAGTATTTTGAAAATTTTCGATTGAATCGAAATGTTTGTCAAATATAACTTAAGATAACTGAAATTGCAAAACTAAGGATCAACAGAAGCATGTAGAGGAAACCTTACGTATCTTTTCATCATCACAAAATTTCGTAATTCTTCATTTCGAAAAAGTTACATCAATTTAATTCCAAGTGAGACATTAATTTTACAGATCCAACCGCACTTTGTAAAATTTTTCTTACATACTCCGTAGTGAACGGGTGAAAGTTGACTAATAGACAAAAACGTAGGTCAATACTTCACTTTTCTTGCATTTAGGTGTTCTTATGACTCAAATAGAACTTTAAAGCCTTTCGCAATTTTTCATGTGGAGCTTTACATACGTGGGCTATATTGATTGATAACACTTTGATTTTTTATATACTTATTGATAAATTTGGGATAGGTCCAAATAAGACCCTAGGACTCAAATTGTTTCTATAATCAATTCCTGCCGTTTTAGATTGTATAGAATATTATGCAGAATTAGACGATTAATGAATGGAATCTATCCTAATTATTATTTTAAGGTCTAAGGGACTGCTGTGATGCAGAACGACTTCATTAAAAATAACTGTAAAGTTTTTGTTAAAAAGGTCATGCTCAATAGTTTTAAGTCACTCTTGTGGATAACAGGTCACTTTTTCATTTAGGATATAAATATAGAATTATAGTCAAAAAATTGAACGCAGTGCAGTCATTAAATTTTCTTGAGGATACACCGAATAAATTTTATTTCATACTGAGTAGTTACAAAAAATCGTTACGATTTTGCGTGCTGTAATGGACAATCGAATGACGATATTTCGATTTGCCCTCACTTAGAATTTCTCTTTGGTATTCATGATATCCTTTTGGTAGTATTTATTTTTCTTTATAGGGACGCAATTATACGGCAAATTTCGACGTGTCAGGTGGGCACCGTGTTTAGTTACTTTTTTGAATCTTTACATAGAAAGAATACCTACAGTTGACCAATTTTTGGCGCAGATATATCATAAGACGTAGAAATGGTGCCATTCTCAGCGTAGAAATGTAGAAAATTTAAGTTGAACTCCACCGTGGGACTTAATTTGAGCGACACGACCACACCTTGTACTTTGTTAAAGGATCAATTTTTAATCATAGTGTTAGCGAAGTGCAAAATGAGAGATCAATAGCTCTAATAAAAATGGAAAATAAGTATATATTTGTGCTAAAAGGTTCGTTACGCTATGCAATGAGGTACACCAGGCGCAGTAATGTGGAAGCAAGAATATTCTTGCCGCCGTTGACTGGCGGAGATTCATCGCGATTAAAAGAATTGAAACTCATGAGCCCATGAAGACGGATGGGTTCAAGGTCTCACTAAACTGCTCAAGTTCCCGTTGTACAAAATTGCACCTAAAAACTAGAGCAAGGGTATAATTGGATCAATTATGGCCCTGTCCTTATAATTTAAGCTTCGAAGTAAAAATCTTCGCACGTTCATATTTATCACAACATTTCCATTTTAATCTATTTCATCCTCTTTTTCATTAGTAGATAACAGGTTAGTTTCGTGGAAACATTGAGTGCAGGCCTTTCCCCCAAAACTAGTGCCCATAGCAAGATGAGATTATGATACTCGCCTGACAAACTATCTTCGATATTTGAGAAGCCTATCGCTATATTTAGCCCTCTTTTACGTTATCTTATACCAATTCATTCAAATGTTTGCATATGTTTTTATTTAACTAGGTATTTTAACACAGAGAAGTTCCAAGCAAAACATGAATGCTAATACTGATATATGCAGTTGGAAATGAGATAACCACTTAGCAATAGGAAGGTCACAAGAGGATCAAAAGTATATATTGCGAAACTATCGATTTGAAAATTTAGAATGAATTATTAGGTAACGGGTGAATGTAGAAATTTATGAAAAATTCAAATCCACCTTGCATCACGGGCAGTAAATTAAGTTGATTTCATTGGCAGAAATTTCCATTTTTGTAATTTTATAGACAAAACCTACTTTTAAATTGAAATAGCTCACACCATTTCAAATTTCGTTTATAAAAAAGCGGAAAACAGCTTGTTAAATTTTACGACGATATACGTCAAAAAATAAGTCATATTCGTTACCAGGCATTTCTATGGCATAAACAATCTGCTGACAAGAAAAAAGCGGCTGTAATGAAAAAGATTACCTAAGAGATTCGAGTGGCGAAATGTTCAGGGTATTTAACCACTTACAAATTTATGTACTTCCAAGAGCAACTGAAGATGAAACTTGATTTCTAAGTACACAAAGAATTTGAGAGCAATTTTTTCTGCGTTGATCTTTATATTTGAAAAAATATTGTTGCACCGAATTAATATTCAGTGAAGTTGAAAATAATTCTTTCAAAGTGGTAAAAAGTTATTTCCCCCCAAATATCTCATATGGGCCAACCTTCACTCCGGAAAGTGAATGTGAAGCTTAGAATATCAAATTAACTATTCTTCTCTATATATTAAGTGATTTTTATTGTATTCATAGTATAATTTTTCGTAACTAAAACCATTCAGATATTTTTTGCAAGAGTTTAGATTCAAATATCATCGGTAAAGTATGAGGTAACTGTTGGAGATTTTTAATCAGTAAGCAGGAATTTCTGGAGTCTTTTATCTCTCATATGCAGTTCTTTAAACCTGTTATAACGTTTACTTTTATCAAAATGATACTCAAATGACAATCAGTATAAACAGAATATGGAAAGAAAAGTGGAGTTTTCCGTTTTCCTTCGGAAGTTTTAAGACCGGGAAACTCCTTTTGAGAAATCATAAATAGAGTGAAAACAGTAAGAAAAGAATTTTTGTGCAAGTTTTGTTCAGATTTGATCATGTGGGCGCCAAGGAATGAACATCGTATCAGTATGATTATTGCATAATTCAATGCGCCCAAAATTTATGAATACATAATGCTTGAAGATTTTAAAAAGTACAAGAGTAAATCACATTGTAGCGAAACTATTTCTTTAACTCTACAAAAGATTACAATTTTTTGAACAGATCTGGATTAATAATTACAGCTGTATATGAATTAAAATTATATGCGAAAAAAATCCTGAAGAATAGCACATTTCTTTTCTGTAAATTTAGTAAAGATTACATGCAGTAGATTATCTCAACATATCCAAATATGTATTTATGAAAACTAATAATCAATAGCCTTCATTAAAGCATTATTAAACATAGTTTTGTATTCTTTCATGAGATAAATAATTGAGGAACGAGGAAACAGACCAAAAATGTACACTCAATATATGGTTTAGTACCAAGAAAATTGACTAGATTATTTCCTTATTCTTAGGTACCAGGGCTGTTAGTGTTTGTCAGTTCTTAGAGATACATCGGTAATTATGTGAACTAATTGGGATTTTTATTCCTCAGAAAGCTACAATATGTTGATACTGAAATTTCTCCCTTTTTCCAGTGCGTAATTATATTAAAACGGCGCAATCTTCAGTTTTTGTCAAAGTGGAAGATATTTATGACTTTTCGATTTCTTCCACGCCCGTTTTCAAAGTCTACGCAAAATATAGGCGCGGTAGTTCATATTTAATCTCAATAAAATCAATTGGTTATGAATTTGTTTTATAATTCGCAGTTTCAAAATGTTAGGATTCGGAAATGGAAAAGTATCACAAGCTTTTCTTAAATCACGTGTAAATAAAAGAAATATGAAACTTACCATTAGGGCAAAAAGCTTAATAATAAAAGGTGTCACCAATACATATTAGGTGAACCTGGGAAAAATTATTCAAAAATAAATAAAAATAAATAACCAGTATGAATACCCTATTTGAACTACCTTTCCTATGCAGTCAGTAACGAGCTATTGATAAATCATCCTCCCTAGTCATCTATTTTCGCCAATATATGTAAATTATTGAATTTGAATAAATTTCACTACAGCCATAACCGAACTTGGCTAGTTTCCACCCAAAGATATGACTTTAATTGATGATAAAAAAGGAAGTATGCTTTTTCCCTCTTGTGATCCTGAAAAGACAGGGTTCTTGTAGCTAAGCATGAATTCTGATGTGATTTATAAATGAGATAGAAGAAGAACGCCGGCTTCTAAACATGTGCTATGAGTTTAATTTTTAAATTTTTGATGCGTACTGACTTATGAATAACTCGCCGATTGCGAGTCGTAATAATTTAGCGTCAAGAACATTAATCTCAACTTTTGTGTGGAGAGAATCAGCGATTAATGCATGTTGTTTTCGAACATACCTATTAATCGTCTAGGGGTCAAAGCAATTTTTTTGTATCCAGAACAACATTAAAAAACCTCACGAACAATTTTCACTCGGCCTTCCTCCATTGGAACTCCTTCACACACCACCTCCCCAAAATCTGCCTCTAACCCCCAAAATCTCAAGTCAACAACTTCCCCTCAATGTATTTCAGAAAGGTTGCTACTCCATCCAAACCCCTACGGTCGAAGATCCTCATGCAAAAAGTACGAGCTCGTCAATCTCCGTTAATATTTGACCGATGGAGAGCACGCCACCTGTCTACCTCTCTACCGCGGTATGCGCACCTTTACTTATGCCACAACCATCTCAGCAACATTAGTAACACGTACAACCTGAACTCTTCCAAACCATATTCTTTCCAGACCCAGCCCCTTCCTCACAAATCCCCTGCAAGAGAACATATTTTCTACGAAGAAAAAACCAGCAATACTACCAGTAGTATCTTCACCTCCGCTGACTGGAGAAATTGCAGCAAAAGTCCACGAAACTGCTTCTGCTGCCAATGGCGAAATAAGCATCCCCGTTTTTACAATCCAACGTTCCAATGTCGTTTCGAATCCCTCGTCTATAACAAACTCAGCTGCTATCCCTATTTCTAAATGACTTCCCGCCAAACTCCATATACCCAGTCCCACAGATGCTCAGGTAAATTCCGCTAGCGGATCTCGCGCTTTCATTCCTTCCCGGAAGGTTGCGATTAGTTGCTTCATGCGTGACAACCCTCCCCAACTCATTAGTTCCCCCAATACACACACCTACGCAACCTCTTTACGCAAATACTCAACCCCAAACCATAGAAACTGAACGCATCTTCCGCTTTAGACATGCCACACTACCCAAATGTCTCTCTTCAACTAAGGTAAACCACTCATTCGCCACTTTATCGCCAGCGACCCTGTTCATAGTGAAAAATTCGGTCATTACAGACCTGATTCTCTTGCCGTTTCACCCCGTGATAATTTCAAATCTTTAAAAGAAAAAATAGGGACGGTACGGCACAAAAAATGAAAGAAAGAATTCTTTCAATCCCCCCAAGCCCCCTGATTTCATAAATGTGAGTACAGATGGTTCGATGAGCTCAAAATATTTTTGAATATAGGATGATACCAAAGTTAACGAATTCCTTCTTTAGTGACGCCAAATCAGTCCTATCCAGATAAACTATAAGATTAATAATTTTAATACTTTTTTATGGATGTATGCCTCAAATTTCTACAACTGAGCGAAAAGATATGACTACCTCAAAATGTTACCAGAAAAAACACCATGAAATTATGGACGTAACAGAGATGTAATTTTAGTTAGGCATTAAAAGTGTAAACGATTATGCCCATGCATTACCTCATTACCTTGACAGTATCCCCCAGGACCTTTACCAAGGATTTACACTGTTATAAGACATCAATGCATCTTGTGCACTTTACCAGAGATCGGCGCCACTATACAGATTCAAGATGGACAAAAAGAATGCGAAGTCGAATCTACTCTCAGTCACAAGAACAACACTGAAAAAAAATATATCATTAATGGAAAGGATCTGCAGATCAATTGAACTCATGGCTATCAGAAAATGAACTGTAAAACTGTCAATATCTGCTACACAGGTGCAGAATCGGGGCGAATATTCTTCGCAGGGGGGAGTTATATAACGATTATGCCCAACTGTACATTACCTCAAATGCCTGATAATATCCCCCAGTAACGTTACGAAGGATTTACACTGGAGAAGACATCAGTGGAAGTTTTGCACTGTACGCAGCGCAAAACTTCCACTGATTCTTCAGCAGTGTAAAACACAATCCTATACATTTGTGCGCTCAACACCCCACAAGAGGTTATGAAAAGACAGGGTCCGTCATGAATCGAAAGTTTTCACGCAAATATAGAAATTAATAGATCGAAAATATCACTAAGAGGTCGATAGTCCCTACTTC
This sequence comes from Kappaphycus alvarezii, assembly GCA_002205965.3. Taxonomy (NCBI): domain Eukaryota; phylum Rhodophyta; class Florideophyceae; order Gigartinales; family Solieriaceae; genus Kappaphycus; species Kappaphycus alvarezii. The sequence goes on along the minus strand of NADL03000098.1, from coordinate 141,180 downwards.
GAATTTCTTCATTAATTTGATTTATCGCTATACAGGTCTGGTTTGAGTAACGAGGACCATGAAAGTGAATGTTGATGTAGGAATCATTGCTGCGATGAAGTGCGCGTACAAATGGCTACTTTGTGTATCCGGGATATAAAACACGAATGGAAGCCACGTTGCTTATTTCATGGAACTCTTTACAAATGCTGAAACGGTCTCATTCAAGCTTTTCTGAAGCAGAGCCTGGGTAAAATTGGCGTAACTACGAATAATTTTACAACATTCCTATTGTTTGTACTTTTTACCACCTAGTTGCATGCTTTACCCTCGGACATAATAAAGTGTTCCCTGCGTTATGATGCAACTGAGATGAATAAAATAGAGTCGTGTAGATGTAACCCATATCAATTCTATTTAGAATCGGGGATACCTCCGTGAATATATCCGACGGAAATAATTACAACTTGTGCAATTCATTCTACTTACTTTACTGAAAATGCTGCAATGAAACCATTTAGAACAGTCAAAGTTTGACTCGAAGTACTTGGACACATGGAAGGCTACGTTTTCTGTGAAGTTGATGGTAGCATTGGATTCCTCGAGAGATTCAGAGAGTCACGTATAGTGATTTTTAACCCACGAAAACAGTTACATAACTTTTAAAGAGCAGATTTATCCGTTTGTAATGTCTGTCGTAGAAGCAGAGAAGTTTGATAGGGGTATATCGCCGAGAACTAGATTTGCAGAACTAATAACCTTATAATGGAGTTGTTGCAAGCATATGAAGTGCCTCCGGAAGTATAGTTGTGGGAACGACAAAAGGTGGATAAAGACCAAGAGTCAATGGAATAAAAGTGAGTATAGAAGGGGCCGGGTAAAACACCTATTCTGAATGAATAACGTGAAAGAAATTATTCTGAGACCAAAAGTTGAGTTTAACGTCCCAACTCTTCGGGTCTTCACTCGACTTTTTCTCCCAACTTTTTCTCCCCCCTGTCGGAAGCGATTTACTCAGCTTATACAGATTTTTCTGCTAATTCAAGTCTCAATGAAACATACCCAATACCATAAAATGTATTAAAGGGAATCTTATGGACGAGAAATACAAACGAAGATAATATCAGGATAAATATCTAGATATGTTTTCACAATATTCTTTCTCGAGATATAGATAAAAAATTCCCGAAATATTCATACCCCCAATGCTGTCCCTACAGATTCTGTAGAACGACCCAGGATATAGATATCCTCTTTGGACATTTTAAAATTCTTCAACCCTCCTCACGACCCTCAAACTCCGCTATATCCCCAAAGGAGTAGTGCTGGATTATTATCATACCCCCAATCTCCCCTCTAATCCTCCATAGTAACCCCACTGTTTTATACCAGTGCTTCCATGATTCCTTACAGTCTTCCTCATCTTTGGATACCTCCAAATCCTCTTCGGCCTTCCGGCATCCTGGCTTTCTGGCTCTTCTTTACCTCTAATCCTCTCCGTCTTCCACAAATTGACCGCGAATCCACCCACGCGTTCTCGTCCATACTCTGCAATTCTCGTATTCAGTTGGATCCTTAGTCATCAAAGTCCAAGCCGTTGATAGGATGCGGGGTCTAGTTGATTCTGCGATGGCGAAGACTGGTTGAGGTGGTACAGTTGAGGGCAATGAAGGAAACCCGATGGAGTGTTGATGGTAATGTGTTTGCTTCAAATACTTTTCCATCTAAATTTGAATAGGGGAAAGTCTTCGAAAATTTTAACAACCTTGAGCTAAATAAAATGCTAGCGATTTTGCACTTGAATGCTCAGTCAATCGGGAAAATAAGAAATATGTTTGACAAAGTATCAGAACTGCAATTGGAGGACAAATTCGATCACGAGTCGAAAATTTTCCTTCGCAAAAGACCAAATCTTCAAACCTAAAATATAAAATAAATTCGTCCACTTAATTTGAATTCATAAATAAAAGTGAATTCAGAATTTCTTTTTGAAGGAGAAGGTTGAACAATTATTTTAAAGAAAGAGAATAAAGCATGGATCTCGGACGAATGAAACAGGAATTTGCAGAAAGGACTGGTTCGTTCTAACAGAATTCCTAGTCCGTAGTTTTGAAGGGAAATGTATGCAAATTTAGCGCTCTCGGTATATTAAAGATCTACAGATCGGTGTATAATGGAAAAAATTGAGATGTAGAACCGTATTCAATAGTTCGATAAACCGAAAATTTCAACATCTGCCAGCCTCTACTTCGTAGTTATAAGTACAAATGGCTGTATTAGAGGAATTTGAGGATGAAACTGGAGTCATTTGGGTCAGAGGAAGGATTGGATAGGTTAGAAGCCCTATTCCAAATTTGTGGTTTGGTTACTGAAATATTGAGGATGAAGTCTTTCAATACGTGACAATAATGGTTTTTTGTTTAAAGGTCCGCCAATGAAGCCGGTATCCGGTAAGTGCGGTGCGGCTGCAACTGCCGATGTGCCGAGAGTAGGTGCTGAGGTGATCATGTATGTTGCGTAATACAAAGCTAATGCGATCACCCTCCCTCCTGAGGTGCAGAGAAAATGTACTTGGATGGTTGTGAGGAGTTGAGGACAAATTGGGGAGAATCCTAAACCGCGCAAATGGACTGAGAAGAAAGCTTGAATAGAGGTTTGGTCTGCAAGGGCTACGCATTTAACGGTATAGTAGGATGCAATTTGGAGGCCGTCGATTTGATTGGCAGCGGGATGACAGTTACTTTATTAGATACTAACCACCCTTCCTGTTTTCTAGAGGTAAAATATATCTTCTACTGAGCTGGACTGACTAAATATGGTTACAGTTTGCGTTTTTGAACATTTCATTTTTACTAGAGGCCTAGAAATCACTTTCTATGTACCAGCACAGGATGGATCAGAACTGATGCCAACCTTTAAAAAAGTAGACACCGGAACTAGCTCTTCTTGTTAATATCACGAGCATATAATCTCTGCAGATATTTTCATGATGAAACAATGATTGAGAGAAAATTTGTTTATGTAAATGGCTGGTAACACTTTGCCAGACTCTCTCTTGACTTAAAATTTCAAAAATGAAAAAATCCTTTCAATGATATTAGAACAGTAGGCTCCTCTTTCAGCTTTCAAAGAGTATTTTATGGTGACGTGATTGAGTAGACGTGAAGCTCCCAACCGTGACTCAACGGTCCGTAATATCTGTCTCTTTGCACCAAACTACGGACTTTTAACATTAATTTTTCCCTGGACTCGCATGTACAATCCAAAGGGGGATAAATATATTTTCTTTTTTGAAGTGTATGGATTGGATGGAACCCATTCGGAATTGTAAATCTGAATTTCATATTAAATACATGTACCGATGGTCGAAGTAATCGAAAGTGGCCTTTCCTTTTTATCTTCAATTAATTTTATTTGAGGACATCAAAGCAATGGGAACTGCTGGTGGCAAGGAATATTTTCAAGTTCGAACCTTCTCGTCCCCTCATATGTCAGATCGGAAAAGTTCAACTCACTCATGGACATTGAGGAAGCTCACACGGAGAAAAATTGGAACATCAAGATTTTCCTTCTGAATTAACAGGGAAAACAGGCTATTTCCTCTCCCCATCTCAATGGTTGGAGGCTGTCCTACATTATTGTTCGCTGTAGCCAAGGAGCCCTAAAAAACTGCCAACAGCAGCGTAATTGATCTAATTTCAAGAGTGTAAGGTATTTTTCATAATCCTCATTTCGTACCGGCAGTGAAGTAAAATGTTTCTTGTCCTCAATGTACTTCCAGCTACTTCATGGGAGAGTAGAGTTCTACCTGCTACTGTCATAGCGATTCAATTAAAAGCTAACCATCATAAAATTTGACTGTGTATCAGCCAATATATTTATTGCAGTAAATAAAACGTCCGTTTTCGTCATCGACTTTTGTTATGGATCGTTAATTTGGAGTTCCTGATTTTTTGGACAGCATTGTGAAGGATTTCAAAAGTAAGTAGTTATTAAAATGGGAGCCCACTTCGCATCTCCGCAATTTTTTTACTGGATTGAAGATCATACAAGCTCTTTGATCGCAAAACTTACATTACCATTAAGCTATACTGTCCATACTGTATAACCATACGTAAATTTATATTAGAAAATCCTTGCGCAAAAAAATGGTTTTCGTTGGCGGTCTCAGCAAATCACGTGGCTTGAATTGCTTTCGGAAAAATGGGATCTTTTTCATTTCTCTCACTGCCCTCGAAAAATATTTTGCCGATTTAATTCTCTGTTATTGAGATGCTAAACAGAAGCGGCTTCAAAAATCTCAAGTCGAACCAGGATTTCAATTTAGAAAATGGCCCCCATGACCCATTGTTCGCCAGTCTAGTATATAATCTAGCACCTTTTAGAGATTGGTTAAGTCAAGGCGTCATTATTCGCTTAGTTCAGGTTTCAGCAACCCAATAATGATCCAAGCATTTGTCAGTACGCAGAATAGATAATCTTGCCATATACATAGAAATTCATCAAGCCCAGCAGTCCATAAGCTCTGCAAAAACTCAAGGGTATTGTAAAAGGTATGTAACAGCTCAGAACCATCATTATGGTCCAGAAGCCTTGTTCATGGTACATTACTCATGCAACATTATAATCCTTAAATTCTGCTCATAGCCCAACATTCATGGATTTGAAATAGAACCACCATTTTGGTCCAGTAATTCCGCTCTCGGCCCAACAGTCGTGCGTTTGACATCGAAACAACAGTCTAGTCCATAAATTCTTCGCATGATCCAACATTCATGCAATTTGCACAGAACTGGCAGTCTGGTCTAGAAATTCTACTCACCATACAGAAGTTTTTGATAAGAAAATTACTCTACAAATTGTATAAATATATGTAACAAAGATCCCCATATCATATGTAATGCTATTAAGAAAACGCATTGACACTATAGTAGACATCATTAAATTTCGGTCAAAAAAAACTTTGCGAGGAGAACTTGAAAAAGGCATGTATACGTTCGGGGAAGAGCCCAGACTTAGTAAAGGCAAAAATCGCAAACCATCTCTCGCGCATTAAACTCAACAATAAGAAAAAAATTAGAGATGAGACGCAACATGGCCCATTTCCGACATGAAAAGACCCAAAATCAAAACACAAAAAATGTTTTTCGGAGTATTCTCGGTTATTCGGATGTATATATGTGGTTTAAAAGAATTATATAAGTATATATTAGTTCTATAACGCGGTGATATGTCAGGTCGAAATGGTCCTTTCTCGAGAATGTTGACATTCGCATAGCCAGCGATTGTACCAAAGAACTCTCAATTAAATTTCCGTGCACCGAATTCGAGTTCTCTCGTCCCAATTTTTCACATAGAATTTTTCCCATAACATCTTGTGTAACCATGAATAATCCTTAGAGCAATATGACAAAGCCACAGCTTCTGACTTTTCTGAAGTCAGAGTGATAACTTTTGGCCATTTTCTCCTCCAAATTACGAAAGAATCTTTGATGGCGACCAAGAATCTAGTAGTTGAACGTCCAGTTCCCTTACATATCCCCCAATCGGCGTCAACTCAAGTGACAGGGCATGAAACGTTAAGATTATAGTCTATTTGGAAGTGAATATCATAGTCAATTTAAACACAGAGATAGCGTAAGAGACGTTGTTATTGTTGGAGCATGGGGGTGAAGCGATAGCGACGACGTTGACAAGAAATTTCTGATCGTGTTTCAATGGGTAGGTAAAGCAAGCCACAAATTATGTACCGATATTGTGAGCAGGAAGCCGGTGAAAGATCATTTTCATTAATTGAGTAGGAAAGAGTTCAGATTTCTGTAGGAGGGCAGTTAGAACGCTTTTCCGTAGGAGAAATCCTTATTCCTCCAAAATTTGGCGGCTTTATTGTGATTGATAAACTTGGATGAAGTCCCGGCTGCGAGTGACCTCCCAACGGAGAAATTAGCGTAGAGATCCTAATAGTTTGACGTCAAATTGGGCAGAAAACTTGTTTTTCAAAGGGGATCATAAGCGAATTATAATTAGAAGCAAAGGTTCGGTTATCAACAATAACTGCGATTATAATGAATTTTGGTACTCTCAACTACAGTGAATATGTTTATCGTAGTTGTAAGGTCGAAATATACATTCTCGGAGAAGTTTTTCCATTTGCGAACCCCACATTTCCCCTGTTCCTCTATTGCCATACATTGGCATAAATATTTCCGGAGCATGTACAGATTTTAATGGTACGGCAGGATATTTTGCAGGCAGTCCCACCAGAATCGGATCCATTTTCTCAGAAAGGTAGGCATTTCATAATTCGGCGAATTACAGTTCCAAGTTGAAAGCGGTGACAGATGCAATGAGAATGCGCAAAGCTACATAGAATGAGACGGTGTATAATTTTTGCCAGATTAAAATCGAATTGTGACATTCTTTTGCCCCTGCGGACTACACATCGGGCCTTGTGGACGAATATTTCATTTCTTTGTGGATTTAGTCGAAAATCTAAAGAAATTTGGCTGTTCGCATCTCTATGATACGCAAAATAAGATTTCAAGTTTCGCGCTTAATTTTGATCGTTACCATAAGATCAAATCCTTCTTTTTTGACTCATTCCTTTCCCCTCCTTCCTGAAATAGTGTGGCACCCAACTTTCGCATGATTTTTGCTCCGCTTGGTTTTCTATTCGGGGAGTGAAAGACCTGCAGATAATAGCTCCTGTTTGTTTCTGGCACCACTGGCGCTTTCAAAAGACTTATTAAAAACCACCGAGAACCTTCTTATCCGTTAACCTATATTTCACGTGTACTCTCCGTACTACGAGTATCAATAGTGACTACAGTTGTTTGTTATTCTTCTTGACGAGGCGGGAATTCTGCGTAGATTCCAATTTTGTCTCTCGATATTTCACTGTTGTATTGAAAGTTCCTCCTCCATTTCGGATAGGAATATTTACTCATACCGGATCACCACTCCACAGATTTACCATTCTTATTTTTCAAGTCCCCCTCCACTTCTTGTTTGTATTTAGATCTCTTATAGATGGCAGTCCATGATCTCTGTCAGGGCATTTCTTATTTGACAACGGAGCTAGTCCTCTACTTCTGTTGGGTCAGAAGGAAATAGCGGAAAAAAGGTGAACGGACGATAATGGCGAGATTTGCAGATGGGGCAGAAATGGAAAAATTTGTCTATGGTGGCTATAAAAGTGATGAAAATGATCGATTTTTTGGATAATAGCGGATAAATTTTGGCTAGCACTCTATGGGTGCAAATAGTTCCAGAAAGCTCCGATTGAAAGGCCACCTGAATCAAAAAAATGGCGTACATTGAATTTTCGGTAGACAATTGTGGAAACCGCCTTTAAAGAATACTTTATGCCGAGAAAGACGTGTAAGAATCTTGATTTTGAATCAAAATATTAATGGTCGGAGAAGATGAAATAAACTGAGAAGACTGAAAGAATTACTGACAACGAAGTAGCTCATTATACATAAAATAGAAAATGAAAAAACCTAAAAATGTGTGGAGAAAAGTAAATTTGACTGCCCTAGAAGAAAAAGAAAGTATAGGGAGAGACAGGAAGAGGACGAGTTTTTTCCCGTAAAGACAATGTCTTCAGTTTCTCGCTTGACGTCTTGCAACATGTCTGAGATACGATCACTATTGTCACCTGTCATCGAAAGGCCGTCCCAATTGCAAAACAATTGCAATGGGGTGGATCATGGAATATACAGTGGACTACTAGGGGTGCTTCGAGCTATACTGAGGCATTTGGATTGGATTGGATGAAAACGAAAAGGCATTTCGCACGTTTATGTGGTGTTGATTAATACTATAGCCGGATACGCATAAGGTGACTTGATCTTCAAGTTGATCCATTAGTGTTTTAAACTGTGGGTACCTTTGGGATCCTGTATCTTCATAAACAGGTATGTCAGATTTCAACGGAGTATGACCCTCCGGGGCGAGAGGAACACATCAAAAGAACTGCGAAGGGGTGCAAGTAGAAAATTTTAAGCCTCTAAGGAGACAATGCAGTGTCAACACGCTCATCTGTGCACGGAGGCGTGGCTACGATTAGTAAGGAGATGTGAGCATCCCAAGTGACTCTTTCCCAGAAACGATCCGCAGCGGCTCGGTAAATCCTTCCATACCCGTTTAATGGATGAAAACACAATATCTCTTTCGTAAGACCGTGAGTATGTTCTAGAGAGGGATCTTTTCATAGTTTGAATGAAAAAATGAGAAAAAAACAAATTCGAAAAGGGATTCAGAAGTTTAAGGACTAATCTAATTCCGAACAGAAGAATTTAATAGGATGGTTAGGGTGCGAGCATCCCATACCAAATTATTCTAGAAATTCAGGTGTAGTCATCTGTCAGGAGTTTTGACAGTTTGTCTCTGGGTCCGTTCTTCTCCAAGAGGTCTATTTCGTGGCTCCTTCGCTCTACTGAGCACTTCTGTTCTTTGTCCCATCATTGTAAAATGAAATTATTGCTAAAGCTTTGCTGGGGCAATTTCCTTCAGAGGACCGGCAAATATTTTGAAAACTAGTTTAGCAACCACAATCATTTAAATTGTCTTGCGAATGGGAAAGAACTTGATGTATATGCGTTACTCAGTACACCCTAAACTGCGAACAATGGAAGCGATGTGCAAAAAAAGGCGAATCTGCCAGAGATGCACGCTAGAGTATGGCCCAACATGAAAGTCAATTGAAAGTAAGCAATTTGAATGTAAGAGAGAATGTAACTAAAAAGAATGGAAAAAAACAGTGAAGATTTGTGGTTGGGACATGAATGATGATTGGAGGGCTCTAGGTAAGATAAATTTCCGCTAGAATTCCCATGTTGGCGGTTATATAGCCGTGTATGACGCGGTTTCTGGTCGCAATAAAAATTTTCGATGCGAACGCAAACGTTGTGCATCCTACTTGATCTTCGCTAGACGAACTTCCAGTGAAACGTAAGGTAGATGCCGCCGTGAGAGTGTGAGTGGCTGAGAGTCGTGGACCACAGCCATGTCGAAGCCCTGTTATCATATTTAACCGTCTTTTTCCAATCATTTGAACGAAAAAATCTGATCTTCCTCTATATCGATTGCCTTTCATATAGCACAGGCCTTTTTGTCCCTCTTAATTTCATATTCTTTAAAGCACTACTATATTTTTTGTGCCGTAGGATCACAAATTTTCGCTTGCCGAACTAGTCTATCATTATGTTCATAATGTAATGACATGCTTTTTCAAGTTTATAAGCAGTTGAAACAATAATAAGTAATAATCAGCTTGATTTATTTTAGTGTGGGACTGCTGTTGAGGTACGGAACAAATTACAGCCTCGAAGTAGTGCTATGCAGTAACTGTAGGTGATTTTATCTCTGAATAACTGCCAGGTACTTAAAAATCCCTTATTTCAAAAAGATATATTTCACTCTATTATATGTTTGGACTGAACGATAAATCTTAATGGATTGTATTGAACCGGACCAATCCATGAGATATTATATAAAACTAAATTTTTTCAAACTGTTGCTCAGGTTCATGATTTGAACCTTAATTATATTATCGGGAATATTTATTCTCAATTTTCCGATTACATTTCACTGAAGTGGAACTGAAACTGTTCTACATGTGCGAATGAGCAACATAAAGTATACAACTGGGACATGTTCAAAATTTCTTGCTTAGTTTTTATAGAAATTTATCATATTAAGTCACCTTCGCATATAAACCTCTTGCAGGAATGACGCACCAGCTCAGAAAAATTCGAGTTAATTAATACGGTTATGGTTCGAGCTACCTTAACTTCAAATGAGTGCTCATTTTACTTCTTTATTCATTTAACTGCCTTTTTGCAGTTTAAAGTGGTTGGATACGTTAAAAATGAACTTTCATGACAATCCTCCGATAAAAGTCTGAAATGAGTAAAGAAAAATATTTTTCTCAAATATCTGTTTTCAGTGATATATGAAGTTTTCTATAGTGAATTATTAATTTTACTAGGTTTATAGATATATTTGCTGAGAAATGAGACCCTTCTCCCTAGGGTTAAACCAAATAATGTAATAATTGCATGATTTTTTCGCGGAAAATATTCTAAAGCTACAGGTGCGTCAGTGATTGATGATATATAGTCGGTAGCTTCAAAAAAAGATATCGCCTGATTTTGTTATTTAGTATTAGATGGGAAGTATCTCAAGTGAATTGTGCAGCAGCATTGATTGAATTCACTTCTAGGTAACATAACTAGAGACAATTTTTCATGCAATTGGCCATAAAAATTTAACATTACAACAAGAGGATTGAAAAGTCAAGGGCTTAAATCAATCAACAGGAACAAATTATACAACTAAGAATTTTATTTCCTTTTCCCTGGGCTCAAAAATATATTAATTACAATGAGAAATTATTGATAATGCCGTTAACAAGTTCATTATTCTATGCTTCCAAGACATACGAGAATGGAATAGAAGTATAGAAGAAATCATCATCATTCTTTTCATACTAATGACATAACACGAAGAATTACCGGAGATTTAAATTTTTAATAATTGATTAGAACAATTTCAATGTCCTCATTCGTTCTCATTCGTATCATGGATTATTTTATTGAGTACCAAAGAAATTTCGTGCTCAGTAGTAAAAAAAATAAAAATAGAAAATTATCAAAAGCTAGAACCAAAGACATTTAAAATATGCCTGTAGTAATAGTTCGAATATTCTTCAAAATTTTGCTTATAATTGATCATTCGGCGATACTTCGACTAATACGAAGCATTTGCGTAGAGTTTTGGTAAAATTCGAGAGAAATCTCACTCCATGGTCGATAAGGACATTTTAGTTCAGAACTTTTCGCTCTAGTCAAAAACTCAAAAACGGCCACATTGAACCCTATTTTCTCCTATCCTCTTTTATTGTTTGAAATTTCAAAGAAATGAATGTTTTTGGGATATTTAAATGGTGAAAGTTTTTTGTGGTGGCCAAAGTCAAGAATAATCAAAATGAGGCTAAGTAATGGATCTTGGTCGACCATTTCCCGTTAATAACTCTTTATATTCTAGTTTTACATCTTAGCTTCCTCCTTTGGAGGAAGTTAAGACCTAATTCGTATAAAATAGTACTGCATAAATTTCTTTGATCCGTACAAGAGAATTCTGAATTATTAGTAATCAGATATTGATCGAAATTTCTTGCTACTATTGCTAATTGTAAACACATGCCAGGGAAATAATATCAAAAGGAGCCACAAGGTGCAAATTGTACGACTTGTCAACTCGAAGAAGGCATCATGAGAAAATTGACTATATTTATGAATTCCTCTGGGATCTAAATCACTGAACCTTTTAGAACGAAATTAAAAAGACATGATCTCACTGAAACAGCACAAATAATTACGGTCTACATTCGAGAACAAAAAATTATTACGTCCATACTCTTTTATTCCTCCAATAGACTCAAGGTGGCTTATATTATTATTACAGAAGCATTAAATAAGCGTTTTGCGATCTCGACAAACCGTTCACCAATATTTTAGAGGTAATATGTTAATTATTACTTTCTGAGACAATTCTTTATATATTTACCTACCGGCTTATGCTGAAACTCCCTCTTAATTAGTTAAATTTCCTTGATTTTATTAGGAAAGTAAATACGAGACGAGAAAATGAAATCCTCAAAGACTCTTTAAATTCAGGTAGTAGCTCAGTAATTTTTATTTGATTCATTTGTATTCTTTACGCCGTAAACATGTACTAATTTATGATCCATAGTACCGGGTAGTTACTTCAAGATAGTATAAAAGGCAGAGAAAAGTCCAGTATAAGAGGGAAAAAGCCAGCGTACTAACTTTTATGTTACTATGTATTCAAGACCTCAAATAACATGAAATTGATGTCAAACTGATATCAAAATGAAACAAGGAAGGTTATTGAGTGATTCGAGACCAATCAAATGGAGAAAAGATGAATTGTTTGTGTTTAACAACAACCTTCAGACTGCGTGATCACCAGCTGCACACCCTCACACCCTCACCTGAGCCAGCAGTAGTTTACTGGTTCGGTTAGTGTGACTGATGTTCTACCATCTGGATTCGTCTTTTCCCTCATAGCTAGTCCTATTTAACTACATCATTTACCACAAATCGCCCATGTGCATTCTAATGTATTCAAAGTAGTCGCACCGACAATCAGCGTTTCCTTGCTTGCCACATATGAATTGCATTAGGCAACGGACACATTGAGAAGTCCGCGTTGTGGTAAATTTCCACATTCAAATACAATTCCGAACTGTCGAGAGTCGTGCAAGAACATTTTCGGCGATGGGGCCCATTGCCTTTCACGAACACACCCGAAAGTTTCTTCACGCTCAAAACGGTCAGGATATTGTTTGCAATGTGCAGCGATACAAGAACAAGAGAATAAAAACTTAATGTAGCGGATTGAGAGCAGTAGTCCCAGCACTATTGTAGTGCCATAATAGAACCCATGGTGTATGCTGCATGCTACTACGCTCATGAGGTTTTCCAGTAACAATTAAGGTCCCTGAGAGGATGTACGCGCGACCCATTGCTCTGGAGAAACAATCATCTGCCCACGCATTAGGTCGAAGAGATGGCCGGTATTGAAAACTTTCGTCAAAAGCATCCGCTGGTTTGTTCGACCCCTAATGTGCGCGATCCCATCGATCTCTCTCTTTCTATACGACTCTCTGATGGCTGCCAGATCAATCATCAACCTTCGCTCAGCACTGCACGAGTTCTTTGTAACCATGTCGAAGAGCCCTTTGCTGTCCCTTATTACTATCAACCAAAAGATCGTTTAGTGATACGTTTTAGATTATGACGAATGGCGAAGACGGCGTCAAAACCGGCAGTAAAAGCTATTATTTCACCAGCCAGACTTGAGTGAGTGATCCTCCTACACTTGCGACTATTGCAGTCTAGTATTTTAGCCTTCCCGCTTCCATCAACAAGATCAATCACGAAACCTATCTGGCTAGACAAGACACAGTTATCTGCAAGCCCAGCGTCAGTGAACACCATGAGAGAAGTATTGTAGGGATCCAGCTTCGGCATCTCGATCCCAGCATCCGGATACTTAGAAACATGTAAGATGACTTTGTTAATTTCTCGCACGTCTTCCTTTTTATATGATCCCTCTGTGACCTGAGCGAGCTTGGCAACGGCACATGCGATATCTGGACGCGTATTTCAGAGCCATGAAAGCTTGGCACGTGTATATCTGAAATTACTGAACGAAGCTTCCTTGTCTAGCTTAGAAAGCTTCCTCGCATATTCGCACTGGCTCAGAAGAAAACCATCACCTTTTTTTATCAACATGAAACCCAGCAAAAACAATCCCTTCAGTATCCCTTTCCTTACACCGGAACCGATTAAGGGTTTGTGACGTTAGATCCTATAACTCCTGTGTACCACACTGTAGGGTGTCATCGACCACGATACCTGAAATAACCAACAACGCTTCCTTCAAATTGCTTAAAGTAAAGACTCAAGTCCCCTATGGATGGCTCCATGCCCAAATCTGCTGCGTGGTGAGTAGCGTTCGTACTCCCCAATAGTCACCACTCTCTGGTTGCCCATACAGTGCTGATCAATCGCAGAACCTTATCCTTCTCAAGTCCAAGCTCCTTGGGCTGCTTGAGGAAAATGTCACGCAATAATGGAGACTCTTACTGGATGTATGCTTGCGTTATATAATGTGACCGCACAACGAAATCAAGTGCTGCTGCAAGTGACAAGATTAGGCGGACAGAACGGTGATGCAGCGTCGTCGAGTCATGCACCAGGTTATACTTCTCTCGATCCGTGTCCTGGACTACCGTCCTCGCTTTGAACTTCTCATCCTTAGTTCCAACATTCTTCAATGCCTGAATGATACAAGTACCCAAAATGTTGGCATTTGTGGTAACTGAGACTCATTTGTGATCTCCCATACCCCCATCTAGATCAGTACGTCAATTTCTTTCCTCACAGCACCCTTGAAGCGCGTTTCCAGTAGTCTCAGGTCTCCCGGTGCGATTTATTCAGTTAGTTTAATGCATAAATTCCCGCCCGGATAAGTATCAGATGCAAAAACAGACCCTTCCGACTCTTAATCGGGGATGCAGTCCAAATCACGAGGATCATCAATTTCGGAATCAGAATCTGAAAAAAGTCAACGTCACTCGCTGTCTCGATATCAGGACTTCCCACGTCCGTGTTGCTTGCCACACGATCTTGTGATGTATTCGTTGAAAAGAATTTTACACTGGACGCGTTGAGCTCCCTGGGCGCCCCGTTGTCGTCCCTCACCATGACTACCTTTCCTTCGACCTTGATTAACTCGAATGGACCAGTCCAGCGACTGCTGCTTGGTTTCCGACCTTTACACCATACCAGTACCGGTTCGCCTTTGACGATAATCGACCCCTGTAGCCCCGGGTTTCTCCTTTTTAAGACATTATGGAGGCGAGACCGAGCTGTAATGTGCTCCATCTCCTGTCTGACAGTCTGGATCATATTCATTCGTGCTTCCTGATCAGGTAGACTAATAGATCCTGATGGAATCTTTGGTACTACAACGTAGACCAAGAGGCTACGGAGGAGACCTTCGGGACCCATATTATGGTTCGTGGCTTTCGTCGCGAGAACCAAGACCAAATCCAAGCTATGGCCGGGTTGTCCTTGTGAAAAATACGACGTAGAGGGTCGTGATAGCGTATAGCGTTCCTCGCCCCATAGAGTCGGAGCTCCCGACTGGTGCTATCTCGACAGCCACCCCAACTTCCGACGATAAACTATTCCAAGCCTTGGATGTGAAAACGGACCCAGAGTCTGCTCTTAGGATATCGGGGAATCCCGTATTAGTGGATACTCAGCAGTGGAGGAATGAATTCCAAACATCCTCCGTGGATTCACCATCCAAGAAGCGCGCTGCGGAGTAGTGGGTATCTGCATCATCTACATGCAGGAGGGGTTTCCTCTGGACCCACATGAGATCTAGGATTACCATATGGTTGAAAACCATAGAGTTGGGGATTGTAGCGCTAAAACGAATCGGCCTGGGGGAGTGAAATCGGCAAAGCTCGCACTACCGACTTATTTCTTTGATCAACTTCATATTGTTCTCGGTGGTATGTTACGGCTTAGCACGCTTGATCAAGTTGAACAGCTTGTCATTTTCCATGTCATAAAATCTATCGTGCATCTTACGAATCTCAGCAATTGAGAAGAGAATCTGTGACTCCCATTCGAGGTATACGTGACCAGGCTTTCTGGTGAACGGTATACTCCATTCTGCTTTGTTGTGGACGAGTACGTCCTTGAATTTATTCACGTATATACCGAATTTGTCTAAGGCATCAAGGCCAAGTAACATCGGAATGTTAAAGGCGACGACGTCAACTCGTACCTCAATGAAGGAATGCCCTGGTATAGGCATACGAACCACAATAGTACCAATACTCGACGTTACTTGTCCTCCAAAACGGAACACCGTGTTGGACTTTCCGAGCTTGAAGGGAAAATTCATGAACTCTGCGTAAGATCTCGCCTGAGGTAGTCCGTACACGGAGGCTGCAGCGCCAGTGTCCAGACATATCCCTTCAAAATTCAGGTGCGTACATGAGTTTGAATTGATTCCTAGGACTGGTGCGTTATCAGGGATCTCTGGAGCATTTTGCATCGTGTCCGTGTCAGTGGAGCTTCTGGCATTCAGCACCTCATCAACATTGTCATTAATTATGTTGGACTCATGTACATTGGCTCTGTTCCATCGTTGTTCGCATATTGGTGAACAAATCCGCAGTCCTCACTTGCGGTTCCTGACCCTTCGGAAGGAGGGGTCGGTAACGTTGCAAGACCTACTTCAGCCTCCTCAACAGATTCCTCGCTGCCTTTGATCTCGCTATTAGTCTCATCCATGAGTAATTCCTCCCAATCCTCCCCGTACTGTATCTCTAGTTCATCAATGACTTTGGATGCTTCCCATAGCGAAATTACTTCGTTACTTGCTTTAAGGGCCTTCGCACAGCATTTCGTGTAATCCTGGCTTTTCGAGCAACTTGGAAAACACTACGCTTAAACCCGCGACGATCACACCCAAAACAGGATCCGGTAAACCCCTTAGATTTCCCATGTCCTGATGGCTTATGTTTTGTATTTTCCTTTGCCTTACCATATATGTCCCAGAACCAGACCCTTTTGCCTCGAACGCTCTTGTCTCTGACCTTGTGGTTGAAAGTGCTGAGACTCCTAAGCTCTCTACCTTTGTCCTCCTCGATAGCCTGCGACTTGAGGACTGCATACATCTGGGCGAATTCCATCTCGTTTTCCATTGCAGTAGTGAGCCGGTACCATTTGTAACAACGTACTACATTCTTCAACCAGCGCTTCTGATCTCTGCCAGATTCCCTTTCCTTCGGAACGAGGTTCATGTGCTTAATGATAAGGTCGCGTACCGCCTTTAAGCCAACTTGGTAGGATCCAGACGATAACACGTGTTTCTGCATGGAAAGTGCGTCAAGGTATTCGAGAGTAGCTTACTGTGCCTACCTTCCATGAAATTTGTCCGTGATAAAACGTTTAACATCATTGAGAGACTTGAAGCATGTAGTATTGGGCCTGTACCTTGCGCTTGAAGTAAATTTCTGCTTAACCTGCTGATATTAACTCGATTTGCGTAGAGCGGCATACTCTGAGACACCCCACTGAGTTACACAATTCAAGTACGTTCCATATATGTCTTCCCAATTATCGCCCTCGCCTCCGCCGAACTTGTCCGATCTGTCTTTAAACCTCGTCACTAACTTAGACAGCACATTGACCGCATGGGTAGAGATACTACCTTTACTCTCCATAGTCCCTCTATGTTCCCTTACTCTTTCGTTTCTACGATTCTGTACTTTGTTGGCCATTTCTTGTGAATGCCTTTTTTAACAGGGCCTTGTGGAACGGAGTGAACGATTACGTGTTATTCATGTCGTTCCATGGTGAGGGCCAAAAACCATTAAGCTTAGATTTACTTTACACAGACATATGCAGGTGCAACATGCAAAGTCTGAATTACCCCTCTGTAACAAAACTAACAAAAATTAGTTTGAATAGGGTGGCTAAACTCTGCATGTTGTGGGGCGCTTCATATTACAGACGTGGCATACGTGAACAAACCGCATAACTAAGCTGCTGATTAAGCCGAGACTTCACTCCTCCCGTCGAGCATCCGCTGCGGTTTGCAACAGCGACCCCGTATTCGTCGATTACCTTCGACGTCGTCGCAGACGGCGATCTAAGTGAGTCGAAGGCTAGCGGCACAAACTTCCATCCCAGTTGTGATCGTCCTGGATGGCTTCACTGGGGATGGCTGCTACTTTGCTGGAAAGCTCCCTATTTTTCCGCCAAAAACCATTCGTTTATTTGCTTTTTGTATGTGCGGGCTGTCAGTTTGCGGTTGCTGCCTTCAGTCAATGTGAGCTCGTGCCTGTGAGTCTCCCTTCCAACTGGGTCAGCAAAGTGTTCGTAGATGGTGCATTACTGAGACTGTTAGTTGCACCAGATTTTTCAGCGGCAACTGATTTTATTCCAGACACGACCACTTCTCGAGTCAAGTCAAGTGCGTATCTGATTGCCTTAGATTTTTTGTAGTACGCGGGCAATGCTTTCTTGATTTGTAAACCCCTTTTCTTTTCTATACCCCCACCTCTTGCAAAGATCAGGTCTCGCCGCCCTTGACATCATAGGAGTTACTTCTATTCGTGAAATCGGAGAAAACAGGTTCTCAGGAGGGAGCAGTTCATTTGACATGTCCCTCAGGTCATCCCCTTTGAGGTCTTCAATAATTATCCTAATCATGCATGGATACCCTTACCTTGCTTGACACTGCTCTCATCAGGCCATTATAGTTCTGCCACTCGATCTAATGTCTTCCCTTTTTATTGGCCAATTATTGCTTCCGTTCGATTATCAATAATCAATGGTGAATCTGGACCTGTTTTGGTCCCCCATCACTCGATATAGCTTCCTTGATAGCCTCAGCCTCGAAGTCAGGTGACTATGCGGGAATGATGTTGGACTGATATCAGAATGAAACGAGGAAGGTTGTTGAGTGAGTCGACCAATCAAATGGAGAAAAGATGAAGTTGTGTTTAACAACAACCTTCAGACTGCGTGATCACCAGCTCCACACCCTCACCTGAGCCAGAAATAGTTTACTGGTTGGTGTGGACTGATGTTCTACCATCTGGATTCGGTCTTTTCCCTCATAGCTAGTCCTATTTAACTACATCATTACCACAAATCGCCCATGTGCATTCTAATGTATTCAAAGTAGTCGCACCGACAATCAGCGTTTCCTTGCTTGCCACATATGAATTGCATTAGCAACGGACACATGAGAAGTCCGCGTTGTGGTAAATGTCCACATTCAAATACAATTCCGAACTGTCGAGAGTCGTGCATGAACATCTCGGTGATGCGCCTCATGACCCTATACCAAAAAAAATATACAGAATTAGCTCTAGCCTATCTAATAAGCAGCAGGGACCAATCATTTGAACCACTGATATATGTTATCTTTTGAAGTAACGTAACAGCTAAATAAAAAGCTGAAAATTATCAAATAAGTATCAATGCTATCTTTTCTCTACAGAAACCCTGAAGAAAATTTTTGAATATTAATTCGACCATCTTCACAGTAAGCGGAAAACTTGTCGTCTGAACAAAAATAATTCCCTCGGTGCTAATGTACAATTCTTAAATCTAAATTATTTTGTTTTGTGATAAACTAATAGTAACTAGATTTCTTATTTCAACTAGAGTCAATTTATAAAAAGAATACGGTTATATAATACAAAACTGTAATATTTTCATGGATTAAAGCGTTTGAATGATTAAATATCTCAGCAAGATAAAAATCTCAACAAGATAAAAAAATCTTAACAAAAAATCTCAATAAGATAATATTTATGCATAACGGCTACTGTTTGTATAATCATACAACAACAGAGAACTATAAAGGTGACAATAAGACACTGTATGGAATTATGTGTTGATTGGAACAAAAGTTACCCGAAAAACCCCAGAAGCCTAACTTCAGCCCTTAATTCGTTAATCTAGAAACAATCTAAGATATTATGAAACATTTCTTTTATTTGATGCTTTTTATTCATTCTTTTTTAGGAATTCACCACCCTAAATTTTCAAAAATCTTCGAAGAAATTTTGTGTAATTATCACAGCTTGCAGAATAATCTATACCCCAGGCTCAAGATCTAAATTGATTTAAAGTACAATAGTACCAGGGTAGTAGTTATTGAAAGGGAGAGATTAAATTTCTATCAATCCGGTACTCAACGCAGACTGTAGATTCTCAGTTGGTTTCGGCGTCTAGAAGCGCTGTTGTATAAAAAAGAGTGGAAGTACTTCGTACTAGAAAACTGACCTTTGATTTGATCATTTATATGTTACAAAATAGTGTGGAAGTTAGTCTAAAACGAGTTTCACACAATTTTTTCTGTATTCTGAGCTATTCGTTGTGTTGTCGACTGTTTTGTCTATACTTTTTTGTTTTAAACTGCGTGTGCCTTGTTTTCATGCCACGCAATATATTCATTTTTCGTTAGTCTCTAAGAGTATTAACCCTCTAGATACTACTTTAGCCTCATCTTGTTAGCTCGAATATACAAATGATCAACTTATATTCACAAATATACCCCTGACTATGTTTCTTGTCTTTCTGAATTCATCCCTAAAAGCTTCTCGGAATCCTTTCATGGTTATCCTGCATTCTATTTCCCTGATTCACAGTCTGACTTTCTATCTGCTCCCTTCCTATCTGCTCCCTGAACTTCAATGTATCAACAACGATTTCAGGTGAACTTAAAAAGTGAGAACACCATGTAAAATTGAAGGATTCCGTGTGAGGTTTCGAGAAATTTATTGATCAATAGCCGATACTCCAGTCCTTGAAAGATGACTATTTGTAAATCCGTTGATTTCATCACCAAATAAGCTTGTTTAAACCATTGAACTAGGCTCGAATTTTTGCAAAGACGGTCGACTCGCTACAATATAACAGCTGTTTGAAAAAGTCATTTTCAATTTTCCTCGTTACGGCTGCCAACAAAAACCTCTTAATTACTGGATTGGCCCACTAAGGGAACATATGAAATTTCTAATAGGGTAAAATGGCGTCAACAGAAAAGAAACCGCCGAGTACCCGAGATGGTAGTTGTTGCAGGCGACTAAAGTGCTACAGTAGACCTTAACGGACAAGGATGAGACCTAGGAGTGGTAGAGAAAGAATATTTATTATTCAAGTGGCCAACTCTAAAGGGACAGGCTCTTCACCTCGAGCTGATTGAAGGTTTATGGTTCGAAATTGACTCCCACCTTCCCTTATTCCCCCCCCTGATGAATCATTTATTTCAGATTATATGCGCTGCTAAAAGCGTCAAGAACGCAAGAAAAGACTGTAGATGGACTCATCTAATTGTAAAGATACTTGGCCGAGACTGAGCAAATCTACTCTTCACAATCTTCGTCCTGGACCAGAACGTAGTTACTTTCCTAGAGACATCACAAGTACCCATGCAGTCCTCATACATACCCGTGAATGACTCAGGACTGCCTACCCCTTCCTGCAACCCATCCATCCCACCTGGCGCCCGGCAACCGGGTCCACGGCCGTGCCCACCTGTTCCAACCGATTCCTTCGTTTTCCTCCCAAAGGAGCCGGTTCTACACCACTCTCTTCACCTAGAACTCCTCGGCCTCCTCTTTTTTCTCATCTGAGTCGTCATTTTCCTCCTCTTCTTCCATCCCATAGACTAGCTCCGGAGCCACCAACTTCTCCGAGCACTCATCTGGCTTACCATCCCACTCTTCCGGGTCCTCCTCTACCGCGTCCTGTTCTTCTGTATCTACCATATGACGGTGCTACAAGCTCCTTCAGGCGCTTTAATTTTTTTCGACGGAGGAATTCCTCTAAATCGGTTGGGCCCGAAGGGAATAGAGGGGAGGCGGTGATGGTCGAGGATGGCGAGATTTGGAAATGGAGCAAGAGGTAGGTATTCCGTGCATGATGGCTTCAAAGAAGGGTTCAATAGTCGAATAGTTGTTGCTAGAGGGCCGTATATAATTTCTCCAGAACACGTCATGTTTAAATAGCGTCAACAGGCTTGATTCGCAGGCCAACTGAATGCAATGTCTTGCAGTGACAATTAGTTAAAATTTCCTTTGAAAGGATCATTTATGGCGAAAATTACATGTTGAAATCTTTATTACGGATAAAGATTTTGAATGTTGCAGATAATCAAATAGCCTGAGAAGACGAAAATAATCAATGCAAAAGAGGGAAATAGTATATAAAAACACAGGCTCGAAATTCTGATAAAATGAATGGGGTCGATCATGATAACAATTGCCCTTAATTCTGAAAATGCTCAGACTCAAGGGTACATAATTCAAGGTTCACGGTTCCGGCTGGTCTTTTAGCGTTCGTGCAGTTACGGTGCTGATTTCAGTACCCTATTCTTTTTACTAGACTCAAGTTGGGATCCAACTACACGCATTGTATACTATTCTATATGTAAACATACAAGCGATAATTAGCTTCTCGGAGAGTCTTCTGACAGCAACAACATTGAATGAAGTCTGTGACATAAATATCCTGCTTGGACGTAATGACTCATCGAATCTCTTTGCGATCGTCTCACTTGTTAGTTACATAGTTCTTCTCATTGCAACACAGTTACGCATACTGGAATATTTGTAATAATGTTACGATAGCAGTGACTGCAATGAAGGTAATATGTTGAAGTTGATGTACATACAGACAATAAGGAAATAGGATGACCGTAAAATTGAGCTCGAATAGACGTAATCAGAGTATTGTAGGAATTGTACAAATATTGCGAGGTTGTAATTCCATATTCATAGATAGTCGTACATAAAAAGAGAGAGAGCGAGAGAGAGAAAAAAGTATAAAGAAGTAAGAATTTCGTCGCGTAAAACAAAAAAGAAAATGTAGAGAGAAGCATTGGGGGAGAATTTCTGCGCGTAAACAGAATACCTTCAGTTTCTCTCTTGGCGAGTTTCATACAAAGTGGAGAGGATTTGATTCGATCATGAAGCTGCAACCGGGAAACCGATCGATAGTCCATATGCGTTTTTTCCGGAAATGCTCCAAAAATATCGTCAGTTCCATTCAAGTTGAATGGAAGGGAACGCGTGAGTTGGTGAGTTGTTGCATCTCAGGATCTTATCAAAGGGAGCAGTGCAGACAAACATGAGTTGTTACAACGGACCAGATAATCAGCGAATGGAGGAATAGGTTTCGCTGTTTTACTCTTCGAAGATATATTCGATCTATCCTTCAGTTCATTGCATGAATGAGCGGAAAATACCTTTTCCTTGAGGGAAAGATCATTTTTCCTATCGCAATCATCAGACATCGCCCCTGCGGCTACCAACATCCCGCTCCCGATGAACATCACTGAGGATGCTTTCCTCAGCACTCTCCAACGCCTCAGCCCCAGGTCCACTCGGGCACGGACCGGATGTCCCCGCAGCTCTTGCACCCTGATGTGCGCAAAAATTGCACACGAAAAAGAATCTGGAAGAGGACCAAATTTGGATACAGTATCGGGATTTGGAAGATATTTTACAGTTTCTGAATTTGCGAGATATTTTTAATTTGGATGGTGTGGCAAGTTCATGGGTAGATTTTTTTTAAGACACGCTGTCATAATAGATGTCAGTACAAGTCCTGGTTCCGGGTGGTACTAAGAGTGACTCTGAAAGGTCTATATAATAGTCACATTAATTCCCACCCCTGGCCGATGGTGGCTGGCATGGGTATGGCACCTAGATATTTACCTTGAGGAAATATCTCTAATGGTCTCTCTGGTTCACACGATTCCCGTGAATTTTATGGTTATTAGCATGTTTGTTTGAGACTTTAGGTAGCCAAAAGTCTATATAAGCGAGTAAACTGCTTCCTCTTGTGGAGGTCAAGCAAGTTGGCAGACAACTTCAGTCAAGTCCTGAGTAGTAGGAAGTTGAGAGTCAACTTCAGACCCAAGAAAACTTTTTCCTAGCTGTCGCAGAGCATCAGTGGTAGACCCTGCCCCTTTATACTTGCTTGTAGCCCTCTCAACTCTCTCCATATACACTCCTTTTTTATTCAACTATACCACGGTAGCACTTTTGTCGCTCGCAACACCTCCGTCTTGGGGTAGTTGGTTCTAAGTATCTCTTCTCCCGACGATTTACCCCTATCATTTGGTACTCTTGTGGAGGGGGTTGCACCCGAGGTATTCGAGTTGAGCAGTCTTAGGGAACCATTCGGGGGATTTCTTTTCTGTAATCATGGATCTCAACGCTGCTCGTATAACGTTCACAGGGGGCAAGAATGAAGACGTTGAGGAGTTTCTCTATACATATGTCAACGTTGTGATGCGTGAGAAGAGCGATGAAGAGAAGGCCGAAAGTATCTTCGCCTATCTTCATGGTGACGCAAAGCACAAATATAAGGCCAAGTTTATCAACGGGTGGTCTCTTAACGGGAATGGGCGTAACTTCGGTGAGGTATGTGAGTGGCTTGTGAAAGAATATGCTAAGGAGGTAGAACCAGATGAGATGATTCGTACCGCCATAGAGGCCCGGCTCAACTTCGACGATTTGTTAAGCTCATTGGTATACTTGTGTGATCTCTATGAAAAGGCTGGGTTCAACGCCCAAGCCAAGTACGGAATGCTGCGTAAGGCGGCTGGGGGATAAGCGGCTCTCCGATTTCCTCCTCATCAAGGGCCCTCACACTTTTAATGAACTGAAGGGTACCATAGTAGAATTTGTCAAAAATTCGGAGACGTTTCAGTCACTAAGTGAATACCGAGGGAAACCCGTACATCTATGCCGATCACATCCTGAAAAGAATTATCAAAGGCCAGCTACTAGCGCAGCAGCATTGGAATCAGTCAGGAGCGATGTCAAAAACTTGGAAGAAAGGTTGGAAACCCGATTCGATAATCGACTTGACATGATAACCTCGCAGTTGGAAAGCCTTACTCTTACCATTAAGAAGAACCAGTCTGGGGCCCCCAAGGCCGCAGAAGTCTGTTCCTACTGTCACAAGCCTGGACACTTTGCAAATAGGTGTCCTGATAATCCACATAGAAACACTCGTTGTGGAAAGTGCGGTCGATATGGGCATCATGAAAGTAACTGCTGGTCTAAAGACAACAGAAGAGCAAATTTATCGGACGCAAGGAGCGAGTCAGGACCAGAGATGAAAATCTTACAAAACAGAAGGATCAAAGTTGACGGATGCCGGTAACGTATCCATCGCTGAAGAAATCAGTCAGTCCATGACAAAAGGGATGGGGAAGGGAACATTTTATCGAAAAAACCTAGGCTAGATTATGGAATGCTGGAACATATCCAGCACCTGTACCTCCTCGAACCAAGAGGTCTGATCAAGTTGTTCCAGGGGTGGGAAACACTTCGGCCAAGAAGACGAAAAGAGTAAGAAATTTAAGAGTATCCCGAAGGACGTACTAGAATATGTGAAGAAGTACAATTTGGTGGCTGAGCTTGCATCGGCCCCAACTGGGATAACGTTTGGTCAACTTTTGAGGGGCGACGCAGAGGACGCGAGAAAAGAACTCAAAAAAATTATCAGGTCTAATAAGTCCGCTAAGGGTAAGAAACTGTTTCTTCAATCGGCCTCGACAGCACCAAGACGTCTTAAACTAGTACCAGTCAAAGTATTGGGAATGCAAACCCAAGCTCTTTTCGATTCGGGCGCTGTTCCAAACCTATTTCAGAAACTTTGGTGACAGATTAGGTCTCGAAATTATTCCAACTACTCGAAGAATAACTGTGGCGGATGGAACCGTATCAAAATGCATGGGCACTGTTACAAGGTTTCCGTGTTCTTTGGGGACTCTAAAGTTGATGTAGACTTTCTTCATGCCTGATCTCCCTTTCGATGCAATCATTGGCTGCCTACCATGGAAAGACTAGGGACCTGCATTGACTTGGGCAACCAAATCGTTTCAGTTAATGTTGACGGCAGAACGTGAAGATGCCCCTGGATTTCGACAAAAGCACACATCCGGAAGATCTAAGAGAACGGACAGTGAAGATTTCACTTCTAGCTATGACAGCGAAGATTCCGAACCAACTAACACTTTCGGAAGTGAGAAAGGGTACGCTCGGGGGACAATGAACATGACATGGGATGATTATGATTCTGGGTTTGAAACAGATGAAGACTGGAATTCTAGGGTAGGTTTGACACCTGAATGTGTTTCTTTTTGCGATAATATCGAATCAAAGGACGGAATTCGGAGATGAAAGAAGATTACAATTGCAAGGAAAACAAGAATATATCGAATTCCATATCTGAAGATGTGAGCACGCCGGAAGAGGTCCTTCAAAATTTGGAGGGTGAGGATCAAGAAAGGAAGCGCAAATTAGAAATTCAAGAAAAAGTACAGCACCTTCCAGCCGCCTCAATGAAATATCCGACATGTTAACATCTTCCGAAGTAATTGCATGGAGTTTCAGATTTAAGACAAGCAAGTGTACCGGTCACTCACTCATTTGAACTTACCGATACTCAACCAATTTACCACAGGCCTAGACGTCAACCGCCAAAATATGACCAATTTATCTCAGAGAATGTTACAAGTATGCTGGAAAATGATATTATTCGGCCAGTTTCATCCCCATGGTCATTTCCAGTTGTGGTCGCACCAAAGAAGGATGGAAAGCTGCTTTTTGCGTCGATTACCGACAACTGAACCAGAGAATGATACCCGATCGATTTCCGATTCCGATGGAGGAAATCCTCGAGGACTTGAAGGACGGGAGATACTTCACCTCAATTGATCTTTACACTGGTTATTGGCAGATTCCATTGATGAAAAATGCAAGGAAAAAACAACTTTTACCAGCAAAGCCGGTACATTCAGGTTCGAAGTGATGCCTTTTGGTCTCATGAATGCCCCAGCTACATTCCAAAGAATGATGAACGAGGTTTTGAAAGGACTTCCATTTGCAAGAGTTTATATCGATGATGTGTGATATTCTCAAAAACCTTGGATCAGCACATATCGCATGTCAAGACTGTGGTGGAAGAATAGCTGCGTACAGCCTGAAAATTAAGTTAAGCAAATGCTTCTTTGCGAAAACGTCTATCCAATTACTCGGTCATATCGTCGATCAAGAGGGAATTAAAGTGGATCCAGAGAAAACGAAAAAAATCAAGTTGGCACCAAGGCCCGCTTCAAAGACGGAGGTTCGAAGCTTCTTAGGACTGGCCTCATATTACAGAGATTTATCAAAGATTTCGCCAAGACTGCAGCACCGTTACATGCCAGCACACAAGAACGGAAAATTTTTATGGAACAAGGAAATGCAAACCGCATTTGAAGAGCTTAAAGATAAGCTATGTGTCCCCCAGTGCTCATGTATCCAGATTTCAAGAGACCATTTGTTGTGGAGACAGATGCCTCAGAACGGTCTTTGGGTGCCGTTTTGTCCCAAATGAAAAAAAGACTACACCCGTTCAATTCGCAAGTCGCACTCTGA
The DNA here is from genome assembly GCA_002205965.3 of Kappaphycus alvarezii. NCBI lineage: Eukaryota > Rhodophyta > Florideophyceae > Gigartinales > Solieriaceae > Kappaphycus > Kappaphycus alvarezii. The sequence continues at coordinate 114,620 of NADL03000098.1, read as the reverse complement.
ATGATGCGGAAAGAGATACTCAGTCTGCGAAAGAAGCGCTCTGTCGTTTCGCACTGAAAAAGTTTCGCGTATACCTTTTATCACTCGAGAAATTTGTCTTGATAACTGATCACCAGGCACTTAAGACAGCATTCCAAAAGAAAGATGTACATCACCGCTTGGCCCGATGGCTCGACATTTTCGCAGAATATCGGTTTGAAATTGTGTATAGGCCCGGACGCAATAATCAGCCTGCCGATTACCTATCCCGCTTGAGGGATCCACTGATTCCAAATGAAAAAGCTTCCGAGACATCGTCGGAGTTGCCGAGGTGCAAGTGCCGAACAATAACCGAGTACGAAGCTAATATTCACGGACTAATTAAATTCTTGATGGACTAGAAATGAGAAAGGTTTCGAACACAGAAATTGGGTACGCAGGAATCAAAAGGCTTTTACATTGTGGAATGGGAAACTCTTCCGACACACTAAAGCCGGTCCTCGACTAGTGGCCCCTTTGAAAGAAAGAATGAAGATCTTGAGGACTTTTCATGATGAGTTAGGGCATTGGGATCTCGAAACAACCAAAAAATTCATTACGGAGAAGATTCTGGTGGCCCAGTATCCATAAGGACGTCTATAATTTCGTGAAAAGCTGCGGACAACTGTCAAAAATTCACTCCGATACGAAAGTATAAGACAACTCTAAGCTTTCCAGTTTCCGGTCTTTGAAACCTTCTCAATTGACTTTGCCGGCCCATTCAAGGAAACCTCTTCCGGAAACAAATATCTCCTTATAGGGGTGGAACATCTTACTGGATGGCCAATAGCAGTTGCAGTTGAGGAGGCCAATGCTGAGGTGGTCCTGAGATTCATCGAAAAAGAAATAATTGAACCGTTTGGTCTTCCAAAAAGGATCATCTCGGATAACGCCCTTTGTTTTACTGCAACTTCACTGCTTCGTTTTTTGGAAGAGAAAGGGATTCAGCTGAAGACAGTTCTCGCATACGCTCCTATGTCAAACGGGAAAGCGGAGAGGATGGTTGGAACCATCAAACGAGCAATATCGAAAACTATGTCGGAGAATGAAATCCAGTGGGAAGATGCCTTACCAAAAGTGTTATACGGCTATCGTCGAAGAAGAGGAAGAATGGACGGTCACCATTCGAGCTAATGTACGGAAGGGCTCCTAGAATGTTAAGAGAGACATGGAAACAAATATATCGACGAAGAGAGTAGAGAAGTCGAACTACTGGCCACCGAAGGCTGGAGATCACACCGCGCGTAACACAGACAAGAAATGAGGGTGAGAGCCTCCAGTCCAAACCTTTTCAGTCGGATCTAAAGTACTTGTAGTACATGGAAAAGCAATGCAACAGGCTGTGAAGTGGCCGGCCTTCCAAACAAAGTACTCGAACCCTTGCATCGTCACGGAGGAAAGACACCCGCATTATAAGCTCTGTTCAAGCTCAGGGAAGAGATCAAGGAGGGCCATCCATGCACGTCGTCTGGTCCCTTACCATCAGAGGCCTGAAGAATTCCTTCTCACACAGGACTATGCGCAACCACGGGCACTCACTCTTTAACTATAGAATGATTCCTATGGGAGGAAAAAGGGCCTGGGAATGGATCATCTCGATTACGCGGACTACTACGAACTCCACGTAATCATCCATTTCTACATTAATATATGCCTATGTTTTCGTACGTTGAACGGACCATTGCTACCTGAAGAAGATTTCCGACTATTAATAGAGTTTATTTTCATTCCAAAACGGAAGGTTCACGGAAGCAGGTCCAGAGTTTGTGGAAGTCATATATATCATTACTCTATAGGAAGGTATGGAATGGTAGCTATCGGAGACTTGTCGCAAACGTATCTGAACATTGTCCGTCCGATTTACGTATTTCTCAAGAACAACCAAGATGTGCGACTGAGAGGTTACGCCTTACCCCCTGATATGGAATATCGACTGGTCCCGTATCCTCTATGGGAACCTTACGTTTCTCCGCTCAGGAAACAACTCAGCTGAAGACAAGATCCTCCCGAGACCGTCATGATGATACGAGCAGGACCATCAAGTGATCGGGGCGGATCATCGAAGAGGGCAAGGCGTCGGGAGCAGCGAGGAAGATCACCAAGAAGATCACCTCAAACACCGCCTAGTCTCCCAGGGGGAAACTATGCCTCTTTAATTATTGGACGACTACCAATTAGGCGTTGGCTTCGTGAAATACAGAGGACCCTCGAGAAGCAGAAGTAATTTCCTTTTTTGCCATTAGTATTTGCATGTGCTTCCAACCATTCACGGGGCGCACCTTACTCGTGAGGACTCAGTCCTTATGTTGCGAGTTTTTTTCTCCTTCAGATACCCGTTTCTGGACCCGTTGCCAGAAAATTTGCATACTACGTCTCTACCTCACATTTGGAAGGTTTGGAGAAGTGAAACGGGAGGAGCTTATTAGAGAACACTATGAAACCATACGCCGAATCTACGAAACTCTTGACCAAGGAGATGAGCCGGTCATCGCACGGTACACATCTCTCATCATATTGGAAATGAGCTACTACCATATCCTTTTAGTCAACCATATACTCTCCCTGATGAATGGATAGAACTCCCACAAGAACAACAAGAGCATTAATGACGAGCCGGGACGATCGTCTTAGCGGGAGGGCGTGATGTGCGCAAATTCGCACACGAAAAAAATCTAGAAGAGGACCAAATTTGGATACAGTATCGGAATTTGGAAGATATTTTTACAGTTTCTGAATTTGCAAGATATTTTTAATTTGGATGAGTGTGGCAAATTCATGGGTTGATTTTTTTATTTTAGACACGCTGTCATAATGATGTCAGTACAAGTCCTGGTTGGGTGGTACTAAGAGTGACTCTGAAAGGTCTATATAATGGTCACATTAATTCCCACCCCTGGCCGATGGCTGGCTGGCATGGGTATGGCACCTAGATATTTACCTTGAGGAAATATCTCTAATAGTCTCTCTGGTTCACACGATTCCCTTGAATTTTATGGTTATTAGCATGTTGTTTGAGACTTTAGGGTACCCAAAAGTCTACATAAGCCGAGTAAACTGCTTCCTCTTGTGGAGGTCAAGCAAGTTGGCAGACAACTTCAAGCAAGTCCGAGTAGTAGGAGTTGAGAGTCAACTTCAGACCCAAGAAACTTTTTCCTACGCTGCTCACAGAGCATCAGTGGTAGACCCTGCCCCTTTCACACTTGCTTGTAGCCCTCTCAACTCTCTTCCATATACACTCCTTCTTGTTCATTCAACTATACCACGGTAGCACTTTTGTCGCTTGCAACACCTCCTTCTTGGGGTAGTTGGTTCTGAGTATCTCTTCTCCCGACGATTTACCCCTATCACACCCCTTGACCAACACAAGGGTGGGCCCCGGAGCAGGAGTCACAGGCATCTCAGTGCTGACGGCAGTCGTGGCGAAGCTCCCACGGCTAGCTCCCGGACCATACCATCCCCCTCATCACCTCCGCAACAGTGCTCACCATCCAGAAGCGGGCGGACAAAGTCCGCCTAGTCGCGATCGGAACAGGTCTCAGATGAGGGGGAAAGGTTTGGGTGTTTTACTCCTGGAAGATATATCCGATCGATCCCATGACGACTAATCACGAATGTCTTACTACCTCAGGCCCAGGGAACACCTCGCGCCCCACCAGGTGGCGAACCGGGTACTCTGTGACCTCGACTCCATCGTGCACCAAGTTCGTCGCATGTTCGACGCCAGACTCATACGTAGTTGTGTCTGTGGATGCTCAGAACGCATCCAACACATTCGCGAGGCCGCATATTATTAACATGCTACCGACCGACGAGTCACGTTGCTCTGCTACTTCCTGAACACGGTGCACTCCCGCGCAAGACACCGTCACTTATCCTGCCTGCAGCGAGCTCCGAAGACGTCCCCAGCCTGGAAGAATTGCAGCAAGGGAACCCGGGCAGTATCCTAATGTATTCCCTCGTAGCAAACCCTGTCGTACAAAAAATCCCCCAGCGCACACAGCTGGCTGCACACGTATAGGTACACATACCGAAGTGGATAAGACGCCCGACATCCTCTATTCCAGAGAACCCTACCACGGCCTTCATTTAAACCCGGCTAAAGCACACCTACTTTGGCCCCGCAAGCCGCCCCGGGAACAACGTCGCTATTTCACTGCTTCACCCCGAGAAATTCTCCGAAGAGTGTCTCGACCTCCTCGGCCCGCCAATTGGATCTCCTCAATTATTGCAGCGCTTCCTGGATGGAAAACCGAGAGCATGGATGCACATTTTGTCGCTTATAGACGGCATCGGAGACCCTCGTATCCGGTTCTTTCTCTACCGAGTGTGCGCCCCGGCATGCAAACTGCAACACGTGCAAAGTGTTGACTCCGCCAAGCGTGACGAAGGACCTCGCTATGGTTACTCCAAATCGAATAAAGTCCCCATGACCGCGGCAGTCCGCCAACAGGCGAGGCTCCCACTGCGACACGGTAGCCACGGGTTCACACCGCTCACAACGTTGAACCTTGCGTCATACGTCGCCAGCCGCATCGACTCTGACTACCTTCTCACGCCTAAAGACAACGGTGGTCCTGGAACGCAGCCTTACCGATACCGAGAGATCGATGCTCTCTCCTGGACTTCGCCGGTCGCCTCCACCCGTCTTTCAGGGCTTAGTATAGCGCCCTTCCAGAATCCATGTCAGCCGCCGGCCTCGGTGCCAATGCCGATAATACAGACAATCTATTACATCGTGAGTGGTGCGACTCGGCAGCAAAGTGGTTCTGGCAAAATGATGACTGGGAGCGCTCTTCCCGACCAGCCTCACACTGCGACTCGGATATCCGGCGTCGCATCCGCCACCACGCTTACCTGGACACACCCACCGCATCCTTCCTTACACCCATCGGTCCGCGGCCAGCCGCACGTCCGATGCAATGTGGTCCGTCAAGGTGCACCGCCACCTGGGAATCCGCCTCTTCGACGACACTGCGCCGCCGTGATGCGCGGAGTGCAGCAGACTCATGGACGACCTCGGGGACCATGCTTCCGACCTTTGCCACAAAGAACTTGGATGGGACAACTACCACAAAGCCGTGTACCGCCTGCTCGGCAAGGAACTATTTTAGGCCGCCGGACTCGGCCCTGCAGGACAAGGTTCCACACCTCCTACCCGGACTGAACGTGCGCCCAGCAGACGTCCGCGTAATCACGGCAATTAAGGCGCCATGATGGACACTCCACGCCGTCTCCCCTCACTGTAGCGTACGACGTTTCGGTCGTCTCCCCATTTCAAAAGGCAACCATGCGAGTGGGAACGAACGCTGCGGGGGCGGTGACCCTGCCAGCAGAAAAACGGAGGATGGCTGACCTAGCGAGGAAAGTAAGATCCTTCCCGCGGAGAGGCACTCCTTGGACGTTGGCGACTCAGCTTGAAATTTGTGCCCCTGGGGTTCGATTCATTGGGATCCCCATCGGACGCATCATCCAAGACCATCGATGAGCACGCCGAAACTATCGCGACGCGTGGAGGCAGCTCCCCTGGAAGAGGGAAAGGTTTAGGTATTTTACACTTGGAAGATATATCGGATCTGGGAGAGTGAAGTGTCGCCTGCATCAGAAATCAAGCAACGCAATCTGTTCCACATGTGCCGTCTCGATAATTTTCCGAGCCTCGCAACACACAGGCGCTTTCCCTACCGATAGCCTGATCATGGTGTCCCAATGACCCTGCACGTTGCACTTACATAACCCGTCGCCGAAGTAAAGACGTCCAATTCCCTGATGGGGTCGTACAGTAGATCAATAACTGACAGCCACGCAGATAACTAAGCACGGTTCCACGTTGGACACCTTTCATTTTGCAAATTTGAACGCTTGTGCCTTTTTGGAAAGTTCTCTGAGAGGAGTGTTTTCACGTGGCCGACGTGGACCACCCGGTTAGCACTTTGCTAGCAACATGGTCGGTTCCTGCGCTGGACCCTCGATATTAATGCAGTAAAAGTTCACTCTCTCACTGGACCCTCGACATTAATAGCAGTGAGGTTTCCCACGATTTCAGAGTGACAGTTTTGCCTTGCAGTGTAGCTCATGTGGATCATTTGCGAGGTTCGCTATGATATCGTTCCAAACACCTTGACGGTTTTGAGTTTATTCGAGGCGTAGATTTCTATCAACAGAAGGCCCTGTGATTACTTTAAAGAAATAAAGCCCTGCTGTGTATGATTGAAAAACGTCTCGAGTAGCATCTTAACATGAGAGACTATGAAAAGAGAAAAGAAATGATCATATTTCTGCAGCCTTATTGTCTGATCAACGAACAAACATACGCTTTTATTAAATGTTGACTAATGTCCGATGTTTTTCTCGCGGTAACGTAAAGCCATGTGTCCTCGTCTCGAGACGCATTATGTCAAAGTGCAAGACATTGGCTTCATTTCCATTTCCTTTTGAATTCGCCCTTTGATGTTCTTCAATGGACTTTGTTCTCACCGGCCGCCATTTTGAACCATTGTCATTTAGCAGGCCTCGCGTAACTGCTGGTTAGTCTTCAACTGAGCGGAAAATATCCTTTTTCCAGCCCCCCCTCCGTCACCGCGGGGTTGTAAAGATTACAATTACTTTGAACGTATTCCGTGACGAAATGCTCAACTTCCCCGTTTACAGCCCTCCCAAGTCTCGCAATAAACCCCCCTCCTATTCCGCTTTGAACGTATCTGAGTGCAAAGCCATGAATGTACTATTGACAAGTCTCTGAAAACTCGTTTGGCGTTTGGTTTTTAATTCTCTCGTGCCCAACGCTTGACGCTGATGCAAATGTCCACTTGTGAATGAAGCATTGAATGGGATCACATCAAACATTTGCTGCCTCACTTGAATCAGGCTCCAAGTCTGGCGAGATCCAGCCTCAGAAGTCAGCACGGCGTCAAGGTTACCGCGCTAGAGCATTTGATTAGTGAGAGATACACATAACAAGAGTTTTGGCCGCTCCGAGCCAACTCGGTGAATCTTAGTGAATGACGTTATGCCCGGAATTAGCGTTAACTTGACGCAAGAATTGCAAGAAGGCCGTAATGATAAATGAAGATGGTGCTGTTTGAACATGCGGGTATTTCGCCGTCGTTTGCACTGTCTCCGAACCCTGCGCAACTCTAAAAGTCCAGTAGCAGCGGTAGAACGCGCGAGAAATTCGTAGGGCATCCCTTGATTCATTGCTGCATACACAAAAACAGCTTCTCAGTGTTATATCGAGTTTAATTTTCCCTATTGTTCAAAGTCCAGCTCTTAATCCATTATTGCCCCTGCAGCTGACGTGCAGCTGCATCGCGCATGTTAGGCTGTGCATGTAACATTCGTTCCTTGCTTACCTGCCTGCGCCTTTGACTTTGGAGGCGGTCTGACAAAGGACCAAATGAGATTGATACCGTGTTGCCTTTGCCATAGAGGGATAAATCTGCCGTTGCTCGGGAATCGCAAGGAGTGTATAGATCATGGTTAGTACGCAATCACAACAAGGCAACATGTTTACGAGTACTATATCAAGCGGAACCTCACCTGAAGCACACATACTTTTCAAGTGCTCAACAACAGTAACGATGGCCCATTTAAAGCCGGGCTCTTGAAAGCCCACTATTGTTCTCACTCCCATGGTGCAGAGGAATCTACGAGGCTTAACAAACGGAAACGGAAAGTCCTGACGACGGCGCGCATGAGGCTGAACAAAGGCACAGGAAACAGCAGACGCGTCCCACGATTACATTTCACCACCAAACCCTCTCATGTGCAAGTAGCCATTTTTCATCGTCAACCAGCATACAGTAATATCCGCCACGTCATCACTAGCAAGGTTGGTCCTGTGTCCTCCCCCATTCAAGAGGACAAAGTCACCTGCCTCGCAACATTGCTACGAGACAAGTGCAGAACAACACACAAAGACAAAACACAAACTCGAAAAACCACACCACACACAAAATTCCACCGCCATGCGACCCTCAAGCACGAGTCATCAAACGTGTGGCGCGGACGCAGTCGCGGCTGTATCAGCAGCCACATGACGCACAACGGGCAGTGCGCATGGGTCATTCACACGATTCCCTGCGACCTGAACGCCGTGAAAGCACGTGCATTGTCTGCGGGCCGCTCCGCGGTGGCGGTGTCACAACGGGTGTCACGGGCGTGAGGGCGGCGCAGTAAGCGTTGAATGGGGCTGCGAATGCGCTGGGCTTTGTAGGCAAGGTAGTGATATTTTGAGAGTGGGTGTGGGTGAGGGTGGATTGGGGGAGTTGGTTTGTAGGATGCGATGGGGGGATTCGGTGGGCGGGAGGTTATGAGGCGTGGATGCGGTGCCGGTGGGTTCCGAATGGGGGGTTTTGAGGGTTTGGGATGGCGGGTGGGTGGGTGGTGGGTGGGGTGGGTCTGTTTTGTAGTTGCGAGGGTGTTTGGTGTGCCGTTTTGCAAGAGTTGGGTCAACTTTGCGACCAGGGCGTCACGTTCGGTGCGGAGTGCGGCGAGGTGTTGCTTGCAGGTTTGGAGCTCTTTGGTGAGGATGGAGAGTTGTTGTCCTTGAGGTTGTGGTCCTTTTTTAAACGGGTGAGCTGTTGGTTGAGGGAGTGATGTGGTTTGTCTTTCTTTTTGAAATCGTCGGGGATAGCATGGAGCGGGATCTTTCGAGTTGCAGATCGGAGACAGGACCTGGGACGGATTGGACGGCGAGGCGAGGGCGGAATTGGGTGGCGGTGAGTCTGCCGGAGGAGGCGGAAGCGTATGCGCGCTGGGAGGTGGTTTGGGTGCGGGAGAGTGAGGGTTGGAGGGGCTGGTGGGGCTGCTGTGAGTGGTAGAGCGTGGTCGACGGGAAAAACGAAAGATGGGCAGGGAGGATTCATGGGTGGGGGGAGAAGTTTGCGGGGTGGGACGTTGGGAGTGGGGTTGATGTGGGTCGGGGAACGAGAGGAGAGTTTTGACTTTGGGGAAAGGAGCTTTGAGAAAGGCATGATGGGTAGCAGTGGTAGGGGGCTGTGGTGAGGGGTGGGTGGGCATCGGGAGCGAGGCGAGTAGGGAGCGAGGATTGGGTTTTATATTGCCGATTGTTACTTGTTGGGGATGTCGGAGTAGTACGGATGTGGATAGTGCGGTTGGACTGGTTGCCACTCTGTTTAGCTGGCTTGCATCTCAACGGAACAAAAGGTTTTTATGTTTCAAAGCCGGGCTTTCCTCTTACGGCTGCCGCCTGCAGTGCCTGGCGTGCCTGCATCCATCCTCTCTCACTGTATTCCGCACCGCATTGAACAGGCAGACTCGTCGACTGGCATCACTGCCGTAACAATATTATGGCGGGAACACTCTGTCCGACAGTAAATAAAAGGCGGCAACTCCATTGGAAATTCATACTTTCGCCAGTGCCACCTTGCTGTACAAGCAATACTGTACGCATTTATTTCTTTGAGGGAACAGTACTGTACAGTACAGTACAGTATATTTGATCTCATAACGAACAGTATTGTACGGATGGATCTTTACGTATACTTTCGATACGTACATACTGTACTGTACTGTACTGTACTGTACATTGCTCTTACTCTAGCTAGATAAGTAATGAGTAAATATCTCTCTCACTTCAAAAAGTGAAAAAACAAAATTCCCCAATTCCACATCCGTGCGCACATGCCACCTGCTGCCCCTGCTGCCCGGAATTATTCCTTTTCCAACCCACAACTGTAAACATCAATGGCAATAAAGACGCCCCCTAAAATTCCACAAAAGTATAAAGTAGACAATGAACTCATTTTCAATTCGACTACAAATTTGTGGCCATGTCCAGGCATTACCGAGGGGTAGCACATTCTTTGCCATTGCTCCCCCATCTTGCCGCCAACTTTTGTTCCTCTTATTCTTTTCGAGACCAGACTGCCCCTCTCCTCTGGATAAACGTATCAGCGCCTCAACTTTTGCACTCAATCGTTATGTTTCAATTGCAAGCCACCTGCCCTCACAACAACCTCAGGAAACCTGTATATTAACAGCGCATCCTCGCCCAAATGACCGAAACATGTTCTCAACTTACCACAAAGCCGATGCGTGTACACTTGTAAGCTTGGAATAATAATGAACGAGCCCTGACGTAACACACTTGTGACAAAGTGTTCGACTTTGGAAAATCAGAATGGTTATAAAGTTAGGGATGTACAGTATCACAATGTTTAAATTGGGATCGATTTGCTTTAGTATTTGAAAGGTGCGGTTTGGCTTTCTTTATAAAGTAGCCTTTCCTTGTTGCTACGAATTTCCGAGTAAAGGCAAACGTCCACATGTTTTGCAGCGCAAACAACGTCCTTCGCATCCCTCAAAACACCTCTACTTACAGGCAAATCAAGTGATCCCCGTCTTGCTCCCCGCTCAAAAATATTTGCTCTCGTTCTTGAAATCAGAATGCAATATTCTTCTACACCGAAACTCGGCGTTGGCAGTAACTCCTAACGCTGCTTGTCTGCTGGTTGGCCTCCCATCGACTTTCTGGTAGACTGTGCTGGTGCTTGCATTCGACACCAATGGTTTGTACACTGCTTCGACCATCGCTACATGTATTTAATATGACATGCAGATTTGCAATTCCAAATGGGTTCCAGCCAATCCATACATCTCATTGAAGAAACCCCCCTTTTTCCCAATTTTAAATTTTGCTTCCATTACTGATCCGATCAAACTTGTCCATACAGTAAACTCTCGTTAAAAATAAAAACACTGTAAGCGCTGCAATAGGCTCCTGTCTTTTCAACTTCTGCCACTGATCTCTTTCAATCTTTGCTTTGCAGGGATCGGTCCCGGAGCCATACTGATCGCGGGCGCCAAGCATCAACCTCTTTTCGCTCTCCTTGTATCCATTTTGGCTTTTGCCGTTTCGTCTCAAATGTTACCCCCGCCCCTAGTGCAACTCGTATCGTTCTCCTCGATCAGGCTCACCAATACTAAGCATACTTTCCTGCATTCAACCTAGCTATCTCTTCGACAGCAAGTGAGGGGTTCTACCAGGATGGCTGCCGCTGTCCTGCTGCTGTCACCCAGGGTCCCTCACTCCGCACAATCGTCCCCGTCGCTGTCGCCGTCGCCGTCTGAGAGTGCATCGCTTACACTAGGAGTTTTTTAACCCATTTTTATATCGCCTTGCCGAGGTTACATTGGAGGGATCTTCCGACCCCTTTGCTGCTGTACTTATCGCTTGAGGAGTTGCAGTGGTGCGTTTGTTTGGCAGACCAACTTTTAGAGTATGCACTACCAGAGTCAACGCCACTCAACCGTTCATGCAAAGTGGAATTCATTCAGAAGCACTATGCGCATATTCGCATTCTCAATAAATCCACACCAACCCGACCGCCGGTATCCGTTCCTGCACTTCTAGCTTAGGAGAAGGGGGTCTGTTCAACCTCGGTAGTAGCACCACTGTATTTTTTACCGTGCGCTAAAATGCCCAATGGAGGTCAAACCCTAAAAGGTTTCAGACTTCCCGTTACCGACTCTGAGAAAGAGCCGAGTAGACCACAGTATTCAGCTAAAAGGCTGGTTCGTATACTTTGATACGCCATCATAATAGTACAAGCCTAGCCGGAAACAAGCATTGACATTCAGCTGCAGTTGCCATACCCAAAGGGAGAAAAGATTGGGTGCTTTACTGCTTAGAGGCACTGATGCATACAGGGGGAAAGGATTCGGTGTTTTACTCCTGGAAGTTATATTCGGTTTATATGCTTAAATTACACCTTACTAAAGAACAGCCAATGCGAGGTGCAGCAGAGACGTACAAAATCATTGCTCAAAGCAATTGTAACATAGAAAGTAATTTGTCCATGGGACAACCAGAGCTAAACCTCTCCATTCAGCACATCCTCGTTATATACACATCGAATCCGTCCACTGCGAGTGTGCTGAATAACGGGAGCTGGCTTTATTCAGCTTTAGATTGTCCAATTTCAAGCTGGGATGGTCGAATCAGCATTTTCGTATTATGCCTGCAGTGTTCGCAGAGCAAACCGCTGCAGGCTATACACCACCACGGGACAGATGGAATAGACGATAAACACGAGAAAGAAGACGCCGTTCTCAAAGGTGTACAAAACCTCTGGTCTCGCATCTTTTAGCTTTATGCGCTGCAGTACCCAATTCTTTTTGAAAGATAAGTGGCAAGTCTTTTTGAGAATCGCTCCAGAGCTTGTGCACGCCTCACCCATTTGTAAATCCGTAGAACTCACAAAGCCGTCGATATTACCAAGATCTAGAAGTCAGACCTTGAAAAACGGAGGTAGACATGCTTAATAAGGAAGTCAACTGCGTTTCGGGAATAAAGCCAGTTATAATCGTTCCCTACTGCAAAAGCTAAAGGATTACGTCTGCGTATATTACTGCGCCGTCGAAACTAATGAAAATAGGGAGTACGGGAATCTGGAACCTCTCTTAACACTTAAAAGATTCAAATTTGGCGCCACTATCTCCTTACAGCTTTCGTCAGAGGTAGGCTTGTGCCTGTACCAATATCTACCCATGGCTGTTGGCTCCCAGACGCATACGTCATGCTTACCGACATTGCGAGGAACGTGGCTGTGAGGGGCACGGAAACATTGGCAATGTTATCATGCAAATTACGTAAACTACCCCCTCATTTCCCCCCTGTCGATAGTGAGCGCACTTAAGGTGTCAGAAGCCGACGTAAACTCGGTTGCTTTACAAAAACCTCCGAGATTGTGGTCAGGCGAACCTTTAAACGACCTAGCCCCCCGAAAGAGCTCCACGGGCTCCACGGGCTCCACGGTAAAACAAATCGAAGACTACTTGTGGATCCAAACTAAATCCAAGTACAGTAATCTTGAGTAAAAAACTCAGCGCTGGAAGTACTCAAGAAACTCTACAAGTGATTCCGGGGACCATTGTACAGTAACCAGAAAATATCGCACTGTGGGGTTGTTTGGGTCATAAGAACTTTAGCGGGGAAGGCAACTCCCCATAAAGTGCAAAGGCTGCAGCCACTCCCTGTCCACTTACCCAGCATAAACGGCCAGTCCTATCTACATGATGCCTGGTGGGCGCTAGTTTTCTCTAGTGTCTATTGGACCTTGTCCTCATATGAGGACTACTAGCACTTCTTTTTCAATACAAAATTTTTTTACCTCAGCGCATTTCTTGTCCCTCCGCATTAGTTCATGAGTGTAGATGGCCGATCAAAACAACCTTTTCAAGATTGTTGACCTCGGTGAAGGCTAGAGCAGTTTTCCCTCACCAGCTTCCGCTCTTCGCAAGAAGTTGTGAAAACGCTTCATTTTGGAAGGTAAAATAGTTCGTATTATCGTGGGGGGTTTCAGAAACGAGGGCGCATGTACAGTAAAATTACTCTACTGTAACTAAACATAAAAAACCTTTTTTCCAGTAAAAATTTCGGGCTTCCAAAACATTTACCTTTCCAAAATGTAACGGAAATTGTCCTATATGAGGACAAGCGTGCCTCATATGAGGACAGCGTGGTCGGATAGACACTAGTGTCCAGAGGACAATTGTACTCATATGAGTCCAAATGTACTCATATGAGTCCATATTTCTAACGGCTAGATTTTATACAAAAAACTAACATAATGACACCATTAGCTTTTCACCATATCTAATAGCACCCTTAGGTAGTCAACCGTGCAAAACTTCGGAGTTTACTCCTCAACTGTTCATTCGAACACACAACAAGTTTGTCAACATCGAAAAATTTAACCAAAAATGTCAAATCCAACTGACCCCCGTCAACAGCCCGGAAACCTTGTCAACACTCGCGCAACCCTTGTCACGTCAGCGGCTGAGTGTAAGCGACTATTCGGTTCCCTTTGGAGAAGTAAGCGCGTCAACGGAACCGTGGTCAGCATCGAAGTTGACACATCTACCGGAAGACGTCAGACTTCGGTCACCGCAGACTGGTCCATTCAGGACAGGACAAAGCGCGTCAGCTTGAAACTCGTCAACATCAAGCCAGGAGAAGCATCTGAAGGTGGCCTCGCAACGTCCAATGAAATGGAGACAACTGCTGCTGAGGTCGAGCTACCGAATCGTCAACCTTCTGTTGAAGAACCTCGAGAAGAAGCCAATGGGATGGCCGGAGTAGGAGGGGTATGCAAAGAAGTGCATGGAAAAATTTGGACCAATCAGGAGGTAGTATTACCGTTGAATGGATCAACGGCATATCGGCCATGGAAGGTAATTGGTCCAGCAGGGAACACGTACATACAAGGTCATACCGAGTATGAGAAGACCCCGTATGATTTTTTCCTTTGCATGTTTCCCGTCGAACACCTTTCCACAATTACCGAACTTACAAACCGGAAACTCGCTAATGGTGGGCACATGCGTACAACAGCTGGTGAAATTCTAAAGTTTTTTGGAATTCTCATATTGCTATGCAGATTCGAGTTTACAAGCAGAAGGTCACTTTGGAGTACACAGTCTACATCCAAATACATTCCATTGGCGGCTTTTGGAAAAATCATTTCGAGGAACCGTTTCGAAGCACTGGTTTCATGTATTACATTCAGCCGCTACACTGAAACTGAAAGCACTGACAGAAGATGGTCTTTGGTCAGCGGATTCGTGGAGGCCATAAAACGGCATAGGAGGTCAAGTTTTTCGCCATCGGAGAGAATTTGCGTGGATGAAAGCATGTCACGCTGGTACGGAATGGGGGGATTGGATGTCAGAAGGACTACCGCACTATGTCGCCATGGACCGTAAGCCTGAAAACGGATGTGAGATCAAGACTGCGTGCTGCGGTGTCAGTGGCATTGTATTGAATTTGGAGATTGTTTTGTCAGCATCTGACAGCAGTAATCGGCGTTACGAGTCAAATTTCCCTCATGGTACTGCTATTGTTCTTCGCCTTACAGAGCCTTGGTTTCATTCGAATCGACTTGTCTGTGCAGACTCTGCATTTGCTTCTGTGGCCACAGCAAATGCGCTTTTTGAATATGGACTGAGGTTTACAGGTGTCGTCAAGAATGCGACAAGGCAGTTTCCTATGTCATTTTTGTCAGGGCTGGAACTTTCAGGCGCGGAGATCATATCTGTATGGTAAGTCCGAGGACGGAAAGCCACCCTTCTATGATGGCCGTTCTGTGGATGGATAGAGACAGAAGATACTTTGTCAGCACCTCCGGTACAACACTTCCGTCAGAGCCTATCAGAAGGTCTCGTTGGAGATCTGCTGGTAATGAAACGCTACTTGTGGAAATGGAAATTCCAGTTCCAGCGGTTGTCAGCACATATTATCAAACGTGCTCCCAGATTGACAGGCATAACAGATGCAGACAAGATGATCTTGGATTGGAGAAGAAATTCGAAGTCAATGATTGGTCGTTGAGGGTTAATACATCTTTGCTTGCAATTTGCATCGTTGACTCATGGCTTCTATACAAGGGTTTGATGGGTGCAAGAAATTGCATGTCTCAAAAAGATTTTTATGCAAAACTTGCAGAGCAACTCATTGACAATTCATTTGATGCTATTGGCCTCCGCAGATCTGACATTGACGTTCCAGAGGATTCTGTTCCCTCATTGGCCTGCGGTACTGGAATCCACCTGGTGCCCACAGTGAAAAGGCGCAAAGGAGCCAATGGGGCCCCAACGAAAGCGGCGTTTCAAAGCAGATGCAAAATTTGCAAATCTGACAAGAAGTCCAAATTTCTCTGCTCTGAGTGCCTGAAACTGAACAAAGAGGTTTGGATATGCCATTCAGAGACAGGACGTAACTGCTTTCAAAATCACTTACGCGATGTCCACTTCTGTCATAATTAGAAGATGCTTTATACTACTCTATAGTGATGTTTACTTGTCTACGCTTACATTTTATGTAGGTTGAATGAGTAAAAATGAAAAAAATTGAGTCCTTGACTATAGCCGCCTACATTTCTGATTCGCGTCGTTCGACTTGCGGAATTAGCATACTTACCTATGGCGTTATTCCCCTTTATGAGTGATCAGTGAATTAACCCCTCTGCTCATGTTCAAGTGGGCGCGCTAAGGCAAACTGAGGTAGCAGCTGTCGCAGAAATGTCGACCTTCCTGAAGGAAGTTTTTGCCCTCCTGTGGAGCGCAGCGAGTCGGACTCACGATTTCTTTGTTCATTCTTTACTTGAAGCCCATTAGGCCACAGCGGTTGTTGTGAATGAGGATGAAACTACTTCTTTTATAGTTAGGGGAAGTTATTTTCAGGGATTCAGCGTGCCAGTGTATAATTTTAATTAAAAAATCTAGGTAATTTCGAACAATCATTTGTACTCATATGAGTACATTTGCCTGTCCTTTGGACACTAGAGAGCGCGTTCAAGTCCTAGCATACAAAAAGCTGGATACAGCATCTTTGCGATTGTTGTACAAGTGAAACGGTCCCGCGAGGCTATTTGTACTTATTTTGGGGCTCCTATAAGCTAGATAAAGTGAAGAAAGTGATTGAATTAAAAAATTGCAGTACGAGACGAAAACAGGTTAATTCGGGTACAGTAGTTTCAAATTCTTAGCTACATGCAGAGGGCTCTAACAGCCATGAAGATGTTTGTGGGGACAGGCCATTTCCAGCGTACATTTGCTGTTTTTCTCGATGGCCGGTAATTTCTTAGAAATTTTAAATAGTGCGAAAAAGTTTTACTGGCTATTCTTGTCTGCGATCATCAAGAATATATGCATATAGGGAGGTGAGATAGGAAAGGGACTGTGGACTGTCAGCTCACCTGCTGATCTGGGGAGATAATGTACTGTATCTCCCCCAGCCAATGTAGGGTTAGGTTATGTATTCCACCACCCGGCACAATACAGCGTATGTATGCTGTACTGTGTCGAAGGTGCGCAGAAAAAGGGAGGCAATAGGTTAAGCTTTGCCTAGACAGGATAGGAAAGAATAAAGGAGCTTTCACGGATAATAGGGACCAATGATTACTGTGAATTCAGTTGTTTTCTGTACTGTAATATTTATTTATTGTATTTTTGTATGGGCTGTTTTGCATTAGTTTTTTCCCAGTAAAAGTTCTGAATCCAGAAAACGTGTCATTTCTGTCCCACCGGCTCCTTTCAGTCCGATTTTCCAGTCACCCTATACGCAACTCTTCTCTAAATGCTGTGACCAAGTTTAGTGCTCTGGGGTTGGTTTGCGGCTGAGATTTGGGCTACGAAAAACGGGCGACTGGCTGCGAGTTGAGTTTTTTTCCCAAAATGCCGATTATTTGATTTAAAAATTATGTTTTTCCTGCGAATCATTTTACAGTGTCTCACAAATAGACACTGCACTACTAAGACTCTCTTCAGCCTCTGATTTCTGCAAATAAGATTCGTGCATATGTTAGCAACTGTGTGTAATTGCGTCATCAAAGTGTTTCGACAGTATACATGCAAAAATTGACTCAGAAGCACAAAATTTCGGCTTTTAATGGGCTAAATCTCATGCCAGAAAGAATTTCGATGAGGATAGTTTTAACTGTGAGGGACCGGATGGCCTCCAGTGCTACTAGTAAAACCTTAGAAAGGAAAAAGCAGTTAACGAAATATAAGCGGTAGCATCTTGGAAATGGAATCAAGGTTTGGGCTGGATTTGGCGCTCGTGAGAAGAAAAAATTGTTTCAAGTTAGGGAATTTTGGATGTAGATCGCAACATTCAACTGCTGGAGACCGGAGTCCTGCTGTGGATTGACGATAAAATGCCTGTTAATTGTATGTTTCAGCAATACAACACACTGGCTGCCGCAACAGCTGCGGAATGGTTCGGGGAGGGGAGGGGATTCTATCCTCCTAAAATTATGCTTTTTTCTATTTTCTATTTTGCAATGGGCAGTAAGCCTGAAAATAGATGTGAAATCAAGACTGCGTGTTGCAGTTTCAGTGGTGTTTCCAGTGGCATTGCATTGTATTTGGAAATTATTTTTGTCAGTATCTGACAGCAGCAGTCGCGTTAGGAGTCGAATTTCCCTCATTAGACTTCTATTTTTCGTCTCTTTACAGGGACTTGGTTGTATTCAAATAGAATTGTTTTTGCAGACTTCACATTCGCAAATGTGGCAACAGCAAATGCACTTTTCGAGCATTGAATGATGTTTACAGGTTTCTTCATGAGTGCAATAAGAAAGTTTCATACGTCAATTTTGTCTGGGCTGGAACGTTTTAGGCGCGGAAATCATATTTATATATATTTAAATAAATATGATCTCCACGCCTGAACGGACTATACATATTTATATATAGCCCGAGGACTGAAATCCTTCCCCTCTATTATGGAGTTACTATGACTGGATAGAGAAAGAGGACATTTTATCAGTACTTAGGGTACAATAATTACGTGAGAGCCTATCGAAAGATCGCTTTAGAGATCTGCTGGAAAGTAAATGGCGCTTGTGGAATTGGAAATTCCAGTTCCAGAAATTTTCAGTTAAAAATATGAAACGTGATCCCCAATTGATAGGAATAACAGATTCAGACAGGATGATATTGGCCTCGAGAAGATATTAGAGGTTAATGATTGGTCTTTACGGGCTTATTCATCATTTATACATATTTACATAGTTGACTCCTGGCTTCTATACAAAAGCCTGATGGGTGCATGCAAAAATTTTAGAGCAACTCATCGAAATTTTATTTGCGGTTATTGGCCTCCGCGTATCTGATGTTGACGTCCCAGAGCACTCCACTCACTCACTGGCCTGCGGCACTGGAATTACAGATGGATAAAGTTTATCCGAACCATTTAAACTAAGGTTCGAGCAGTACATATCCCGGTTAAAGTGGACTTTACAGAGCTTAAGGTTCGGCCTGACCCAGTGGATACAGGTTAATGGTCCAGTTGCAAAAATGAAAAAGAAAACACGATCAGTTCGGAGAACACAACACTGAACCGGTTAAACCGTCGTTTGACTGAAATTCTGCGACTTGCCAGAGCTCATTTTTAGTTCAGCGATACGATCAGAATGGATAAATTTTTTTCTTTTCAAGTGTGAAAATAACCCCTTCCGGTCATTCCTTCCCTTTCGATCGCCAAAGTCACTTCTGTGGGGTTGCAATCGGCTATTCTTTACCATGAGTAGTGATTCGGCGTCTACACGTCCCAGCACTAAATGCAGACAAAGGACGTAATTACATGAGTATTTTCATTAGACAACGATTGGTAACGTAATGCGACAGAAATGCATACGCTGGACAGTCTCCTACATCGTCAAAACTGGGAAATCCAACCTCCGTTCACATGCAAGAACGCAAGGTTTCTTGCTTCAATGAACAAAAGCGGCTTCCACAAGATGGTTCTCTTCGATCAGCAGTGCTGCTACCAAAAACAGAACTGGACGGACGATTTCTCAAGCAGAAGTGTAACTCGGTCATTAGCAACACGCTCCCATTCTCCATTGTAGAGGATCCTCAGTTTTTGAAATTGATCCCTCTTTTGGAAAATAATGTGAAATACCAGTACGGCGAACTGTTTCGAGGATACTGCAGTCAGTGCACGATGAGCAAAGATTCAAACTGAAATCGTTGATGGATAAACGCAAAGTTGAGTTCAGAATAACAACTGAAGGTTGGTCTTCAAGTGTTTGCAAGGGATATGAAGTGGTTTTTCCCATTGAATTGACAGTGAGTGAGAATTCAAATTAGTCGTCCTTGACTTTTTCAGCCTCCGAAAACCGCAAAATGGACTCGCGACTTGTTCTATATTGTTCGAAGTTGTATTAAAATGAGGACTATGGGACAAAATCAGATCGATAACTACAGATAATGCAAGTGATTTCTATCTTTCACTGCTTTTTCAACGACGAACAATATAGAATGATGTAACATTGCGGAATTTTTATGTTAGTTGCATTGCACATGCCGTCAATTTAGCAGTCAATGCTTGCTGAAAGCACGTACATAAGAGTAATTGTGACCTAAGGGCTCTCATTAATGCAATTTGATCATCAGTTGAGCCCCGTGATTTGTTCAATACTGTACATATCGAGCTTGGAAAGATGGGATCAAGGATGACACTACTGTCTCCGGCTGTTGAGACGCGCCGGTATTTAACTTTTGAGGTGATGAAAAATGTCTGCTTGGTCAAGCGAATACTGAAAGTACTGTAGGATATTCCGGACCACAACCGACCATATTTTTCAAATATTAAATCACCCCACATTTACCCCTTTAATACTGAAAGCGGTTTGTAATCGTGTTCCTGAACTTCATGATTTATTGGTCGATAGAGGTGAATGGGAGAGAGCTTCAAAAATATAAAGTTTTATACAAACTGCGGCTTCGATCACGGAGTTACAGTCTGGATCTACTTATTTGACGTTAAGCATGAGTAGGGTTGCTTTTGAACATTTGCTCACGAAATGCCGAAAAGCGGACCAAAATAATGATGAGTTGCATTTACATTTATCGAAGTACATGTTGGAGAAACTGGACTGCTACGAGGAGGTTGTATGTTCTGATCTTTCGAGGATTGCAAATGTGATTAATCCAAGGTTTCCGAAAATATAATAAAAGACTGTTATTTTTTAAGGGATTTTGTTTCCACAACTGAAACTATAAGTTCGTCTTCTCCTGCAGTACAGGACAAATCTGACAAACCAACGATAATGTTGGATAAGACTATGGATGATACAGTGATGAGGATGAGGTTATTAAGTTTTTTAGAAATAAACTAGGATTTAATTGGTCATTAGATCCTTTGGCCTAGTGGAAGGCGAACGAGAGTCGATTCCTAAACCTGACTCGCCATGCCCGCGACGATTTGGAGACCCAAGCGTCTTCAGTGGCTAGCTAATCAAAATTTTCACAGGATGTTTTGCTTTTAGATGACAGACGCACAAGGCTTAGCGAAAAAAACATCACAGCATGTGTATTGATCAAGTCATGGCATACGTTTAATATGCAAAGCAACAAAATTGGTCTCAGTAAATGAACTTGCCCTTCATTTTCAAAAGTAACATAAATTTATGTATTCACCTAGGCCGTTAACGATACCTGGTTTTACTTCAGTTTAGAATATCCTCCCAAACCATATCAAACTTCGACCGCATATCCTATTCGCATTCAGTGTGAACGGTTTATGCGGAGTTTCATCCCCACAATTTGTTTCAGTTTAAAACACAAACAGTCTATTTGATACAGCAACAGAATAACCATGAACGCCATTTCTTTTTAATTAAATCCTATCCCTAGAAATCACAGATACTGTTTTTTATAAATCTCAGTTCCAGTACCTCATTTTCCCCCAAATCCTTGCCACCGAGATAATGAGTTTGGAGATTATAGGGGACTAAATCCTCAAGTTCAGATCAGAAAAAAGAGTGTAAAAAGCAGGGATGTCTAAACTTTCCACACCGTGTTGGAAGTGCAGAAGTTATGGAGATTAATCCCCTAACTTTGAGCAGGGAGTTAATTGGGGGCTCAATCCCCAAGTTAGAACAGGGATCTATACACTTTCCACACCGTGTGGCAAGTGTAGTGATGATGGTGATCTCGTATAAAATACCTGAGTGCAGGGACCAGGGGTTTCTACACTACCAAACGGTATGAGAAGCGTTGTGGGTGATGAGAGATTTGATATCAGGGATCTAGGGTGAGAGAGTTTGCGGAAAATTGGAAGTCGGCACTGAGACGCATTGTAATACATTATCTAGGACTGGTTTGTACCTTAGTGCGAATTGGCTACGCGTTGGGAATCGTTTTGGGTTGAAAGGGCGGGTTGAACTGAAGTATATTCATGGATCGTGAAGTAAGTACCTAAATAAATCTTACTTCGCACACAGTGTGGCAACGTCACCGATGCAGATGTATCAATTCCACTCTACACCGATATATTCCATAATGAAGGAAGCTCGCGTCACTTTAGGGATGATCCATGGACATAAGGGGCTATAAAATGATTACTAAGAACAGAAATTATTGGTGACGTCCCGATTTCCCTGCAAATTGCGGCATTACCTATTTACGTTGCTAATATTTTCGAAGTAATTTTTTGTGTCCTTCACAAGGCTTTGCGCTTTGGACCTCCGGTGCCATTTTTGTTGACAGATAACTGTGCCACTAGAAAATGTACGACTTTGTTACCTAAAAGTTATGAGATATAGAGTGAACGTGGTGCTGCTTGTAGTGCAATGCGCGGTGCGCAGTTCTTCTCGTCTATGAACGGAACAACGTCAGACAATGAGAAACCCAACACACACACCAAGACCCACAGGGTGTTCGCTGTCCCTCTTTCTCTTTAAGCACCCTGCGATGCAGTAGCACAGCTCGCCGACGGCGAGGAGAAATGGAGTTGGAAGAGCGGGGTTAATTCCTTGGACGGCTGGACGGTATACTTGTCCTCCGGGTTGTAAGGCCGGGCCGTGGTCCGCGGAATGCTGGAACCTTGGTATGGATCGATTCCAAAGAATCTTATACACCAGGGGTGTAATACTTGGACAAAGAAGATGTAGTATTGGGTCAGCTGTGCTGAATATCTCCTTTGGAGATAAGGATGTTGTCACCAACGACAACCTTGAAGTTCCTATTTGTATATAGACGCCGGAGTCCGGGGCGCCAAGCGTGCGTAAATATCACAGACAAACAACAAAAGGGGTATTGTAATATCGGATAGAGAGGGGGAAATAGAAGGGGGGGGGGCCGGGCGGACAAAAGTGGCTATAGCCAAAGTTGCCGTTGGCAAGGTTTCTGCAAAGGCGGAAGTTGGGAGTCAAGTTCAGAGCCAACACCGGGGTGACTGTTTAATCTGGGGCCCTAGTGGCCAGGTAGGTATAAATACTAGTTAGGTAGGTTAGGGTTATCTACGACGGCGGGGTGAGTGAAGTTAGGGAGATCCAAGTTAGAGATAAGAAAACTCGACACTTGGCCCAATAGTTACCTTTCACTTGCGAAAATATCAGGTCCAATTTGGGGGCCTAGTGGTCCAGATTGCAAGCTCTCAAGCCCCATCGGGTGGGTATACAGTACCGAAAATAATAGTGGGCGACAAAAGAAAATTGCCCTTACTGTATTGTCCAGTACAGTGACCGCTGGTTAGCAGTGAATCAGATCAAAAAAAGATCACCAAAATTAGCTCTGCCGATTGCAGTACAGTGTGAGTGCCTATTGCACTACACTGCTACAAAATTAGTTTTTATTTTCAATTAAATAATTTCTCTGATGCTTACTTTTTACAGCAAAGTGCTACTGTAGATATCTTAATTTACTAAGTACCTTAAAAAACATGCAAGAGTTTACTGAGTTCAATCTTTTTGGTTGAAATAAGGCCACCATACCTAAAGCTAATTCAGTACTGTAACTTTTTTGTGCCCAATTCCGTAAGTAACGATAGGAAAAGCTTATTATACCAACTTATTTCTCATATCGGACCATTTTTGGACTGTGCCGAGACCTGTTCGGTCAATGCTATTAAAGGACGGTCTCCGGTTCTGTCCAGGTGTCAACAGAGAATCAATTCGCTCAGTTTAGGGTAAAAGACTGCAGTTATAGGTCAGGTTAGATCCTATTGGACTATTTGCTGGTTGGATGGCCAGTTTGAAGCACTGCGGAAAATATGGACCGTTTCCAAACTGTGTCCATCTTTAACCGAAATCTAATTGGTGCCCACAGTGAAAAGATGCTAAGTAGACTATGGATTCCCAATAAAGCGGAGTTCCAATGCAGATAGAAAAGTTGAAAATCTGACGAAAGTACAAAATTCAATGCTCTGAGCGCTTAAAGCTGAACAAAGAGGTTTGGATGTTTAACTCAGAGTAATAGCGTAAAAATTTCCAAATCGCTTAAGGGATTTACACTTCTGTCATAGTTTCATTATGCTTTATACTTTTCTATAGTGATATTAAATTGTTCAAACAAACATTATCTGTAGGCTGAACGAGTAAAAATGAAAAAAATAAGTCTTTCACTACAGCCTCATACATCTCTAATTTGCGTTGCTTGACTAGCGGAATTAACATACACGCCTACGGCGTTATTCCACTTCATGCGTGATCAGTGAATTAACCTCTAGGCTCATGTCCAAGTGGGGGCGCTAAAGCAGACTGAGGTAGCAGCTGTCGCAGAAACTTTGACCTCTCCGAAGAATATTTTTGCCTTCCTGTGGAGCACAGCGAGTCGGACTCACGCTTTCTTTCTCCATTTTATACTTGAGGCCCATTAGGAAAAAGGAGGATCAAAGTAGTTCCTTTAAATTAGGAAGATGTCAGGGCTTAAGGTTTCAGCGTACCATTGCAAGCTTTTAATAAAAATCTAGGTATTTTCGAGAGAACAATCATATGAGTAATAATTCTAATGACCAGATTTCTTCAGCTAGATGTTATCTAGAAAATTTACAGAATGACACCATTAACTTTTTCTCTGTACTGTACTTAGTCGCACTCATCTGGTATATATATACTCTCTCGTAAAATATGAGGACAAAAATATTTATTAGAGTAATATTTGTAGTAGCTGTAGGGATTGAATTTTTTTGAGCCCGTAAATGTTTACTAAAAATCTCTTTAAACATATCATTACAGTTAATAAGTACTCATTAGTTTCAAATCTACGCGAATCAGGCTCAAAAATCCACCTGGAGGTAATTAATGGATAAAATGTGGCGACTTGGCATTAAAGTTGAAGGTTATAGGATGGAAAAAAGTGTTTCGTACCCTGAGGAGCGTTTAAAGTACTGAAAAGTTTGTCCTGATAGAGCTTTACAGCTTTTGGACGTGTATTATCTCGCTCTTATTAACAATTCCCGTAGAATAGTGGTAAAACGTTACATAATCAAAAATTTAAATCTACTCTGTAAGAAGAGGAGTTTATTACATATTTAATAGTTCAACGATATGATTTATACGTTAGTACACATCATGTTATCTCAGTACATAATTTCCTAACAAAATGTAGCCAGCTTTGTAGTAAACTCTTGCACTGCATTGGGTCATTCTTCATCGCAAGTAAACTCTTAGTAACCTTGAACCTTTCCGGAATAGATGATGAAACTAAATAGAGAATAAAAATGAAGAATATAATTCTACCAAAGGTTAAGTCTCTTCCGGCTCGAATGGTTCTTTGGAAGGGGAACAATTTTCAAATTTGGAAGTTTCGACGAAAGTAATATTACTCGAAGATTGCCCGACTATTAAAGAGTTGAAATTTTAGTGAGCGCGTGGACCTTCATTCGAAGATGTAGTGCAGTATAAGCAGAGTGAATAATAATTTAAATAAGGGAATTCTTTCAAAGTATATTTAGTGCGCTCTACAAATTTCTGGATAAGAGTACCTTACCATGGGAAATAAAGATGGAAGGTTTTTATAATTAGCATCAAAATCGCGCTTATGGTTTCAAGTCCTCAGCGTGGCAAGTGAAAACTTTCAAAGGTCCCTGTTTCTATCAGCACAAGATTTGGAGCTCATTTTTTAACATATTCTGTAGCTATCCAAAACATTCAAATAAAATGGAAGCTCAATGTGCTTCCAATATTCTCGGCGTAGAAATACATATGAAAATGTCGGTTATCGAGCTCTTAAAGGTGAAATTTTGAAATATACCAAACATTTTAGCGTTTTGTCATTAATAAAGTCTTTATCATTTTGTTTATCATTGAATATTAAGTTATGTAAAATAACTTTGACTATTCTCGAGTCAGAGGGACAATTTAATGTGTAGGAGAAATTTTCCCATTGTTGCTACAAATGTACTGGCTGTCATAGTGATATTTTTAAACCATGGAGGTCAGCTACTAATAATGGTGAGGGTTCTTAACGTGAAGGATACATCAACTGAAATCTGGAAAAATTTAATTTGGTCGCACTCACAGCAAGCATAAGACTTACTTGAGTTAAATTTGAATAAATTTAAAGAATTCATTGGCCGAGCAACGATCATGTATGGTTGAATAGATTGAACAACTTAGTTCATTCATGCTACCGCTCATCAGTTCCATAGGCCCGCTGAAAGTAGAAAGAAGGAAAAGAGGTAATATAATAAGAAAAACCTCTAAGAAAACAAAAGGAGTTGATAATACTTACCGATGGAATTTATGTGAAGTAATGTTACTGTCATTAGGTTTCAATAGCATGCTTAGAGATATATATGACTTATGCGCAATTGAAATGTGTGTCAATTATAGAATAATTTCAATAGGGACAAAGACAGAATAGAACATAGAATAATTTCAATGGACACGAATGCGAATATAATGAAGTTTTGTCTGCAAAATGTACATATCCATAGAGATTTATTCTTCAGAATAAATAATGGGCCTGCGCAGAGTTTTCGAAAGTCATTTTTGCGCATCCAAAATCCAGGAATTGGAAAAAATGAAGTTAGTTAGGTATTATTGCAAAGAATAGTGTTAGATGATGATTGAGTCACATTGCAGAATATAAGGGGATCTTCTTGGGATTTCAGCACAACTTTCCTGGAACTAAGAGTGATATGAAGGGAGTTGAAGTGATTGAAAAAAGTTTTAGAGCTTTTAAGGACTTGTATTTCAAGCATATTTTGCTGAATGTGGTGAAAGGAGCAAATATTACATCTAAAAATTAGTCTTTCAGCATCACTGTTACTAATATTTAGCAGTACAGATTCATTTTTCAAATTTTAAACGGACAACGCCAGATCCCCAGAATATAAAATCCCTGGTAAGTCAGAATGGTCTTTTATTTTCCGCATTCGGCTCTTTACTTAATATTTCATGAGTAAATATTTATTTGAGTCCTATTTCATAATAATGGGGGCCATTACCCGAGTCCCAATATTTTAGTATTGTACTGAGCAGTTTTAGGACTTCAGTTTATTATCTTCGAAAATCTAGTTTTTCCCTATATGATGTACCTTTCATCCAGTGTAATTTGTAGAATGTTTAATTTATAGAAATATTTTGGGAATTCTAAAGAGATAGGTATCAAAATTGTAGTATTTAAATATTATTCGGAAAATTTTGCAAGAGTATTAGGAGAAAAGTTTCGAATAGAATTGAAGACCCATATGAAAATACTATACACCATTTGATCCAATTCGCAAGATGGGCGAAGTTTAATTTTTAGCAGTTTAAAAGAAAATTAATAACTCGACGGGAAACATTTCAAATTTATGTTTATTACCTAATTGATGATATTAGAGGAATATGGAGGAAAGAAATTCGTCGGGTTCCGTTGAAATATCGTGACACGTACAGAAATGTGTCTCATGCAAGCCATTTTTGCCACTTCACCAAGTCTTTTTTCGTCTGACTCGAGGAGTAAACGAAACTGTTTCGCTTTAATTGTCATGCCTAAATTTGATTAAAATTTAACGCAAAGGCATACCCAATGAAACAGTCACACTTGCAAAATTTGTTTCCCGTCGAAACGAAACGGAAGAAACCTATCAATCTTCTCACTAGATCATCTTCATGGTGATCTTGACGAAGATATCCGAACAATTTCGTTCGGAGGCCTGATTCTTCTAGGTCTTTCACTTTCCAACAATCCTACGCCTCTAATCTTTACACTCATCAAAGCCAAACAAAATTGATGCCATGAGTACAGTCATCACACCCAGCGAAGTCCCACGCAACAATCCTTCGGCAACCACAACATCAAACAACTCCCAAGTAGCCCCCCTACTACTATGACAAACCCACCACAAACCCAAGCGACGCCGACAAGTATCGCTCTTTAGCCAGCCCCCGGCCCTCCAAACATCAACTCGGAACAATCGCATGCGACAGGAAACAACTACGAAAACGCCCTCCCTGCAAACGTTACAGCCAAGAAACGGAGAATCCGCTTCTCAAGCGCATATGACGTACTTCTCCTGAAGGCGGCTATTTTCACG
Organism: Kappaphycus alvarezii; assembly: GCA_002205965.3. Classification (NCBI taxonomy): domain Eukaryota; phylum Rhodophyta; class Florideophyceae; order Gigartinales; family Solieriaceae; genus Kappaphycus; species Kappaphycus alvarezii. The sequence continues at coordinate 86,824 of NADL03000098.1, read as the reverse complement.
TACGTACACCTTGCCGCCCATTGTGAAGCACAAACGCGTTTTCAGGATGCCTAAACGCACTTTAATTCCGCTCTACCTCTATCTGTGCTTGACGCAGTGCGAAAAAACTCATGGAAAACGATGAATAGTCGCTTAAAATAGTTCCTGGGAGAACATAGGCAGGCTTCCAGGTGAACGCATCGGTGTCCGGGATTATTGAAGTAAGAGGGAGCGCGAAGTCTTGCTTGATGATATTATGCAGGCTGTAGACGAGATGCGAGATTCCAGGAGAGCAGAAAGGGATGAGAAAACAGAGCTAGATAGAAGGCTGCGTGCGGCAGGTGAGCAAATAAGAAACGGAGCCTTCAGTCGTCTTAGCGGTGCCAGCAATGAAGATGGTAGTCCTGCAGAAAGGTATCATGCGACAAGGGTTACAAGCCCTGACAAAAGTGCAAGCACTCCTATTCGTAGACGGTCATCTTTTCTGTATAATGATGACGAGGACCGAGCTATGCTCGAAAAGCATATGATACAACGAAAAGAAAATGAGAGTAAAAGGTTAAAGATAGAGCAGAAAGATAGGACTTAGAGAGAGTTAAAAAAAGTCTGAGCAAGAGAATCTCCGCCGTCGTGATGAGCTTGAATTAAAGCGGTTCAATTTAGAGGAGAGGAGGTTTCAGATGGCGGAGAGGCGTGATTTTATAGATAGACAGGGGCATGCGGCTGCCTTAGAGGAAGGATGCAAACGATTAGCCTAATATGTGCTTTAAGGAAGAAGCTGGAGTAATCGAGCTTCTCATTAATTTAAGTATTCTTCCAAGGATGGGGAGGGGTCATGCAAAATATGATTGCGTCTGACGGCTGCATCTCTATAAATCAATGCGACTGGTGCCTTCCGAACTTTGAGCATTCGCTTGTAATCTAGGCTCGTCCAGATCTTTTTAAGGTCTTTAAAAGACCACTCAACTGCCTCCCGTACCGGGTTCATGCATTTGTCGTGCATAAGTTGTGCTGGTGTAGCAAATGTCCTTTCAAATGCGACATGCAGCCATAGTCGAGGCATATATGCTGGGTCCCCATGAACATAAAACTGCCAGTTGTTTAGTTGTAGATTCTGTGCTAGTACTGTGTCCATGTTACTCTGCCTGTATAGATCAATGTCATGTCTGCGTCCGACCTGAGGACCCCACATGATAAATATCAGTTCAGCAGGAGTTTTTATGCTTTGATATATGAAGCAGTGGAATCTTTTATGACCAGAGTACGTAGACCTTTGGTTCGCTGACGGTCCGCCTTGTCTCGACATCTGAATTTGGTGCAATCTATAAAGCCGATGCAGCTGTCTAAAGGCGCTCCTTTCGCTGTGATTGCGTCGGCTTATATCCGTGCTCTATCTGTTATCAGATACGTCCTGAAATATTCAACTATATGTACCCAGTTACTTAAAACATATCCGACGATTCCCAAAACACTTGTGACAAGGCATAGGCTCTTACAGCAAATACTAGTTCAAAATCAGACCATCTACATGGGGCAGCTAGTCCCCGAAGTATTATACAAAACGCCGTGAATTTGTCACAAAAGTAGCCTGATCTTGGTGTCTTGCCCGTACCAAATACAATTAAATGTGAAAACCTTGGAGTCATTGTGGGACGAAATCGAAAGTCCCTGAGAGCTTGCTCTTTGCAGTAAACGTTTATGTTGAAGGTGACACTTCTCATATATCGTTTCCTCAGTTGATTTTCGTTAAAGTCTAGGGTGTTCGCGACACACTTTCTTATACAGTTAGAGCACAGTTCGATTTCTGCATCGGTAAATTTCGCTGCTCGTAAGAGACGCCTTCCTTTGAACAAACGGCGTGTTATTTTACCTATGCAATAATCCGTGTGCCTCATATCGAACAATGATGGTTACCGAGTAGAGAATGGAAACTACTCCTCGATGGCTTCGGCCGGCGGGGTTCATGGTGCTTGTTCCTGCATTTTTTAAGACAAGTCCAGTAGTTGGTAATGCTCATAAGACATTCATTGCTGTTAATCTCCCATACAATCTCATTTGGCTTGGTCCATAATTCAATTATGACAGTTTGTGGCATGTTTGTGGCAAAAAAATGTGTCTTTTTTTGACGAACCCATACGAATTTCTTTCCTCCATGATATTCAATTGTACGATAATTTTTATTTGGGAGTAAAGAATACTAGACACTGAATTTTAGAGATACTGTCGCTTAAAATAGAAGCGTGCCCCAGGAAGCGGGATTTATTAATAACAAAAATACATTTCAAACAAATTGCACCCGGTATGAAATGCAACTTTTAAATTTAGAAACAAAGAAATTTTTGCGGAATATCTGTAGTAATACTGAACAAAGTATAAAATTATTTATGGGCAGCTGTACTTATAAAATATGCCTATAAAAGTAAACGTGACAGTTTGTTCCTTGGATTTTAAACCACACAAATTCCATCCATCGTCCTGTAATCCTTTGGTTCAAACTCATAAACTTAAAAGCACAGTGAAAAGCGTCAAAAAATGGATTCAGACATCTCAAAAGGAGAATTTATGGTTAGGTATCTGAAAAGAATAGCGGAATTTCAGATGCCCTTGAAATTGAAAAATCAGAGCTGCTGTTCAAAAATCACTCCAAGATCCTACTTCCGACTACAGGAAGTCTCTCCGCCCCCACGGAAAAAGCTGACTGACCAATACACGAAGAGACTTTCTCGAAAGGGCAGAAAAGATGTCCAAAACGACTACCTATTGCTGCAAAAAGTGCGAGTTTCGTAAGTCTGTTTCACAGAAGAGGGTTAATTTTGGTAAACAACTCACATAAGCTTTTTCAAAGCGCAGGAATAACCGCTTTTCAGTTCTGCTCAAAAATAAAATCCATTATCACGGTTAGAGATCACGTACAAAACCTCAAAAGAAACGGAGTGAAATTTTATACAGAGACAAGAAACGATCCTTTTCGAAGAAGCGGATCACTACCATGCATATTGGCATTATTTGCGTAATAGTACTAGAATTATTAGTAAACGAAAGAAAGGTGGATTTGATGCCATATTTTAGGGGTGTTTCCGGATACAGAAAGAACGGTTTGGTGTTTAAAAAGGCTAGGAAAAAAACAAAAACCCACTAAAAGATATTGGAGGACTATCTTATCCCTTTCGTAGATGACAATTTTTCTTTGGAATGGGTGTATTGTATGAAAAAGATAAAGACACTATTTCTGTGAGTCAAGACTCAAGGAGATGGCTTTCTGAGCTTGTAATTTATATCATGCTCCTGACAATGAGCTTTACCGACTTAAGAACGACATCGCATATATGGAGACTAATAGTGCGGAATGTGTACCCTCGGAAAGGAATATATATTGAACTGAAGAACTGGTGAAGTGTTGCACTGGCCTGCGCGCGCTCCTGATTGAAAACGGAGAAGTGATATATGAGGATGAATATTGCAAAAGTTATTCGTCAATGGAAGGGAGTTATTTTTAATTGAAGAGATATTCAAGTGCATGGAAGGAGTTGCAGTGAAATGTCCGATTATTTTGTTTATTCTCTACAAAAAGATTGTGGAGCCGAAAAAGACCATTACGTTATTTTCGAATCTTAGACACCTGAAAATTTTGAAGCTCATAAATTTAATCTCGTTTCATGTTACAATTTTATGTCTTGTGACACTAAGTTCTGCAAAATAATATGGTTTATACTCGAATGCTGGTGGCGAATTACGAAAATTTTCAAATTCCACAAAAGAATAACGTACAGCACACAGTGCAAATAAAAACATCCAAACCGTATATATGCCCCAAATTCTAACTTATAGTCCACAAAAAAATGGTTGATACAGAATTAATATTCGGGATGACTAAAATTGGGAATATGACTTGAATGGTATTCATTAAGCCTATTGTAAATAACATTTTGATTGTTTATCATTTAATTATTCAATATTAAATAGGAATTAAAAATAACTTCCTGTAGAATTATTTTTCAAGTTGTATTCCTCGTACGTCAAGGTTTGAAAATTATTTTCATATTTCGACACATTAACGAATCAATCTGTGGTGGAGCGGCATCCTTTTCGCGCCATGCTCCCGGGTAGATTTTCAAAAATAATATACAAAATAGTTTTAATCATCATTCTTATCTGGTAGATATAGTGACGTGATTCGCTTTTCAGAAATTCTCTTGATTTTCTTTTCTTAAAAAGCCGTTCTTTATGTAACTTTGATTTCTTCTCTAAATTGTTCAAAATTGCATCGATGCAAAAACTGCATCAAACGGAATAGTTCTGATTCGAATCTTCAAATTTTCAGAACCATGTAATATAATAAATTAAATTGTGCCAATTAGTGGCGTGATACTATTTTAATCATTGGATTACACTCTCCAAACTTCAACCCCAGGACCGGAAACCCTTTTTGCAATATCTTCGAAGGGATTTACAGTAGTGAACAATATATTCGGGAGAATATGCGGTTGAAACCTGAAGAAAGCCCAAACAGAACAGAAATTTCGTTTTTTAAGTCAAATGAAACCAGAAGCTATCCAATCTTTCTAGTGGTTTATATATTTTACATCAATGCATAATGAATTTGCAAAATGGGTCATTAGCATTTTTGATATAATTATTAGGTATCATGCAAAAATTTCAGATTTTAACTATCACTTATTCAAAGACTGCATCAGTGATCGCGCAAGGTGTAGAATAAGAGCACCTGTATTTCTCAGATCAGGAGAAATACAGCACATTCCTTCGTAAATTGTTTATCAAAATATTTAATCATTTATGGAAGTAATTCAGATGAAAATTGTCAAAAATTCAATGAGTAGACAGAAACCAATTGATTTATACTCGTTTGCTTCATCTACTGAAGGTTTAAATTTAGCTGGTATACTTATTTATGTGATTTTTCATTCTAGGACATCCATATAGGCTCCTAAGCACAAACTTGAGCAAGTTCTACTTCATAATCAACTAAAATAGAATCAACTTGAGAACTCTTTTCTGAACTTGAGTTTTCAAAAAGGTTTAAAACCCTTTCTTAAAACTTCGTACTTTTACGTGCTTGTAGTAATTTAATGATTCCCATCTTTCAGTGCATCAAAGGATCACCTAATGGCTTAGACATTGAGTCCCCCCCCCATCGTGCAGGATCAGTCGCTGAAATTACAATTTTTGTGATAATCCTACTTTTAATAGGAATGCAACTTCCAAGACGTAAGAGTAGCTTCAATAAATTCCATGAGTGGTCTTCCTGGCACATAAGTACTCCAATCTGTGGTCTATTTTGGTAGATAAGGGATAACAGGGAGCTTCGAGCGTAGCAAGGCTTTTTCACCCAAAGAAAAAGCCTATCGGTGGTACACTATCGTCTGAAGAGATTCGGATGAACAAGGAATTAAATTAGAGCCTTATTACTTTGTATAATTTCTTTTCTGTGGGCTGTGATGGCCAAACACTGGAGATGGGACAAAAATAAGATTGAAACAGTTTTTTGGCTTTGTTTAGCTTTGAGATTTTCGAATGTGAAGTGGCATCTGCTACGGGATGGAGATAGAAAGATGGATAGATAGTATGGAAGAATTTTTCGAATGTGAAGTGGCATCCGCTACGGGATGGAGATAGAAAGATGGCTAGATAGTATGGGAGAATTTCAGGGGGATGGGCCTCAGGAAAATAGAAAAACGCAGATTGGCCCATCAGCGCTACCGTGCGAAACGCAGAGCAAGGGTGTCGGCTGAGATGGGAAGAAAGGCACGTTGGATGGAGAAAGGGGCTTCTGCAATGCTTGATTTACTCAATAACTGAGTCACTAGTATGTGACTTGGTAGATTTGTTTTTATTAAAAATATGTTGTTGTGTTTTTGTGCTAAAATTCGTGTTTCGTTATAATTTTCCATTCGTTGTGTTAATTTCAGCCAATAATTAAAAAGCATGTCATTTGCGTAATGTCAGTTATCTCATGTATCTACCCGGTACCTGAATTGGAGATCTAGTCAATGAAAATAATATTAATGGATGATGAGATTAATTTAAGGTGGTTAGTCGTTATTTATCGCTGTTATATGTGTGTGAAACACTATGGGTCACTGTGTACTAATCCTTTTTAAAGAATCATGGTCACTTTTGTCGTTATGATGTTCTATTCATCACTGTAAAGCTGGCCAGCAGAGCTGTCTCGCACCATTTCCAAAGCTATCGGTTCTAATAAATACTGTAGACCGCAATATTCTAATTTGAAAATTAAGCTTTGACGCTGTGCCAAAAATAAAAAGAAATGAATCGCTTAGAAACCGCACCAAAACGTTTTAGACCGGCTGCCGCACTTCCCGATCGACGGCAATGAGATCCAAACCCCAACCCATGAACCCTGGCGATATTCTTTGCGGCACAGAGTCGCTCCAAGAGACGAATCTTTCCTTGCCCCTGCCCCTCATTTCTGACCGCTTTAAAGATCAGGACAATATCGGAAATGACGAAGAAGGTCGCGTTACTCCGTCCGCTCAGTCATCATCAGCAATCACTTCTGCTTTGCAATCGGAGGAGCGAGTGCGCAATGCAAATATTCACCATGAAAAGTTTACGGCACTGTGTCCTTGCACACCGCCGTGTAATCTTGATAGTAGCAAAGAACTATCGCTCAACTTTTCGAAAATGACTGAGTCCGCCAGAGTTAACACCGTTAAAGCTATGCTCTTGGCAGTAAGCGCCCCCTCAGACTGCTTAATCTAATTTGAATCGGGTGACTGAATTATGCATGTTGCGGGGCAAGGCATATTACAGACGCCGCACATGTGGATAAATGACATAGCTAAGCTTCCGATGCACGAGGCATTACAGTATAGTACAGTGCTCACGAAGTATTGTACTCTTCTGCAACGAATAGTTTTCCCGTGACACTACTGGCGTATCGCGCCATCGATTCGGCCCATTTCCTGACGTCGCAACGAGTGCAGTACAGTACTGTACTGTACGTACCATAAACTCTGACCACCAAGGTTATCCAGCTCCACGAATTCCAATAGCTCACATGCCCCTCCGTCTCGAGCAGGAGCGAAGTCAGGCCCAGGATTCTCCTCTACTCCTCTGCGTAGTGGCATGATCCATTGAAGCCTCCGCCCCACGTTGAAAACTAAAGCTTTTCCTTCCACCCCCTTTTCTGCTTACCTCGTATGCCTCTTATCGCACCCGCTCAAGGCACACCTCTAACCGCCCTGCCCGCGCGCACGCCGCAGTCGCTGCTGCGGCGCAGCCCGGGGCCCCGCACGCCTTCCAATTCCGCCCGCAGCGCTGCCTGTCACCCCTCCCCATAACATCCCTCGATGGTACTTCGCAGCATGCAGCTGCCTCGCCTGCCCTCCCCCCACTTTGGACAGTCTCGCGGGAGTCGAAAGCCCTGATCGGGTCATCGGAGGCGGCGATGGCAAGCAAGGAGACGGCAAACGGGGAGGGGTCCAGCTGTCCGCGAGCGGGTTGAGCGGCCGAATGAGGCCGATCTCAGCAACGCCTCTCTTGCCCTATGCCCACTCCCGTCACACGTAGTCATCCCCAGCGTTAGTCACTGGGCGGTGATCCACGTCAACGACACCGACCACCGGGCCCTCATCACCGTCATCCGTGCCACCCGTCCTCAACCCCTGGCCTACAAATCTGCAAATCAGCTCGATTCCGCTCCATGAGCTGGCCTCCGCGATCCCCCCCCTACGCTGCTGGCGTCCGTAAGCGCCTCCACATTGAGAGCGCTGCTCTCTCAGGCCCCCGCATCCGCTCCTCCGTCTCCACCCGATTCCGTCAAGCCATGGCTGCCCTCCTCCGCCACCACGCCTCCTCGCTCCCCACACCCCCCTGGTGCATCCCTGCGGGCCCGCGCCGATACTCTCCGCTCCACCGTGGCCCCACAATCTCGCCCTGCTCCCGTGGCCCTCGCCCCGGCTGACCTCACCCTCGCCGAGGATACGCCTGAGGCCGGTCGCCCGCAATGCATCCTGGCCACCAGCACCGCCGCTGCCGCCCAAGCCTCTGACAAGAATACCTTGCCAGCCGGTAATAGTGGTCCCGCCCTACCCGACCCCCGCACCGACGACTTCGCCCTCCGCCCGCGCCCTGCATCACCGCCCGACTGCCCCGCCGCAAGTGCAACCCGCATAACCCGCGCAACCTGCGCACCACGCTACTAACGCCCGAAACTAAGGCCGCGACCCTTGCGTTGCCCTCGCTCCGGCCGTTGCCCCAGCAGATCTCCGTCTCCGGCGATGACCAAGTCAAAAAACCTGGAAAGCCGGCAGCTGCTTCCGAGGTGCTTTCTGCACCGGCCAACGACCACGCGGAAGCCGATTCCCAGCCCGCCATGGTGGACGTCGACGCCTCTGAATCCACCTAACGCCCTTCCGACGGTCATCTGCATCCCCTCTTACACACATCCATGTTAACGCCAAACCCAAACCCAAACCCAAACGCCCCACCCCCTCTCCACCATTTCTGGCCGACTCCTCCCGACATCCTTCGCACCCCGCATCGAGAGGCAGACATCATCCAAGAAATCCCCCGGCCCTGCGTCACCCCGTTCGTCCTTCTCTTAATCAAGCTGGTCAAGGCCGCGGCGACGGCCCGAGACAGCGAATCCACTGCGCGCGCCTTCTCCACCTCCATATGCTCCCCACAGCCGTCCTCAGTCGCACCCTGCGCTGCGAGGTAGGCAGGGTCATTGCAAGGGTCAGAATGATGTCCTGGCCGACCGCATACGCCCGCCCACACCGGCAACCAATGGGGAGCGCTCCGGGACGAAGCCATCACCGCCCACCGCAGCTGGAATGAATGGTTCGCCCACACCGTTCCGCGCCTGCTAACTCACCCTCCCCTCTCTGCGCTCCGCCGCGTGGAGGCACTACGCAGAGATGGCCTATATGGAAAGGCCATGCGTTCCTCATACAGCAACCCCCTCGCCGATATCAACCAACCCGAAAACATCCAGATCCTGCGTTGTCTCCGCCCCACCCCTCCCCGTCCCATCGCCCTGCTCCCTGAGTCTTGCCTCCCGCCCCCCACTACTGTTACCGAGAACGTCGCTCGGGCTGCACGGGGAATCTCTCGCGATAAGGCTGTTAGGCTGGATCGAATGCCTTCCCGCTGGTCTTCACCTCTTGGTCAAGACCAAGATTACTTTTTTAAGTGTCACCGGCCTCGCCGCGCTCTCCCTGCTCGTCAACCTTATTGTCCGTGGGACCCCCCCCCGAGGAAGTTCGCCCCCTAATTGCTGTTGCAACACTTGTTCCCGTACAGCCAAAATCGGGCAAGATCCGCCTCATCGCAATCGGGACTACACTCCGCCGCATCTTTACGAGGACCATCTTCCCTCACGCCATTGATGACACGAGAGACTTGCTCGCCCCCCACCAGACGGCAAACGGGATAAAGGCCGGGATGGATGTCGTCTTGCATGACACGGGGATTATTCACCAGCGCCTCTCCCATACCCCCCAGGTCGCCACCATCCTCCTTGATGCCTCCAACGCGTTCAACTGTGCGGGCAAGCTGTCGGTGCTCAACCTCCTGCCCTCCTGCCCGCCGGACTTTCGGGAAGATTTCCCTTGTTATACTGCATATTTTACTGTAAAGTACTGTAAAGTACTTGTTGTGCATGGCTGCAGGAAACATCGGTAGAAAGTACAGTAGTAGCAGTAAGTTCAGTACACGTGTTTGCGAAATAGCAGTTTTACTGCTATTGATCCAGTGCTGCTTAAATGTGTATTATGGCACCAAAACACCTCAAGGTTAAATGCAAAGCACTTCCTCTCCAAGTCGCCGCAGTTTACATCTTTGCATTCACTTTCAACCCATCCGCTCTTTGAACCACGTTTACCACACCGCTCCCCGATGTCCATGGTGCTCTTCCGCCGCCCATGGCAACCCCACACACAATAATCATTTCCAACTTTCAAATCTACCATGAACGGCCTCCAACCCCCATCTCCATGTTCCTAGAACACTTCCTTGTCTCTTTCCTCCCAAATTCTCGCAATCATCCATCACCCCCCTCCCCAACCTTGCCGTGCCAACATTTCACTCTTCAATTTCACATTACTCCTACTCACATTCATCACGCACCCGTGTCCATCACCCTTCCCCCTTCCCCCTCCCAACACCACTTCCCATCCGAAAGTCGCTAACAGCACCGTGATATGAAGGTGTTTCCAATTGTTGGCGCGGTGCTGTCGGTAATATCACTAATCCTGCTTGCCGTCGGCGCCGCAACAAACAAATGGGTCGTATTCACACAAGGAAACAACACCCTCAACCCTACCATCGTCAACACAAAGCTGCAAGCTCAAGACAGAAAAGCAGGCATTACCACCTCCAACTCTGCCATCTCCTACGTCGTCGCTCATTACGGCCTATGATTGGTTGCCACAAGGAACAAAAAGGCGCCGTATCCTGCGCTTATATTGGCGCAAGTTGCTACTCGAATGTGTGCTGGATTCGCAAAACTACACGATCGAGTAGTAGAACCTGTTTGGACGGTCGCGTCCATGTGGTCAGTAATTTGTCGCGTATCAGGTGGTTCGCGTGTTTATGGTATTGGGGGTGCTGGTTATGGTGTTTGGCATTGCGACCCAGTTGGTCAGTCTGTTCACTGTCAACCGTACCTTGGCCATGTTGGGCGGTGTCGTCTTGTTTGGAGGGGGAGTGTTGGTTATGGTTGCATTTGCCGTGTTTTATAGTGAGCTGGTTGCCAAGAGTGGCGTTTTGGACTATGGACGGGTCGGCTACAGTTTAAAGTTGGTGCTGGCCGCTTGGCCCATCGCTATGGTCGGCGCCTTGGTCTCATGCTTTGCCGCAAGCTTGGGAATCAGGCACAAGGAAGTGTCAGACTACAGCGCCAGTAACTACTAAGGGGACAAGCGCACAGACGGGGAACATATGGCTACCCAAATCGCAACCGCTTTACGGCAAGGTAGGATTGCGGACAGCATAATTTAAACATGTGAATGAAACGGCATTTTTTCCCAACTGGTCAAATATCTTGGTTGTTGAAGATCTTTGCGCGCTGCCGTGTCTTTCTATGCACACAGTGGTTGGTGCTGATCAAATACTGTATCCGCTGAATCGATCCAGGAAATTGCAATATCTCTGAGATTACCGTGCTCAAGCCCTACTGCCGCATTGCCCATACTCGCTTCCCCGCTGCGCCGTCACCATAGCCCTATATACATGCCCAACACAGCCCCCTTGACATGTAAAGTCATCCCACCCATGGCTTTCCTCCCCACACTATCCCCTCTCGCTCCGCTCCCCAACGCCTCAAAAACACTCACCTCCCAGAGACCCACTCAACTCAACTACTTTACCCCTACCCCGTCGCCGCGCCCGATTCATCTGCTGTGCAGTCAACGAAGAGCTTTATCAAGGCCCACCCAAAACATCCACCGGCACGCTCCAACGGTACTTTGAAACCTTTGCGTGGCGTGATTACAACATCAATTATCGCGTTGAAGGACCCACTTCAGCACTTCCAGTGCTTATTGTCCATGGCTTCGGCGCCTCCATCAACCATTGGCGCAAAAACATCCCCGCTCTAGTCAGCACCGGAAAGTTTCGAGTCTATGCCATCGACTTGCTCGGCTTTGGCGGCTCCGACAAACCAAGTCCCTCCCTTGTCGACTACAGCATTCCCCTATGGGCGCAGCTCCTTTGTGACTTTGTGCACGAAATGGGGCCCGGTGAAAAATGGTCCCTCATCGGAAATTCTATCGGTAGTCTTATTGCTCTTGCTGCTGCCAAAGAGTTGGGTCCCGATACTGTCCGTGCCATGTCCTTGATGAATAGCGCTGGAGGTTTGGTCAGCTTTCGCTATTCCGAACTTAATCCCGTTCAGGCGGCGTTGCTTCGTCTCTTTAACACTGCCCTGTTTAATCGCTTCACTGGACCGTATCTGTTTGAAAACTTTCGCAAACGCAGCAATGTGGCTGGCGTATTGAAACAGGTTTACATCGATCAATCCGCTATTTCAGAAGATCTTCTGGATATCTTGTGTGATCCCAGCATGGATGACGGCGCATGTGATGTGTTTTTGGCGATTCTTAATGCTGACGCAGGGCCCTCACCCGAAGAGCTGCTAGTTGAATTACAGTGGTGTCCGATGCTTGTCGTGTGGGGCGAAAAGGACCCTTGGACCCCGCTGCGTGAAGGGTTTCATCCGGGGATCAAGTTTCCACACTATCACCCGGGTCTGAAGTTGGAAATTATTCCAAACGCCGGTCATTGCATTCACGACGAATGTCCGGACAAAGTTAACGAAATTCTCGTTCCTTTCCTACTCGCCCCTTTGCTCAAGAGTGAAGGCCAATCTGTACAGGGGGAAACGATAGGGGATGCTGTGTAAGCGCTTAGGTAGACAACTGCGGTAGAGGCGACTGTCGTTCACGAAACGCTTTATAAATAACAAGTCTGGTCAAGATAATATCACCAAGTCTCTATCATTGCAATGTGCTACCGCAATATATGAGTTAAAGTGTCTTTACTGCAGATCTCTATCATCTTCGAGTCAGTAGGCGCGTAAAGTCCAACCCGTTTTCCGTGACCCTTCGTACTCTGCCATGCAAACCTCACGCTGCAAGTTTAGTACAATCTCAGCTTGGGCACAGTCGGTCTTATCCTACCTGGCTCTTCAAGCCATGTTCAAGCTTATCAGGAACTCAAGTTGCGCAGCCCCAGTCTTTTCCCATGTGGCTGGTCAAGCCTTGGACAAGCTTGCCAGGAATTCAAGTTAGGCGTGGTGGATCCTTTTCCATCTGACGCTTCTAGTCATGTTCAAACATCTCAGAAACTCAAGCACAGTTCGACATTTCCGACCTGGGGATTCAAGCTATGTACAAGCTTATTGGGGATCCAGCTATACAGAGCCGTTGTTTCCCAAACGGCGCTTCAAGCCATGAACAAGCTCATTTGGAGCCTGATTTAGACACCGCAGGTCTTTTCTCACCTGGTGCTTTTAAACTACAATAAAGGTTGTTTGAAACTGAAGCCAGGCACGGCCGGTCGATTTCCAACTAGTACTTTAAGCTATATGTTAGCTTGATAGGAACTCAAAATCAAACACGGCCAATCTTTGTCACGTAGTGCTTCAAGATATGTTCAGGCCCATTGCGGACTTTCCACAGATAGGCCACTGGATTAAACTCACTTTGACAACGCATTCACGGATGCAGGGTGTCAAAGGCTGTAACCTTTCACCAAAGCAAGTGAATCGTGTACTAAACGCAAAGGGCTCAAGTTGCATGCGCACCTTGCTTGTCAGGCTGTTTCCTCTTCGCCCTTTGCTTCAACTCAATAAGCTTAGCTCGAGAGTTTCGAGCCATGAGCCTGGCGAAAAACTGATCGCGTGCGAGTGGGCGAAGCCTCTCGATAAACTCCCCCCGCTCAACAGCTTTCTAACGACACACTCATCGAGTATCCATGGCATCAGAGATGGCCCAGTCCATAGCCTTACAGGTGACCTCCTGCTCTCGCAACGCATGTCGCGGTCTGGTATCCAAATCGACGTCACCAAGGCAGGGGGATGCAACATGACCCACTGACGCATGGAATGCAGCGTGGCTTTCAAGGAATGAGAAAGGTTTTGCAAGCGTTTCATCTCTGCAATGGTATGTTGGACATGGGCGGCCTTTTCTCTTCTTTCCTCGAGCAAACGTTGGCTGGCGTGCGGAGGAGGGACATTTGAATGGCACGGTCTGAGGCGTCGACAAAGGCGAGATGAAGACGACTGGATAGGGCGGCTATGAGTTGAAGACGGAGTGGTTCGGTGGAGGCGACACGAGTGTAGACAGGAGGCTTTGTTGAAAAGGCGGTGGCCATGGCGTCGACAAAGGCAGGGAGGGTGGAGAGGGAGGACCACTCTGCGAGATACGGTAGATATACCATACCGTTTCGAATATCGACATGTGGATGGCGTTTGCGAAAGGTCATAGTGGAGGTAGGGACGACGAGGGCGATGGGCGGACCGTCTGGAAAGTAGGGCATAAGCCATATGTGAACGGGGATGAGGTATTGGGCGCCTTTGTAGGAGATGGGAATTGTGCCGCGGAGTGCGAGTAGGCGTTGTGGTTTGGACAGTTGGCGGGTGGTGTAGTCGGCTATGATGGGGTGAAGTGTGGGTAGTGACGGGTGGTAGTTAAGGTGTCGTATAAGAGGCGGGGCTCGGTGGTTGTCGGGTAGGAATTGGTGGCGCGAATGGTGGAAGATAGGACGTGGGAGGTGGGGTGTAGGGGGGGTGTGTGCGGACATGGGATGGGAGGAGGAGGGAAAAGAAGAGTTGGGATTGAGTGTGCGGGTGGCTAGCTGGCTCAGGGACGAGTTGAGGCAGGTATGGGGCCGATGAGACTGGCGACCAACTGGTAGGAACGTTGATGATGCTGTCGACATAGACAAAGGTGAACTTGTTCCTCTGTGTACTGTACTGTACAGCAATATACTGTACAGTATACAGTACTGTACTACGTACTGCTACACAATAACAAATTCAAGCCTGCACTGTTCCCCTCTATATACTGTACGTACAGTACAGTACTTACAGTAGTGCACAGTACTGTACAGTATCCCGTATACCAGATTCAGTGATTCCGCGCCTTGCCACACTCGCCGTCCGCTGCTGCCCTGACGTTGCCATTCTTACCGCCCACCGACCAACTCTGCCACTATCCGCGCCACCTGCTGGACAGTGAAGCTTGGTCGCCACTTGGACCTCCCTGTCTTCCTCCTACTGCGCAGACCGATGGATGTCGCCGCTTCTTTACGGCCGCCTGGTACGGTTCTCTGCAGGATCTACTGTACCTGTCCTAGCTCTACTGATGTAAGCAGTAATAAAACTGCACTGTACTGTTGGCACCGCGGTACAGTACTGCATAGTGCTGCTGCAGTACAGTACAGACAGTACTGTACAGTATTCGAAGCCTTCGGCAAGTACAGTATGTACTGTACACACACTATAGGTGTTGAAGGCGTCAGCCCATAAAGTGGGATAGGCCACACAGCACGGCACGATACGCCTTTTATAGCAGAGCCCGTACTTTTTTTCTGCTTACCTCTTTCAATGCAGCATATACCCCAGCACAGAGGTATCAACCTTTGATCCCGACTTCTGCAACAGGAACGCTTTTGCTCGTCCCCGTATCCGCTCTCGGCTTCGCTCTCGAAGCTGACATCCAGAACTGCATTCGCTGCTAACCGATGTAGCCTACAACATGCCCGGTCGAGAAGATGGAGACTATAATGGGATAATTCGAGCGGTCCTGTCCCAAAAGGCAAGGCACCCTGCCGAACCCACATGTCAAACGCGGTATGTGTGCTTAGTATCATTGAGCCGGCCTATAGGGAAAGTTACTTGACTTTGCTGGAAACCACTCGTCCCGCATTACGTACAGTACTTCCGGCGGTTTGGACACGACCGACCACTTCTGTACGTAATATTAACCCAACATTTCCCCAGTACGGGATATGGGTATTACCAACTGTGTCCTGTGGTTAAAGGAAGTTGAGGTAGGATAAACTTGACCCAAGAAAACAAAAAAGGACGGACTGAAGCATTTGGTTTCCCGCATCCACCTTCGAGAAAATGTCAGAAGCCAACACTTTCCACCTCATTTTTATATAGATTCCCTTCCTCGGACATCGACCGCTTCATTTTTGTGTTTAAGAACATAGTGACGAGAAAAACCTATAATTCGATAGCCTCTAGATCCTAGATCATCTGGATGGGGCCCCATTTGACTTTTGCTACGGATTGTTTGTACCTAATAGCTCCTTAAGGGAGGACGCTAAGGATTATGACCTCGTCAAGAAAAAGCTGACGAAAAAATGATCTTGGAGAAACACGTTGTTGACGAATTGGGCGTGCGAAACCAACGGCACACAACGCCAATCAAGTGAAAGACTAGTGCGGGAAGAGGGAGCAGATTCTACTCTGCAAGGTAAGGCAAGCAAGCGGGCACACTCACCTTCTGCGGAGTTCCCGCGGTGAGTGGCCATTCAATCGAATGGCCTTTATAGCTGCCCTCCGTCATACCAGTTGACGGCTGGTATGACGGAAAAGAATATTTCGTGCTAACAGCTCTAAAATATCTAGACTAGCAGTGTACATCAACAACACGAAGTATTTTGATGTAATATCCGACTCGAAATAGATAGCATATCTCTGAACAAGTGCGCTGCTCGAATGTACTGTATTCGGCTTAAAATTGCATCTACAACCATACGCAGAACACACATGCGGTCATTGTATGTAAACCAAAAGCGACATGACCGCGAGTACGCAACAGCGCCCCGTAGTTTGTCAGGTGAAAACTGATGGAAACTGCTTAGATTGAACTTGCGGTCTGGCGCTGGCGTTGAGTTCCATTTTGCTTGATATCGGAAAGATATTCTTCTACAACATAGGAACATCGTTTGCACGATGACAAAGCAACCCAATCGGTTTCTTCCTCTCCAAACCCTCTCCATTGACGAGAATTTCGACAGCGCCACGCTGGTTTCGAATGTTCCAAGAATCAGTCAATGACTAGGAACTCTCCTTTCTGATATGCCAAATAGTTGGGTAGCTCTTCTGTGACCTCAAAATCTTTGTTGCGGAAATTTGAGCCTACGACCATGAGCCTCCATAGTTGAGCCGTCACAAGTAGAGATCTGATCAGAAAAATGTAGTTTGAACTACACTCTTGCACCACATATGGCCCGAGTCACTTAAGAGAAGGTTTTCGCACATGGTCTCGTTTTGCACACCACGAAGAACGTAGTCGCCTTCCGTAAAATTAATATCGCGAACGTTAGTTCTAAGGTTGTGAGAAGCGAATGCTTGCTGTCTTTTCTTCCCAGCGCGCTCGGCAACGTCCTTATGCATATTGTCCAGTGCCTTTTGAGTAGACTCAATATTCTTTATCTGTGTGCGGCGGATGCTGTCCAGGTGCAGAACTTCTGTCCTTGTCCCAACCTTCCTAGTGATGGCAGAAAGCGGTGAGTCTGTTTATGCCCGGTAAAAACCGTTAACAGACAACGATTCCCTAGTCGTTCGAGTGATGAGTTGTTCATGACGAATGAACCACTTGCAGAATACTTGGCCAGCAGCTGTGCGGTAACTGATATTCAGACAATAGTGGCCGACAAGTTCGGAGGAGCTCTCGGTATACAACCTCCACTGCTCCGTTCGACGATGGACAGTATGCCAATGTAAGTGGTGACCGGATTTAGTTTTCTCCTTGAGCACTCGCACTACTTCATTCTTGAAATGAGATCTTCTGTCTGATACCCACTGATGCACCACTTCAAAAGCCGCAAACCATCTGACCATAGTATCTGCGACGATACCTGCGGTAGTTTCAGTGGTCTGTGTAAGACAGACGTAGCCACTGTGGTCGTCCTTGAATATCAGAGCGTAAAGAAATTCATTTTCTGCCGGAGACATATAGCAGAAATCAAAGTGAAGAAGTGCATTCGGCTGGTCGGCGTGAAGAGCATGTCCGAGAGGGCGAGGGATAATTTTTCCCGTCTGTGTGCAGAGACAGTGCAGACAAAATCCACGAACGATTTAAGGTGGCATCCATTTTATTCCAGTAAAAGTGTGCCCTGGTTGCTGCAATAGTGACTTCGGATGCTCGATGTCCACCATGACCAGTGTGAGCGGCGATGGCGATACGAAGTTGCATCAGTTCGGATCTTCCGGAATCCAGAGAATGTCTCGGTTGTTTCGGATACCTTCCTCTGTTTTACTCAAATTCGGGAACGACTCCTTGGAGGCGTCTTGGACCTGAATGATCTCCCTCATGGTTGGCCAGTCGAATTTGAATCCTCCCCAGGGTTGATCGGGGCGACCATCAAAACCATCGCTCGTGGTGTATTGACGGCCTGGACTCGTCCAGCGGGTTTAACAGCCCAGCGGGTGAGCATGTCTGCCCAGATATTCCTATCTCCGGACAGGTGTGCCACAACATAACGGAATGCACTCAACTTGATAGCCCATCTCATGAGCTTACTTGCTGTGTGACGCGCAATACAAGGATTCCTTCCGAAGGGGTCGTAGAGGTAAACTAGATTAGCATGATCCGTGAAAATATTAACTTCGTGGCCCACCACAAGGTAATCAAGACTACATGTTCTTCCACTATGGCGTAGCCTTCTTTTTCTGGCACGACCAGTTGCTTGCTGATCCCGAAAAGGCTCCAGAAAGGAAGCACAGTGGCTCGTGCCGTTGTTCCTCTACGTCCTTGTTGCGGTCTTCAACGGGGATCTGAGTCAGAATAGCAGCCCAGTGCGAGTCCGAAGCGTTTGTGTAGAGACAAAGAATGTGATCTGGCTTCGGATAAGCGAGCTTCACTGATGCAGCTAATTGAGATTTGATGTCAGCGAAAGCTGAGTCATGGTCGGCGCCCATGAGCTGCCGAGGGTAAGTTGCGCAGAGCGTTCTTTGTTCGCTTCCCGAAGATCTTGTAACAATCTTCTAAAAGGAAGTACTGCAATTCGTTCAGCATAGGCGGGAATTGCATTGCGCATCCAGTTGGTGGTACATACGAATTGTTGAAGTTCTCTTGCCATTTTAGGAGTCTTCATCGTCACCAGCGAATCAAAGTGGCGTGGGTGGTATTGCACACCGTCGGCAGAGATGACTCTTCCGCAAAATTGTACATTGTACATTGCGGGAAAACAAGTTCGACTTCTCAGCGTGAACCTTCAGTCCAATTTCCCTGCAGACACGAAAAAAAGATTCGATGTTGGCCAAGAGTTCTTTCTCGTCCTCTGCGTTGAACAGGAAATCGTCAATCCATTGTAGCATTTTTTTGACGCGTCCGTCGAATTTATCTGCCAGGACTGCTTGAAAATGATTTCCGGAGTCACTGCCTCCTTGGAGAAGGCGTCTGGAAGAGTATACTCCCCGGGGTGTTTGAATCGACATCATCTCTTGTGACTCTGTGGAAAGAGGAACCTGTCAAAAGCCGTGGGCGAGATCAATATTAGGGAAACAGGTACTACCGGAAACGTCCTGGATGGACTCGAGATGTGGCATTGCCGGATTGGATTGGAACCGTGCCTGAATTCGGTCCTCGAAGGTCCACTGTGAAGCGGAGTTTGTTAGAACCCGGTTGGGTACTGCAAGAGCTGGTGAAGCCCACCTGGCGATGGGTTCTTGTAGATAGCACCCACTGCCTCTAGCTCTCGGATTGTTGAATAATGAACTCCCTCTGCTGGGGAGCATAGCGTCGCTGAGGAGAACGGTACGGCCTAGCATTCTCAGCTAGAGTGATGCTCAGTGGAGACGTCTACTGGAGGATCGGCTCCGAGTTTGATGCGAAAAACGTCCCGATAGCTTTGGAGAAGCCTTGAAAGCTTATCTGGCCTTGGTTCGTCAAACATTGGTCTTGGCTCTCTGATAATCCTGTAAACGAATGATCTATCGATTCCTTCTTGTCCTTGCCAATGCCGGCAGCCAGACACTCTGGAAGTTCAATAGGGTCATCATCAGCTGCCATGTATGGAGTCCGCGGTATTTCAGGAGCCAACTTGAGCGATTGGAATCAATTTACGTCAAACTCTTGTCATGAATGTCCTCTCGGCGCGGTTCAAGTGATCTTTGAGATTGAATCCAATCGAATGAAGGAAAGGTCTTCCTAAAAGAATTTCGCCCATGTCGTGGTCGACGACATAAATTCGATACCCCTCACACGAACCGGGATATTAGCCAGGAAAGTAGATTGTGATTCCAGTATTACAGAGCGAGAGGTTGTGACTTTTTCTCTGCATCAAGTTTGAAAGCCTTCGAGAGACAGTGCCTGGGAACACTTTCACAGAAAGTATGGACGGACGAGATGATATTCTTGAAGGTTGAGTCAATTGCACTAAAGTCGGCACGAGTCGCCAAGAACAGTATCAAACACTGTGTCCTCGAGAAACCCTGAAACGGCTTTCATCGCCGTTGGCGATTGTGTTTTCCTGTGGTCCAGTTTCAAGGTCTTAGCTCTCTTTGACTTCTTGTTGGAGTAGTGGTTCTCGAATTTCCTTCCTTTTCTCGGGCGTAGTGCTTGGGCAGTCCTTGAGCGGTGAATTCCGTCACAATCTTCGTTTAGAAGGCTTAGACCATTCAGTGTCCTTTGCGTTTAGAACTTACGACCTACTGAGAGAATCACTGCCTTCTTTTTGAGAAACCTTTTCGATGTAGCTGTTCTCCATGCTTACAGCGCGATCACGATTCTGCTTTGCTTTCGAGGATTCAGATGGGCTCTGGCGGTTTCCATTAGAGACAGTTCCAAGGCAATGTTTGATACTTCGTCTCTGAACAGTTTGATGCTCACAAGCGTTCTTTTTCCATCCACGACGCATCATCTTCATCTTTCTTGCAATACGTCTGGCTGAAATTTGCTCACGAGTCTGTCCAGAAACTTCTTTGCCATGTCTGCATCCTTCAAGATCTATGAAGCATTGTTCTGATCGAGAGAAGTGATCACAGAGATGATGAAATTACAAACCCCTCCTGCAGGATCCTCTTTGTTCGGTGTAAACCTAACGGCGCGAAGCGTGGCGTCAATACGATCAGAGAGATCCTTTGGTGAAGAGCTTGAAGCTTGTTCGAACCGTGCCTGAACCTTCTCGGCAGTAGCCGCCTCAAGAGTCGGAGCACCATCAATATCTCCCACACAAAGTGCGTGCAGTACATCAGGATTGATACAATCCTTAACGGTTGCATAGAAAGCTTAGATTCCTCATCGCGATCTTTGTTTACGTCCTCGACTTTGGTGCGGTATGCAGCAAATGCAGTCTCAAATTTGATCAAAGCAGGCTGATCGACAAGTTCAAAAGCGGAGGTTGAATCACAGACACACACCATAATTTGAAGTAGCCATTATGATAGCTGGTCAAGCACGGCAAACTTGTACTCTTTGATCAAGAGCACAAAGCGCTTTGTTGACGAATTTGGCGTGCGAAACCAACGGCACACGACGGCAATCAAGTGAAAGACTAGTGCGGGAAAGAGGGAGCAGATTCTACTCTGCAAGGTAAGGCAAGCAAGCGGGCACACTCACCCTTCTGCGGAGTTCCCGCGGTGAGTGGCCATTCAATCGAATGGCCTTTATAGCTGCCCTCCGTCATACCAGATGACGGCTGGTATGACGGAAAAGAATATCTTCCTGCTACAACTCTAGAAATATCTAGAATAGCAGCGTACATCAACAACACGAAGTATTTTGATGTAATATCTGACTCGAAATAGATAGCATATCTCTGAACAAGTGCGCTGCTCGAATGTACTGTATTCGGCTTAAAATTGCATCTGCACCCATACGCAGACACACATGCGGTCATTGTATGTAAACCAAAAGCGACATGACCGCGAGTACGCAACAGCGCCCCGTAGTTTGTCAGGTGAAAACTGATGGAAACTGCTTAGATTGAACTTGCGGTCTGGCGCTGGCGTTGAGTTCCATTTTGCTTGAGATCTCTGAACAAGTGCGCTGCTCGAATGTACTGTATTCGGCTTAAAACTGCATCTGCACCCGTACGCAGAACAAACATGCGGTAATTGTATGTAGACCAAAAGCGACATGACCGTTAGTACGCAACACTCGTTCCCAATGCCGTGACGGTGAGATTGGATGCTAGAATTCATACACTGCCGGCAACATTTATAGAACGTAAACACGAAAACACTAATTGCAGTAATGAATTCCTTGCATCAAATAATGTAAACAGAGCATCTTTCGTTACCTGCCTATCAATAATACAGCAAGCGGTGTTGTGAAGGATAATAAGAGGTGGTAATATGTAAGTATACGGACAGGGGCAAAATAATATGTTTACTGAGGTTCTACATTCACTCAGTACCCCGTAGGCCCACCGTTCTTCTTCAATACTTCAAGTAGACACCTCGGCATGCTTTTCGATAAACTACGAAGCAACTCGGGACTGATCTTTGACTACTCATATTGTACACACTCCATTAACTCTTTTCTGTTCTGCGAATGTCTGGCATCTGCGTAGAAACGTCTTGACTAAATCCCTCAGAGGTTTTCTATGGGATTTAAGTCCGGAGACTTAGCGGACCACGGAAGAACCTTGATGGAATAGCTCTCAAACCTAACTTTCGTGTGCTTCGAAGTGTGAATTGCCGCATTGTCCTGCTGATATCCAGTTATCTTGATACTAAGCGGCAGCGAAAGGTAGCAAAAATGTTCTTGCAAAGTCTTAGTGTGCTTCTCGGATTCCTGATTTCCACCTATTAAAACCAACCGGGTCTTTCCCCCAAACCAAAATGCAGCACATAGCATCACTCCCCTTCCACTATTTTGATACCGAACAAAAAAATCCTTTTTTCCTGGCAAACATCATGCCAGTACGACATCCAGCTCCCAGGTCCATCTTATAAAAACTTCTTTTCATCGCTAAATACCACTCGAGAACATTTGATGTCATCCCAGGTGACGTTATTTTCGATGAACAGAACTTATTTTTCTTTGTGGTTTGGAGTCAACATAGGAGCCTTCTGTGTCTTCTCAAATCTCAAGTGCTCAAATTAATTCAGCAGTTGCCTTATTCTTCTTAGTTCACTGGGAAGTTTGAGAGATTTCTGAAGCCTAGAAGAAAATTAATGCCCCTTTGATGCTTCACGAAAGAGGAGAAGACATGCCGCTTTGCTTATTTTTGGCCGGCGACCGGACTGTTATTTCTTTCTATAGGAATCAGGAGACTTTATAAAACGAAATATGACGTCTTTGAACGTTTGAGGTCAGTTACGATGGCGAGAATACTGTAGTTAGATTTATAAAAGGAATGATTTGGTTTTTCACTTTTTCGGTCAGAATGGGTCCGCTGGCATGATGGAGTTATGTGCTGGCTTTGACGCGGACCATAAAGTGCCGGAGCCATCTTTATACATTATTCTTTTGCCACAGGTGTAGTGGGAAAAGCTTATTGCGGTATAGAAGTTTCATTGTCCATGTAATCATTGCCGGCTTCTGTTAGTATTTGTTTGAATTGAACTGAAACGATTGGCGGATAGACACTTTGCTTTGGTATTTTATGTGTTGTTATACTTTTTCTTCATTTTTGTAGTTGCTTTTCCGCGAAAAATTCTTTTGAAGTTATTTATAAAATGCTGGTGTCCGTATAATTATTGCGGGTACCGTAGGAGTGTCTGTGGTGAGGTACAAGCGGTATTTGTACGGTACTGTCATTGGCAGAGCTAATTCCTTATTTTTTCTAGTACATTCATTGATAACAGCAGGTATTGTACTGTAGAGTGAGGGCATTCGTGTTGATGTTCAACTAAACTCGATTATAGGGCTGTAAATTCACCTGAGTGGACCATATGCGTGGTCCGGACCGCTCGGCTCCCAATCTGGACCAGATATTTTGGTAAGTGACAGGCATCGATTGAGGTAAGTGGCTTTAGTTGATTCTAACGGGAACGGTAATCTATTACGGTAGCACCAGGTGTAACAGTATCGCACGATCCGTTACGGCAACCGAAATATTCACCCTCGTGTACAGGTTTGACCAAGCCTTTCTCTTTAGTGATATTTTAGGAGAAGGCCTCAAGAAGCGTATGAAAATAGACCTTTGTTTATAGACTCACTTATCTTTTTTACGTTGTAAAAATAGTAGCCTAATACTTGAGAGGAGACTTTAAATTGATATGCATGCACTACTTGAAAGCTATTTAAAAGGTTAATTGTGATATTTAACATGGATAACAACTCCAGAGAATCGTGCTGATAGGCTGACGAAGGAGGTGCTATCTGATAATCATAATTTAAGGAATTTGCCAACTGGGTCGAAGACACATGTGTTTGAGATTCTGTCAATTTCAAACAGGAAAAGGTCCGAGTGCAGAACTTAAAATCAGAGAGGAGAAGCACAACGTTTTTCTACCCGTAGAGCTCTAATTAACTCCTTCACAATCAGATTCGCATTCCGATTACATGCTTCCGTAGTGCGGAGTTGGTTTCAATTCAGTGCTTCTTTAATAAGACGTATGTCTCCAATTAAGCATTGCAATATTTACCATCTGAGTTAGTTTCAATTAATAACTCAACTGAAGGGAACTTCAAAGTATAAAAATGACAACAAATCAGTGGTTTAGTAAAGAGAAGAATGGACACGAACGAAAAACAAAAAGGAGGCCTTAACATTGAAATTATCGCATTCGTGCCCCTTTGAAGAAGAAAAAGCCCTCTTCAGGGCCGTTCGCATTGAAAGCGTTACTACCAGAATCCACAGTCACACCAACTCGTTGTCCGGTCAAAGATGTTGAGTGGAAACTAGGACTTACATCAGCCTCAAGGTAAGGCCTACAATAGTCCCGACGAAGTTATACTTGCCTCGAAGAACTTTTACATACACCTGTATCTCTTTTGGAGACTATGCTCAGCATGTTTGGTACGGAGGGAATTTTTCTCTGAAAAGATAAAACAGTTTTCAAGAGTTTTCGAGGAAATTCAATCACTCATTAGTTTCAATTTAGGCCATTGAAAACGTTCAGGTACTCCACTGAACATCACAAAAAACTTTTCAGTGAACTTGCAGAAACAACACGCTTGGTCTACATAACTAACAGAGTACCAAGATTGTCAAACATTTTACGTATATAACGGGAACGACTAGGAAAAAGGAGATGGCTTTATTCCTTGGCATAAGAAGAAAACTATAAAGAGATATTTAAGAAATTCGTATGCACAAAATGAATTTGATAAAGAGCCAATGGAGATGCACCTTGATCTGCACGTCTGAAGTCATTTTAAATATACAGCAAAACGGAGTCGCTGACGCAGATGGCTAAACAGCCGTTACGGAGATTACTGAAATAGTTCAAGTAAATAAAGGCGGTGGGACCAATTTTTATGGTCTCAAATAATCTAGTAGTAGATGAAAAATTTTAGAATAAGAAGATCCAAATGATAAATAGTTCCTATTGAATTAATAGTAAATTGCCTGAAATAATGCTTGAGATGATAAGGAATTGAAAACCAATTTGAAATTAGATGATCAATGGGGATAGTTCGATGTCCTGAAGTTGCAAAAATATTTCTAATAACCTAGGACTACTTATACTCTAGGAAAGAGGAATCATATTTATTTTTTAGGAAATGTCAAGACTGCTAATAGAATTCCGGTGAACATTATAGATTAACATTATAATAACTTATGTAGACAAGATTTAGGTTCTGCTATAATTAAGGAATTATTTTACAGATAAGTACTAATCGAAACAAATTTTTTGGAAATATAGATCCAATAATTATAGCCTTTAGAATATTAATATCCAACTGAAGGACATAGAAATTGTTTCAATCGGCGCAAAACATAAATAAGGCCAGCAAGATATAGAAAAAACTTTTCTTCAATGATTCAAAAAATTATAAACTGTAGATCTCAAAAAAATTTGTTCCAAAGTTTAGCATCATTACAGGGAATCGAGAAAGAGATTAAAATATTTGCTCAGTTTTCACAATAAGTATGAAAAATTTGTTCGACTGATGGAAAAAAAAGCCAAATAGTATCCGTGGCTTTTTTAATGAAAACGGATATGAATATTTTAAATGTGACATTTAAATGATATTGGTGTCCTGTTAGCGATAGTTCGACATAAAGTTTCTGACGGAGACTTGTTTGAAACATTCGATTTCACATGAGCTTAAACATTTTATTATACCCAGATGCGCTGTGCAAATTATTCGGCGCTGCCAAATTATTTTTATGTTAAGAAAACACTAATTATATATGGGAATCACTTCTGAATCCAATTGGGACGCGCAGTGCAACTATTTCGTCGAAGATGAACTTTTATGGAGAGATTATGTTTGAGCAAGAACTAGTACATGTCAGAAGCTTAATGAGGCACATTTCCGAATAATCATATCTGTGCAGTAATCTGCTCGAAGATGCAACAATTATTGAAGCAACAAATAAATCAGTGGAACGGCGACACATGGTTTTATTGTACGTATAACGAAATGTTTATTTTGATATTTTATGAAAATATGTAGCTAGACGGAAAGCTTCTTGCAATAAACAGCATTTAAATATTACACTCTTGAACTTTAGCAAATCTATTTTAATAAAATATGTGGTTATTTAATAATACACAGTAGGTTTATCATCCGGATTTCGTTTTTGGACTCAAAAGGGTGTAAATGAATTGATCTAGCAAAAATTATTTCGAGTAAATTAATTCTGTAGTAATATCTATAAAGAAGATATCAATAATGATTTTGAAGAACATTTTTAGTAGTTGGAACTTTTGATTTTATTTTTATAGAATAAACGGCTAAATTATCATCTATATATCTTTTTGGCGTTTCCAGGACCCTCTAGTAAACGCGTGACGATATTCAGAATTGCTAAAATGGCCGCGATGATTAAAAAACAATAAAAACCATCAATCCTGGTGCAAATAATCAATCCTGCTGTAATGTTCCACTCACATTTCAATCCATGTATTTCCAATGATTTTGAAAAACCCTACACAAGTTTTTGGACAAAAGCATCAAGGCATATTGCAAGCATTTACAGGACTATATTTGATAAAAACCATAATGTCACACCTGAGGAGTAAAGCTTATTTTGAGGTACCTCAAAGTCCCACAAAATTCATAACTTTGTGTAGGAGGGGCGTATGAAAGCCTTGGATCTATTTTTGGTACTAATGGTCGGAATTAATGGTTTTATACTTATTAAAAATGTATGAAGGCAATTTACTGGGATAAGTTGCAGTTTTGTGTATTGAAGGATCTGGAAAAGATACGAAATCAGGCGGAAACATCTCACAAGTCTGGTGTTAGATCAGCTTTAAGACATAACGAGTTAGGAGAAACAATCGCCGCGGTGGGTTTTTGCATTAGGTTGGATGGATCGCACCAGCAATCCGACGGTCTTCTCCTAATATGTGAAGTTAAGAGGAGTTACTTGGTGAAGGAACTGGAAACACATTCTCAGTTACACAAATATGGGTAATTTTCACATGGTAACCAAAATAAGTTTTATTTAGAGTAGTATTATCGACCCAGGAGGGAGTACAGAGTACAATACACTGAATTGTGCCTCTCCTGAAAGATACCATGTTTGGAAGTCATCCCAATGAAGGAATGAACTGGACACATGAAAATCAATCAAAGATCAGCTCTAAATAGCCAGAGGTACTACTGTAGTGATACCATCAGATTGTTGGCAAGACTGCAAAATTCTCTACAGCTCCACGTCGTGGTAGATTGTTGAACGCCTCCTTTACTTTAGGTTCTGTTACGCAGCGTTACCACATAGAATTTTTGTAGTATCTTACCTTTGTTAGCTACATTTGTCACACATTTGTTAATTATTTGCTTATTTTTTATATAGTTATGTGTTTTCGTCGACAAGGAGCATTCTCGGTCAGTATCTTTGTTTTTTTTTTGTAGTTGAGGCGTGTGGATACAAATTTTTTGTTCACTACTGTAGAATTTTTCTATTAAATTAGCTATAAAAATAGTTAAAAGGCCATAGTTACAGTACTGAGCATGAAATAGACTGTATGCAGTTCTGGGCGAATACAGCTACTTCAACGATACCCGCGCGGTTACTTTCTGAGAACGTTTAGCCTATCCTTATTACCATCTCCATTGGCATCTTTTCTGCATCTGTCTCGGACTCATCGGTAACATCTCCTCTCCGGCTTCGCTGCTGATTTTCAAGTTACCCATATGCTCCTCTATATATCTAAAAATATTTTTTCTTGACTTTCCGTCGTAAACTAGGCCAAATACTTTCATCACAATTTTTTGATTTATTCTTTTATACATTTGAGTACTAATGAACTAGAATTAGAAGTACGAAACCCTCAAAATATTTCGCGACAAAGTAAAAGGGAGGGAGACCAATTACCGAGGGCGAGCAGAAAGCCTTCTTCAGCATTTCATAGCCATTTAGATCCATAAATTGTGAGTAGTGTTTCCATTTGTGAAGAGTAGAGTAGTTAATTGATGTAGTTCAAATACTACTTACGGATGTCGAAACTGTTCAGCTGGCTTATGCAAACCACCTTTGTAAAGCCGCATTTCTGACCAAGTCCCTTAGATTCCCGGTACCATGTCCACTTACAATTAAATCGCCCCATTTTTCTGTGGGTGCACCGAAGGCTTTTAGATTCAAGTCTTAAAAATCAAAGTTTGGCCAACATAAGGATTGTAATAGGATATAGGAGACCATGAATGGTTATCATTGATTGAAAGCTAGCGATATGTCGGCCTGAGAAGCTTTTATACAGTGAAAGTATGGAAATAACAGAATGGGTAGTAGAATGCTGAATATATCTTGACCGAACTAATAATTGGTAATGGTTGGGTGTATCAATAATCAAAGCGGCTGGATAGACTCTTTATCTGCAGGTAATCGGCCAACATATCTTCAAGGAACGAAGAAATTGTAGATTTCAACTCTTTCATGGAGTTTCATCGTTTTGTAAGGTTTGGGCTACGGTTTTTTTGAATAAAACGTTGAATCTGGAATGATTCAATGTTATATTCATGGTTAAATTGAGTCAGAAAGTACGTTATCGTTTCTCAGATAGGAGAGACCGAGGATATCAAAATCAATTTGTAATCAAATCCGCTCTACGTTTGTGACCGGTACTACAGCAAAGTGATGGTATGCGATTTTTCAGTCTTCCTCGTGATTAAAAAGCATTAAAATTCGCAGCCAAAACTGAATTTTCTCCTCACAAAATTTTTATCATAGCTCTTGGTAACTCAAAAATCTCTTTAAGAAGAGTGATAAAATAGTACACAGAGTCTCTCCTGATAAAAAGAGGATGAGATGTAGCAGATATTTGCACAGATCAAAGGTATTCCTTTATGAAAGACGAGAACACAAGGATTTGAAATATTTCAGTGATCTTGATTTGAATGGGATAAACAAAAGATAGCCCACTGGCCCGTTTCGATGGTATATTTGATCATATTGGAGGTAAAAGATTCTGCAAAAAGTTTGCCACTATGAAGGGATTGCATTTCATAACGCTGAAATACAAGACATAATGTGCTTAATGGGAAGTACGGGCATTTTAAATGTTCTTCATCCGTCCACGACTACTCTACGTCCATCTGAAACCCGAGAAATCACAAAAACCGTATGTTAATTCATAGACTTATTTCACTGATTTACACGGAAAAATCCTAACTTATACAAACATGGGGTAAATTACAATCAACTGCAAAATGTATCTAGATGATTTAGTGAATATGGAAATTTCACTACTCCAAGTACACCTTATTTCTCCTAGACGAGCTTGAGTATTTTGCTGTAATTGTTTCGTGTACTTTTAAGCCCTGATAAGATAAAGGCCCCACAGGACTGTCCTGAACTTGAATATTTTGAAAAGATGAGAACTGTCACAGATATTATGCAACTTTCCAGTACATTCATATCCAATTTCTGCTAAATTTATGCAAACTTGACAAATGTGAAGAAAAATATAGAGATATAGTTAAATACGGCAAGGGTGTGATTACTTTTTAGAAAAGCTGTAATAAACTATTAATTTGACTCCGATCATAACTGCTGCAAATCGGGAAAATATATGTCTTGTTAATTTTGACGCATTTCAGCTCGCTGATCTTTAAAATCTAAAACAATTGAATGCAAATAGAGCGGATCGCTTTATTTGTTTTTACTTCAGAAAATCCACGAACTTGTTCTGATTATGCTGCAAAATAGAGGAATTCTGGTGTTGATTATCTTTTTCCGAAGAATTAGGTGCCATTTTGAGGAATAAGATCTTTTAAGTTTCAGGTAAAAGCAGGTGCGTAATAATTTCTTTAAAGGATTTGCTTAGTTTTAAATAATAATAATGATTGAAAACTACCGTTTATATCGTAACATCCCCTATATCACTCTAGTTCGGAAACTTTTAGATTTCTGGAGATGAATTATGAGGGCTCAATATGTGGTACAAACTACCCTCTAATTATCTCTAAATTACGTATAAATTACGTCCCTGGAACTGGATCAGATATTTACTCCTAATATGAAGACCAGCTCTTCGGTTCAGTATTGAAAGCTCTTGATGGATATTTACCAGAAGGTGAGGCCCTTGAAGCTGGTTAATGAAAGGACTCGGCGGATTTTTGGAATGCATTTTAGAGTCACTTTGCTTCTTTACTTTACCCCAGACATATGCAGGTGCAACATGCTTTAACAATAAAAGTTCTGTATACTACGATGGTCAGTGTTAGCAATTCTGCGAATTGCTTACCATTCGATTGTATACATACATTCCAATTTTGTTAAAAAACTGTTTAGACTGCAAAACTGCCATGAAAGCATTGAAGTAGGGCTGTACACAAATATTGATAAGGGCATTTACGTTTCAGCAGTATTAGTTATCTAACAAGAGAAGCTTGACTGTGACAACATCATCCGAGTTTTCTGATCGCAGATGGAAATGACCAACAGTAGAACTTATTTTCGGCTACTCACTAAAAAAAGCAGTCATGGAAAATTACAATTTGGGTCAATAAACTTATTAAGCGTATTAGTTTCCATAAATAGGGAACAACTTATTCTGATGAGAACATGCAGAATTCTTTGAGAATTAACAAGAGAATAATGGGTTGCCAAATGATATAAACTTGGATGAGTACAGCAAGGGTAACTCTAACTTTTGAAATATACTAATGGATATCTACTCTTTAACACTGAAAATTTTTACCAGTAGGCACTGTAAAGCAAATTTTTCTTTAAAATTTATTAGCGCGATCGTAGGGACACATATTCGGTGCCATTTATTATATCGCTCGGATGAATTAGATAATCTGCTTCATTTTGCAGAGGTTATTTATAGTTTTGCTCTGAGTAATTTTTTGGAAATGTCACCATTTGAGTTTATTGAGTTGGGTACGCATATCTCCGATACGCTTCTGGAAAACGCTAGCATATCTCTTTATATTTTTCATAGAGTTTTGTTCCAAAATTTAGTTTTATATTAAGGATGCGGAGTTTGCTTGTAAGTTTGCGAAGACTCATAGAGATATTTCTGTTTATAGGAGATATAGGGTTCAAAGATAAAGGCTCATCTCAGAGCTTTAGATAAATCAGTCAGTGTTCGTTAATGCCTATTTTATGCCAGAGTAATCTAAGAAGCGTTCTGTGATAAGGAAGGGATAGTTTTCAGTGAAATGAGTTATGTATAATAATGCGATTTGGCTCAGTCCGTTAGATCTCCTTAAGATACTTACAGTTATTTACATCGATAACTACTAATATTGAGGCATTACAGTAAGCGTATTGAATCCATACAAAGCGATTTTGAAGAAATGTGGAAGTTTTACTGACCTATAACCAGAAATGGAGAAAACTGTATCTGTAAGGTCCAAAAAGAATCGGTAGATCAAATTTGAATGTTTCTGATAACTAAAAAAGCCACCTTCTGATATAGAGAGCCGCTATTTATATAGGGAATTAGCCGTTGTTACCATAAGAAGTCAGATGAAACAACTATTCATCCAGAAGGGGGTAGTGATATCTGTACAAGAATCTTTAACCTTAAATTTATATCTAATGGTGCTAAGGCACTACGTTTGGACAGTTTGTACTGTGTATTTGCACCTCAAAATTGAATCTAACCCTCACTTTTAGACTGAGGTTCGAAGCGTTCCCGTACAGTACATCTCAGCGATCCTTATCTCGGACTCACTCAGCAAAGATAATTAAAAGTCAATACAACAAATGGTTTGGGGAGATGGGCTACTGTTGATAGAGCAAAAAGTGGGTGATACAAAGTTTAAGTACTAAAAGTGGACTTCGATGGAGCTGGGACTGTAGTAGGCTGAGTCTACAGTTCACTAGAATAAACCTCTGAAAAGCCAAGAACAAGGCATATTTTTCTTTGGATTTGGCACACGGAATATCGTTGAACCACTGAAAAAGAAATTCGATTTTCGCTATATGGTGCACCTCTCAAATAAAACCTTGACGCGAGAGACACAAAGGTACCAGTATTACTCGATGCAATTGTTATAGAAACCATCTTAGTACTGATTAAAATAATTAATATTAACTGAAAGTGGCAGTTTTTTACTCCGGGTAAAGAGTGCAATTGAAAAATCAATTATTCAGGTGGTTAAGAGGCCAAAAAATAAAGTTGTGGAAACTGAATGTGGCCAGTTGCCCATTATAGCACGTCAGTAACATGTATAAAGTATGAGTTGCGAAAGATTGAACAATATTGTAATAAACAATTAATATACAGATGGTAAAGTCAGCTGAAAAATGGTGACTGATGAATATACCAACCCCATTTTTCGTATGATCGAATAAATATGGGTGGATTTTCGTAGTTTAACAGCTTTCGGCACTAAATTTCTGTAGTAAAGATAAATACTATAATGGAGTCAAATATGTATAGTGTAGTGGACTTTTTTGTACTTATTTTTCGCACGGAAAGAGCGTCATTATATGGCAGAGATACTCATAACGGATACTAAAATGCCACTTTTCCACATATGAATCTCTATAAGACGTCTGGGAGGCCTTTATACAATACAAAATATTGTTATAACAACTGAATAAAGAGTCACTATATCTTGATCAATGATTACGTTGCACCACTCTTCCGTGAGATAGTAGCATATTGGAGGTGCGGATGGTCACTTATCTCGCGAGGAGATACTGTCAAAAGTCAACAGGAAATAAAGTAGCTTATTATGTACATGTAAGGCTGAAATAAGGAAACATACACTACTCATCACCTGGAGCACTCTGAAAGATGCCATGCATGTCTGATCAAGTTACTATTGATATCTTTGAAACATCGGGTTTTTCACCAAATTTACTCTTACTTGGCGAGACCGACCGCCTATTGCAGTTAGGATTTGGCAATGAGAAAAGTAATGTTACACGAGTTTACGGTGATTTGAAACAATATTGATGATTGGAAGAAATGGATATTATGAGATTTCGTCGAACCATTAAGTAATAAAGAAAAAATAATACCGCTTACGGAAACCCAGTTTTATCGACAAAAAGCAGCATCCGTTATACAGAAAAATGTGAAAAAAACTCCTTTTTATTCTTTTTTTTATGAAATGGTCAATAAAGGAGTTAATAAATCATTAAGAACTAATACTAGCATCGTAATTCTTTGGGTACTTGTATTAAAGTTTCAGTGTAATTGGTGTAAATGTATTGAAATTTTCCCCGTTGGGACCATGGATGCATGAATGGTTTCAAGTAATTGTGCCCTTTTTTATTGAAATAGAAAAATTCATTTAAAGATGTATTCCAAAACAGAACTGCAGTTAAGTAGTTATTTTTGGCATTAAAAGAAGTAAATTTATAAAGTAATTGTTCTCTTTTGCTGTTGATTCGTCGTTTATGTAATCGGTTTTGAGTTTTTCATTCTAATTTTCTTTTTTGGACTTTTTATCTAGCAATGTTTCCTTTTTTGGGCGATCTTCACCTTTAAAGATTTAACATTTGTTTGAAAATGTTTCATCCTAGGACCCGTTTGGAGTGGGCTGGGTTTTCATTCTTGAGAAATAGAGCTTTTAAATACCATCTGAGCGGCCAAGAATCAAAATCTTGAGGAAAACAAGCAACAAAGAGTGGGCCCTGCTGAGAAAAATTTCTGCAGTATTCTTTATGTCAACTTATTTTCCGCTTCTTCCTCTGATACCACTTTTTATACCTGTTCATTTTTTCTCTGAATTTACATCTTTTGTGTCATCTTATCTGATATTTACCTAACAGTTCTATTTTGCTGTTTCAAACAAAAAATTATCTGTTTTCAGCGGCAAGGGATATTATATGGACTAATATATGGACTAATGTTTCAGTTATCAAAGAACTATATCTTTGCACATAAAAGAGCTGCCAACCTATATGAGGTACACCGAGCAGGTTTTGAGAACCGTGTATTTATTCTCAAGAGTAGGGATGTGGTTGATCGACGTCCGGTTGTAGTTATTATTTTCTAGAGCTCTTGCTGATTTTATTGTCAAGAGCAATACTGAATACCATATTTACGTTTAAATAGACCTCAAAAAGTTTGAAGGTAGAGCCATAGTATATCAAATGTGTAATTTGTATTACCATCGTAGAGATATCCCATTTTTTTACAGCTCTGTGTATACACAAAACTGGAATTTAAATCCCACTTCATATTTCTACGAGCTAATTTCTACTTTCTCATTGCCTTTCGCTTCTTTCCTCATTGTGTCTTTTCTTTACATCCCCGCCGTAAGAGAAACAAAAAATTCTTTTCATCTTACTAACCGCACAAACATAAGGAAGAGGTTCTCCCCGTATGTTGCTTCTACAAAGAATGACAGGACTTACACAAGATAAGAGCGAGGTCTTCAAAATAATTTACTGAGGAGAAAGAGTCCAATGAGAAAATTCGTGTGACAATCGGAGCTCGCTTGGATTTCGATAAATATAATGAGTTCTTTAACTAGTGTGGGCAGGTTTTACGAAAAATGGAGTCTAGCGACGCAAAACGTTTGATGATTTAAAATACTGCGAAAGTCAAAAAAGTGCCCGATGGACTTTTTTCATAAAAAATATACTTTTTTAGATATTGCAAGGACTCTATTGTGACTGCAATAGCTCGAGCCATTGCAGTCACTGTGTGTACAGTTGAGGAAAAAATTTCCAAAAAAGCTTTCGCAGATCTGAAGCACAACCATAGAAGACTCTTAACCCTAGAATCTGCATTTGACTCTTTAAGTGATGGAGTCAAAAACCCATGGTGGGTATATATATATCTGTCTCTAAACTTTCTAAGAAATGATTACATCAAATCTCGATAATTTCTTTTTAATATTAGGAAGAAACAGTTAGAGGTCTAGAAACAGAAGACCTCCCCTCTCACTGCTATATAACTGGGTATTTTCGTAACAAGAGTCGTGGGAAACGCATGGTATCACATTTGTGGGATATGAGGTAGTCACATTCATCTTGAGAGTAAATTTTGATCTGAGAATAGGCGTCAATTGGGAGTACCAGAAGCAAAATTTGAGTTTAGATTAGGTTTTAAAATCTTAAAAATAAGCAAAGGGGCAGTGTTTAAAGCATAGACAGGGTGTTGAATTCCACAACTCCCCCCCTTGTGATGTGGTATTTCAAATACCTTACAGATTTACACGAATGTACTGCATCTACTGTAATATACGGCGGATTCAAACTACCGGTAACCTAATACCCAGGTCTTATAGACAATTTGCTTTCATTACGCTATGGTAGATCACGTGAAACGTTGTGATCGCTTTAAGTTTCGTAGCGCAGAGAGAAGGGATGAGGCAAGCTGAGCGGGCAACCGAAAAGCCCTGTCGAATCCGTTAAGGCGGTATTCTATCGTCTCTCCTGTTTTTACTGTTCGATTCCATATTATGAAAACGGTGAACATCCACTTCTTACACTGTATTACCCTGCGGCCAGGATTCTGAGTTCGTGGCGCGTGCGACAAATGTCAGACTACGGATACGTGTCAATTTAGTACTGGGTACAGGGATAACAGTGCGATACCCCCCCGTATAGGTGTGATGATCAAGAGAAAAAATCACAGCAATAAAAATAATTAGTGCGGTTTTGCTATGATGAACTTTATCTTCTACTGCTCATCACGGTTGACAAACAATTGGGGCATACCTTTGATTGCTTGGAAGTGGTTATCGATGAGCCAATCTTCAACAACCAACCTTCATATCCTGTCCGACTCGGTCAGTCCGTGGGACATCTTCAGCAGTTTCCAAACAGTGAATCGACTGCTTGTACACCCTCGGAGTACGTGTACATAAACATGTCTTTTGGGTGGTCTTGATTGGAGATACGCTCCGGATATGTCTATTGTCGCTAAGCGGAGTTGCTTAATTGATGCTGCAGGGGAGACAGCGCGAATGACGGGGAGCTGCGATGAGGAAGAGTATTTTCTGACATCATTATTATCTATGACTTTGTTTTCATGGACTACGAGGCGATATTTGAGCTTCATTTTGCTCGACCCACCGTCAGTATTGATTATAAAAATAAATGGGAAGTGATAAGGTTTCCGTATCGTGGTAGATGCTTCGCATTAACTTCTTCATACCCCGTCTTTTCTGCGTAATTTTCTTTTTTTCTTTTGGACTGCCTTCTCGACTATACAATGAGATGTATGCTGTATTCTGTATTCCGTTATCGGCTCATGAACAAGATTCTTTCAAAGCTCTTGGAGGAGTTTTTTTTACTTAAAGCTCCAAGTAGCACGTGATTTTCGAAGGACTATCGAGTTGGGTTTTGCCAAAGTCTCTCTCTCTTTTTTCCGTCGATGTTTTCCTGCGCACCTCATTGCCTTCTGACGATTGATGTTGGTGTTTTTTTGTACGTTGGAGTTTAGAAGAGGCTGGAGCTCTGGGTTTAGAGGCTCTAATACCCCTTTTTGTGGTCAGGATGTTTTCAATTCTTGGAGTACAGCATTCCTGATTCTGGGTGCTCAAGACAATTCCATTGATCATCGAATTAAGAATCGTTTTATTGAACGGCAATCTTATCTGTCACATGCTCCGTCAAGGTAAGGTTGGTTTCCATGGTCCAACCTTGCCCGTCAAGTGATTCGTTCGTAGATCCTTGCTCTTACAAGTCCATCATGTCAAACTCCAGCAAGAAGTTTAGGTGGGGAAGAGCCTTATGTCCTCGTAGGCAACAGTACGCCGCTTTCCGTTTCAGAAATCATTTCTGGTAACTTGAAATAAGTTTTTTCTTGCAGTATGAACATAACCTGTTTTCCAAACGCCGAGTTCTTCCCTCTTTTCAAATATGTACACCTTGACTTTAGGCGTGAGTATCAAATGTGGTACCGTGGTTGTCCTTCGATAATTTAGCATCAAATCGATTGCCCTTCTACCAATTTGCTCGAGATTTTCCCTGAAAATCTGTGAGTCAACCTTCGGTTTCCGTATTCCTCCAATGGGTACCATATATATCCTTGCCAATTGGAATGAGCTCAACTTGTTTCTTCCTCGAAGGAGATTGAACGAGAGGGAGGCTCATGACAGAATTTAATGCGCGGTGAATTTCGTACGCTTGGTTTCTCTTAGGTGTGGTGAATCCTGGAGAATTCGTAACGGAAGTTTGGGCAAGGTGAAGTTTGATGATTCGACTGAACCTGGTTTTTTGTGCAAGTCTTGTTTTCGATACAGTTCCTGTCTCCTCAGAAGGAATTGTAAGTCGCTGTTCTTCAAATCTTGATCGTACGCAATCTCTACAGAGGCTCCGTGTACAGTGACACAATGTTGCTCGATTATTCCGCATGCGACGTCCATATCCTTTGAAGCAGCTATGACAGCCACACAGAAGCCCGTTGAATGGGATTGCCCGCAAGCTCCTTTATCCACATGAAGTCAAACTGGACTTCCTCGTTGAATGTTCTCATATGCCAATTCATGGATATCTTATGGGTAATTAAGGGTCTTTCTGTCACTTTGCAGCTTTTGTAACGACCCTTTTTCAAGACCCCAGTTAGGATTCAGCCCCTCCTGCAAAATTCCATCATATCGCGCAGCAGAAGGTGCGAGTGCAAATGCAGTCTGGTCGCGAATACCTTTGCTACCTCGCAATCAGAACTCCTTGAGCTGACTGGGACGACGTGATGATGTGTCCAGAACTCTTTTTCGCTTGTGGTGTATATCGGAACAAACGGTGTTCTTGAAAGACCTTTTACAGGTGCCGGATATATTCTGAGGATTACTTTATTGTCAATGATGTCCGAGTGACTTAACAAGTTGTTTACAAGTACAAGTGGTCCGCTGCACTTCTATATATAGAATATAATTTGGAATTTATTTCCGTCAAGGTCAACAATCAGGAGTAGCCAGATACCCAAAGGTAAATCGTGTATCGTTGCATATTTCCTCATGGCCATGGAGAAATTGCTTGCAGTCTAGCGGATCCAGGTTGAACTGAATTACCAGTGCCAAGCAGAGCGCTACTGCGGAATAGAAACCCCCGCTGAGCGTGGACAGCCCACGTCAAGTATGGGATTCGGATCTTCACTCATTGAAAGTACATCTGATCTTATCGAAAATACACTCACTAAACTCTATTGCCCTTGGACGCACCAAAGTTGCTGCGAAAAAAGAACTTCGCTTTTCCGTCACTGTACTCGGGATCTTCAGATTCCTGAGCTATTGCTTCCCGTATAGCTCTCGTCTCAAAGCTGGGATGTTAAAAAAATTCCCCCCCTATTTTGATAGCTTCGACCACAGTCTTTTCATGAGTTTCCGATAAGCTAGTCAAGTTTCGGCTGACTTTTCTTCTCGATTGAATTGAAAGTTATATTTTCTCTTTTGGGCTTGAAGTTCCCTTTTCTAACGAGGTTTGTCTTTCTTTCCTTATGTTGAATGTGTGCCGCCTTTGCTGTTTCTGGCTATTGAATAGCGATGTATCCTTCCGATCTATTGTAGCGTCTATCTGGGCTCTAGTCGGCATATCTATCCCGGCAGAGGTTTGGGCGAGACATCGAAGAAGCGTAACTGCATCATACAGGCTCAGTACATAACGAGGTCCTGATGAATCAATATTCTGAGCAACTTCTGCTGGAC
Source organism: Kappaphycus alvarezii (assembly GCA_002205965.3). Lineage (NCBI taxonomy): Eukaryota > Rhodophyta > Florideophyceae > Gigartinales > Solieriaceae > Kappaphycus > Kappaphycus alvarezii. The sequence continues at coordinate 48,260 of NADL03000098.1, read as the reverse complement.
CTGTAGAGTCCTGCATCTGATCGACCAGTGGCCTCAAGCGGGCCAAGTTCCTTTCCCTATCCATGAATGCGGTACTGAGAATTTTCTGTTGGTTCTCGGCATCTTCTTCGGTCTGAAGTTGATTGAGGTCTCGGGCAGCCCTGCTGGCAAGAAATATGATTTTCCTTGCGTAATATTTGTCAACAGATACCATTTTTTGCTCCAGGGCTGACTTTGCATGTTCCTCTGCCATCCTGATTAGCTGTAGCTTTGAATTGCTAAGAAATGATTTCATGAGACTGGATTTGTGTAGGATTGTGATCGCAAGAACCTCTCCGACTTAGGATGCATGGTTTGATCCGGTACGTGAAATAAATCTGATAAGGTCTTCGTTAGATTTCATTCTGCGTTTTAAGACCTCAATGAAGAAGTAGATCATGCGATTGACGATGGCGATTGGGGGATCTTGAGTGATAAGCTCAACGATTTTCCTCACAGCTTCTACCTGATCATCTCGCTTGCATTTCATCTTCCCTAGCTGTTTAATCTCGTCGAAGAGGCTTTGGTGGGCTTGATTTAGTACTATATCGTAGAGCTGTCTGCCTAGCGTAGCAAAGCAGGTCTTGTACAACTTGTGTTCTCCTTTTTCCACCGCCGTCGCAATGAGATTAACCAAACTTGGAAACATTATTGCAAACTCTACCTTAATGATTTAAATCAGGATAGTTAGGTCTACTGTCTACTGCAAAGCATTAAAATGCCCCAAACGTTCGCAGATGGTTGCTAAATGCAGAGTCACGAACAATTCCAATATAGTACTGATGAATTCTTCACATTTCACGCCCAATTTCAGCGATCTGGGCCAGATTTACTGCTCCATAGAACTAAGGGTACCTTCGATGTTCATATCTAAAATTTCAATCAGTTAAAATAGTTTTTATCTAAAGTTCGCTCCAATAATCGGCGGCTGGCTGTTTATACGTTCAAGAAGCTTGTGTTTTTGCACTTTTCCCGAACATCATCCTCGATTTTCATATAGTACCACTCCAAAATTTGATTAGGAAGAAAACATATGTCAATAAGCGCAGATTGAAGGGCTTCAGTATTTTGAGCATTAGAAACCGCACGGAATGGACAAATTATATAGGGATAATTTGCATAAAAATGGCGGATAAACAGTAGAATTGTGTGACGTCCTGACATAATTTTGCAGGGAATCATTAATTGATCGGGGGGACAGAAGTTAATAACATTGAAATTATGTACACAAGTCCATGATTTTTGCAGATTTAAATATGCAATAGATTGAGCTGAGAGTTTAGTTAGCGACATTTACCGACAATGTTGTTGTTTGAGCTGGCGATTTCGTAGGGGAGGTAGCTATATTCTTGAAATAGAACGACAGAGGGGGAGGGAAAGCAGGTTAGGGTTACTAAACAGATGTAGGGATGCGGATAAGGTCGTAGGAAAGGAAACTGAGAGATTTCGGAGTTATCTATGCTTGTGAAAAAGGTTGGTAGTGAGGAGAGATGAATATAGCCAACTAGATGCGAGTTCTGTCTGCAGAGGACATATCATGGTGGTCATAGGGGCTAACTAGGCAGTGTAAAAGGGCTTGGCGATATTAATTCGCTAAAATAGCATGATTCGAAAAACTAACCGCTTTTATGGGCGCTAAAGGCAATAGAAACTTCTCGAGCACTGAGTGGAGATTGGAGCAGACGTGTAAGCGAGGTAATTTATATTGAAGTCGAAATAACCATAGGCGATAGCAGTAAGTCGGTGAAAATTAAACTTTACGGGCCTGTAATTCGTAAACAGAGTCATGGAAGGATAGAAAAGTGATACCTTGGTATGGCTGTAAAACACACTAAGAGCAGTTAGATCGAGGAACTAAATTTCCATGAATATGTAGGAAAAGGACCGCTCCTTCCACATGAACTCATTGGATATCCGGAAGGAAAGCTTTCTGTAGAATTAAAATTGGAATTAAAATTCTTTACTACCTGGTTATTAACTTGAAGATGTTTCCTAGTTTTCTTTATCTGTCTTATAAAAAGAGTTTCAATCAGCTATATAATTTAATCCTAGTTGTGAAATATTTTTGATTCATAAAAGATATAACAATACACATTGGAGCCGATATTATGGGCGCAAAAAATTCAGAAAACGGTATCTCACATACGGTTACTGAATCTCTGTCGCGTAACCCTCATCCTCTAGATTTTAACTTAACATTTCCTTCAATTATTTAAAACTAACCTTATTTTTCACAAACATACCCGCGAATGGTTTTTACATGTCAGTCGCGTCTCCCTGGACACTAATAACAATGAGAACTTCCGCGTCCGGCTCCATCATGGGTACTTCGTCACCCACTCCATGTAACTCCCCACCCATTGTATCTTCTGTCCTATCCCATGGAGTCCTCTCTCATATTTTGAAACATCTGTATCTCCAATTTACCATCATGAACTCTGCCTTTCCACCTGCGAAAAAAGATTGTGGGACCACTGCTTTCTCAAACGATTAGCAAACCCTGTCTACTTCCTCAAGAACCACAATCACTTCATTCTCCACCAGACCATTTGGGCGAGCTACACTCTACTCCCTGCAATCTTTACTTGACCATCCCGATGTTCAACTTGTCAGACGATTGCGGAGAGGAAGGCGTAGACGAAGGAGACTGGCATTTGGACACCCCGGAGGATCCCAGCACCCTTCGCGAGGACGGAGGCCGCTTGGTCGGACGTCCCGCGGAAGCTTAAGCTGCCCGGAGAATCTTCTCTATATTTGCGACTGGTCTACTTCGCTCTAGAAAGTGACGTCCGTTCCCTTCTCCGTGAACCGAAACAAGACCTCAACGGGCTACATGCACAGGTCAAGCACCTCGTTTCTGAACTCCAACGGTTCACCCGCCTGCACAGTGTAACTGTGTGGCGTGACTACGGGATCGGTCACGTGGTGAAGGCAATCATATGCGATGTGGTACCTCGTGTGTCCAAGACAGCAACGCGTGGTTTGCACGGCTCCGTGAGGGACTTTTTGTTCGCAATATTTGATGGCTTAAGGTCGGATTCCCACTCGGCTCCGTCTGTTCTCCAAAGAAACAGGCCTATAGTGAACTACCCTATGGTACCGAACACCCCGCGCCCGCTACCTAGTGGCGGGAAGCTCTGCTCTTCTACCTTGGTGGAAGCCGCCGATTACCAAACAACACCCAAAGGCGTCTATGGGCAGACGTCATGGCGCGACAGTGGGATTATTACGGCCACTGAGAAGGACACTAACCTGCCTGTGATGGGACCCTACGGCACGGAGCATTTGTGGGTGCCTGCTCGCTGGATGGACTGGTCTGATCTCAACTCTTCGGATGGCGACGACGTCGGTGATGTCGCTACCGATCTGGAGGGGTTAGAAGCTGGTGGAGAGAAGTATGAGTAAGGGGTGGGCATATCTCGTAGTATGCTCCCGGTAATTTGCTGGCAAATAGGACTTTCCATCATCGGTATCCCTCTGAGATACCCCGGGCTCCAATCGACCGCATATTTCAAAAAATTAAAGCACCCAAACATTTCCCCCTTCTCCACCCGTTGACCTTCCAAAAACATATTTCGTACAAACTCAATGATATTCCTTCTTTTGTCTACAAGGGTAGTTTTCGGATGTAATAAGATCATATGTACATAGATTCAGCGCCTTGATGGGAATGCGGGGGATGTATACCTCAATGACAGCGAGGAAATTGCAGGAAGTGACGGTGAAGGATAGGCTGGAAGCTTATTGAAAGTCACTGTGGGATATTAGATTACGTTTGGCCGTCCCCGATGTGATTAAATAGTGAAAAAAATCAGACGCTACCAGTTTAACGCATACTGAAACAAACAAAAATTGATTCTAAAGTCTAGTGCCCGCAGTAATTGCGGTGATAGAGGTGAATTTTAGTGGTAAAAGTAATAGGTATAAAACTTGATCAGAGATGAAGATATTTGGGGTCGTGAATGGGAATTTATTCTTACAAGATAATTAGAACATTATTGCGGATTACGTAAATGGTAGGAGGTCCCTACTTATCCATATTAAAATGAAAAAGAGAAATTAAAAAAGAAGAAAAGAAACCCGGTTTGTTTACACACATAAAAAAGGTGGTTGGAACAGCGATATGAAATGCGATTTATAGAAAAAAAAGATATAACTTATGGCCTATCGTTAGGGGCGGCGTTTTCGCTTACTGTAACAAATGTTAGCTTTGCAACCAGAAATAAAGTAATTTCGGAATAAAGTTTTAAGAAAAGTGAGATATTACATAGATCGCTGTATACAAGCTTTCAAAGTACAAAGAATCGAGCGAAATTTTCGTTTTCCCTATAAGAACGGTCTCAACACTTACAGTTGCGGTTGTCTCCAGTATGGAGAGATAGATGAAGGTATCGATGGGATCATAAATTTCTACTTACGCATAGAGTACGGAAACACAGATGACAGCCAAAATATATGCTCGTGCTCCCATCCAAAGAAATAGGAGTTAGGGAAAGCAGAAAATTACGCCGAAAATATTCTCCCACCTCTGCAACTTCTGGCTTTCATCGAACTATTTTTTTCATTCGTTAACCTGAAATGGTGCAAAAGTCTCCATTCCAATGGCTATTTCAATTTTCTACATGCCAACATGGCTTCCGAAGCTTCACTTTTGGAGAGCACAATTCTTTTTCTCATTAACTTCTCGCTATTAACTCTCCTTGTATGTGTATCTTCGATGACACAATTTCTGACTTTCGGACCTCAAAAATATCTCTTATTATCTCTCCAACACGTTTTTGTCCGCCTTCTGCTCTACTTTTCCCCATTATTTGAGGAAAAAATGCCAGGTTTCCTTCGATTCTCTGCATCATAAATTCCCTTTAAGATCCTTTTACGCAATTTATCATTCCTGTGGCGACAATTTTTCTCTAAAAAGTACGTTTACTGACCCCATTCCTGCATCCCTTGCTGCTTCCGTCACTTTCATTGATATTTTGCTGACACACACTCTTCCTCCTGTATTCAACCTGTATCATGTACCTATTCATCTACATTCCTCATTGCTTCAAATCTCAAGAAGATACCTTCCCTATTTTATCTCTGCAAAATTGCCGATCTGTCCAGTCATGACACCCAAGGCCTCTAAGGAGAAATAGTAAAGGCTTATTTTTGGTTAAATCTCTCTCAATATTACTCAATAAAGACATGAGCTCCCTTTTTCTCAATAGCAATCAGAGACTCTCCGTACTAATGCTCTATGATCGCGGCCTAGTCCTTCATTTTTTTATGTGCCGCTGAGCTTGATCTTCTTTCCTTTTAATCTATTTAAGGCTATTTTTGATATTCCAACTGATAATAAAACAGCTTCTCCTCTCTCATTATAGTGCGAACTCAAACCTGAGATCTCTGTACCTCCTTCATAGATTGAAAGTTGCAAGATATATAACCCAGAGTTCAGGAAGAGACCATTTGACTCAAATCACCTCCCTAATGCTATATAAATTCGGCATGTTTACCAGCGTTTTGGACCATATCCAGTCTACTGTGGGCCGTAAACTCTCAAATACGCATTACTCGCCGAGATTCCATTCCCCAGTTACTGCCTCCTCCATCGCGACTCAACCTTTCGGATTCTCGCAGATTTATTGATGATAAGGTTTTCACGATATCACACCACGGATCTTTCCCTTTATTATCACCACGACCTCTCCACCAGCGACTTTCATCACCACAATTTGTCTATTCCCGCCGAAATGATCTCCTAACCGCCTTTGGGATCATGTCGGTTAACGCTTTTAATTTGACTACAACTTCCGTTCTTCATTTTCAGGAAGAGAAAGGAACTAAAATAGAAAAGGTTCTCGCTGGAGCTGCTGTGTGTAGTGACAAAGCTGAAAAAACAATCCGAAGCTTCAAGAGGGCGATGTAAACAGTACTTCAGAAGTGAATATCGTTTAAATAAGTTTTTTCAAAATTGAAATGCAGTTATATCTACAAAAAATGTTAAATTGTAGGCTGACCAAAGCAAATTGTGCACTGGAGATCTCCAAAAAGTCGATAGAGGGGAAATATCAAGGAGAGGCAGTGGTAGGAAGAATTTAATTCGATTTTTTGGATCTGAAAATTAGATATGACGCCACATGGTAGCTGAAAGCAGAAATTAAAGCTCAAGTTATGGAAGTGAAAGTTCATAGTACACTAAGGATTAATTTTTATTTATAGAACGGCAACAAACTAGGCTGCGAGTTCGTTTTCATTTCAATGTAAGTAGTCCAGCCCTTGTGTGATCGAAGAAAGCAAACTAACTTAAAGCTCTGCTCGATATCAGGAAAGAAATAAAGGGGAAATTTTCACGCATATCGTCTTGTTCCCATCAGTAATGGGTATGGAATATTTTTCTAATCAGGATCAATTTCAACCAAGATATGCACTAACCAAAAACTGAAGTGACATCCAAATACATTTGAAGAGAGGCTAGGAGCAGACTTTAGACTACGTGGAAAGATGACAATTTTATGCTAACACCCATGTATAAATTAATCATATAAGCTACTATTGATGCTGCTTTTCTTTTTCCGAAATTTAGATTTCATGCAGGCTGGTTCAATTTTTGTTCAACACATCTATTCAATATTTATCAAAAACATAAGAGTAACTAATTGCTAGGAACTGAATTATTCAGATAGTGTGCCTCAGGCTTTAATTTTCAGAGGAGCTGACGAGTTATGTATCTTTGGGATAAAACCTCCTGATAGATAATTGAGGTGAATATTCTCCCTTGATATAAAACTGATGCTCTCCTCCCAAAATAGATGACCTAAGCCCCCAAATATCATCACGACGAACAGCAAATACTTATCAAATGAACCTGATGTACCATCAAATGATGGTGATCCTTTACGAGGTTAAAGTAGGTGAATAAAATTTAATTCCTCTAGAATACAATTTATTCATTCTTCGGGTAGGCATATATGCAGTATGAATCACTAAAGTTGGGAGATTAACGATCCAATGGTGAAGACCTCTTAATGATAACGGATTTATTTTAGCGATACCAGAGCCCGATACTGAAGGAGTATTCAGTCTAACTGAATACTATAAGACTCGGTTACGACCACGAAGAAAATAAATTTTAAAAGCAGTTATGCTGACATTCTCGCAGGGACTAATTACTGCTGAAATATTGACAGCTAGGCAAAAGACACAAAAATATATCGTCCAAATAAGTGATATGAGGAAATAAAGGGTAAAATTGGCTCAATTTTGTATATTGTTTCCACTTTGTAACTCTGGCACGGCCAACCAAAAATTAGTGCAAATTTATTTCCCATTGATTTCCTACCTTTCCGTGCTCGTTAATTATATTTCGAGTGACTCAGTACTGAGTCGTTCCGACACAGCAGGAGAAATGAGATGATGCCCGTGGGAGTAAATTTATTTCGTACTTCTCTCCAGAGATGTGAAGGTTCTCGCGCGATCAATATCGAAGGAATCTGTCACCTGAGAACTTATGTCTTAAGTTAAGCTCAAATTTTCCTCTCGATTCGCTGTAACTTGACCTAATTCCCGGAAAATAAAAGTGCTGAACCATTTTATCAGTGAACGAGGAGATATTTCAACGGAATTTTGTATACCAAAGTTCTGTCGTTATGCCGCGCTATAGACATGGTTTATGCTCGCTAGACGACGCGACTAATCGTTCCTGCCGCTTCATAGGATATAGTCAGAAAAGAAATGAGGTGAACTGGGTATCCTTGCTTGCGGAATTTACATAAGATATTTCATAGGAATAAATCATACAGGATGAGATTCTCGCCAATTATCCCACGGCGGAGGAGTTGCAAGGAACAAAGTGTTAGCATAGTATAGTTCTGGGAACCTGAGGACGAGAACAAGGATGGATAGTCAAGAGGCTAGCGGTAAGTCTAGAAGAGGCAGGTTTTCCCACCTGTAAGAGGGGACATGAGAAAAGAAACGTTTCTTAGGTCAGAAGCTGCCTTTCAAATTTTCAGCGATTCGGCTCTGCACTTGAGATAGCTGGGCAACTTTGTTGACCTCTACTAATGGAAGCAGTTTACTAAGCTTATGTAGAATTTTCTTACGATAAAGTCTCAAAAAACATAGTAAAAAGAATGAAATGAATTGCAGGGAACCTTTTGGACAAGAAAGACTAACAGTAAATAAACTATAGGTAAATATCTAGGAGTATTTCACACAAGATCCATTCTCGATTCCAGAGCCAAAAAACTACTCTGAACTGTACACTTTTCCCATTTAGTCCGTAAATTTTTTTTCTAAAAGCCCAGATTGGTAGTCAGCCTCCTTCAACGTGTCAAGGTCCTCTTATCCCTCCGTACGGTCACCTGTTTTCTCCAAACCCCCCACATCCTCTGCATTTTCCACAAAGTAAATACGAGACCACTCCCGAAGGATTTACTGGTCCTTCCGTCTGAGTTATTAGTCATAGTTAGTTGTCCCAGTGATCATCGAATTCAGGCCGTTTATGAAACGCAGAGCTCTGGCTGATTTCTTGATGGTAAAAGACGAGAAGATATGAACCATATTGATATAAAAATAAGGAATTGTGGTGGTGAAATGATGGAGAAGTTGAAGGTAGGTGAGGTTCTTTAGCGACATTGCTATGAAACTTTAAATGGGGGCATCTTTTCCTTATTTTGCATGATTTTGTACAAAATTAGAAATGAGAGGCCATGCTCCGGCTTTTTATTTCCATAAATTCGGGATAAAAGAAAACTTTCGCATGATAAATTATCGAAAGCGAATTTTAAGGGCAAAACGGATTGAGAGTAGAAATAAGTCTCTTCGAAAAACGAAGACCAAAATACAAAAAATAAAATAGATTGGAGTCAGACAATAAGATTGGTTCCCTGAAGGAAAAGTAATTTTAGGATTTTTTTGAAAGAAAAGGTAGTGCGATTAGTTTGAAATAAGAAAAAGGTAGATCTCGGGATGAATGAATCAGAGATTTTCGAAACGGCTCTGTTTCATACCAACAAGGATACCGTTTATTCGACTTTATCCCAAAGTACTCCAAACCCCAGACAATCAGAATCGGCTCAAAGTGCATGCCGGAGCAGTAATGGCAGTGAAGTAACGCACTCTAAAGAAGCCAAATGCAGAGGTCAGGGGGTCCGTAAAGGCATCTGGTAGCAAACTTCAGAGGTCCCAAACTATCAATGATTAGTATATTTCGTATTTCGAGACAGTGGTGGAGATATCAGATTGCAGCTTGGAATTCAAATTGGTCAAATAATTCTTTGAGCAAGACTCACTCAAGGTACTTACCCACATTACAGATCAAAGTTGAATCAAAGGTGATCAGGAAAACGCGGAAAATTGAGTTTGACCCAAAGATCAAGATTAAATCCGGAAATCGAAGCCTCTTTGGTCTATCCTCGTATTTCAATGCTAAGAGGGTTCATCAATGATTTAGCGATGACCACGGCAGCGCTACAGGTCTAAAATTCAAAATATGGAATTTTATAACGAGGAAATGCAAATCGTATTCGACAGATTCAAAAGGAATATATGCCCTCCTACTAGTCATGTATCTAGATTTTAAAAATCCATTAATAGTGGATAAAGATGAATCTGATCGATCTTTGGGAGCAATTATGTCCTAAAATGATGAAAAGGGAGAATAATTCCAATCTTATCCGCTAATAAGAACTCTAAGTGATATAGAGCAGAGATAATCTGTCTGAAAGAAGGGAACTCTGGCAGAACTTTTGCATTGAAAAGTTTAGAGATTATCTTTTATAAGTCGAAAGGTTAATACAGGCAACAAAACACCAGTAACTAAATCCAGCATATAAAAGAAAAGTTGGATGTAATCAGATGGCAAGGTGGCCCGACATTTTTGGTGTTCGTCGTTTTAAATTGTTTCTAAATCTAGACTCAATAATTACGAGGATTTCAGAAATGCTAGAATTGCGCTAGAAAAACGATTAAATCTAATATTGAGAAACTCATTTGATTCTTAGAGGACGTATAAATACAAATCTACCACATGAAGCACTGAGAATGGGTGCATTGGAACCAGATTACCTTTGTTCTGAGCGAAGAAAATGTTTTGTAAGTCATTAAATCCGTTTCGAGTCTAGCAGCCCCATATAAGAATGAACAAAGATCTTTAGGATGTTTCAGAAGGATATACGTCATTGACACATCTAAAGATAGGGGAATTCATTGCGGAAAGATATTGATGGCCCAATATGCATAAAGATATTTTTTTATTTTGTGAAATACTGTGATAATATTTTCAAAACTTTACTCCGATCCGGGACTAAATAACACATTAAGATTTCCATTGCCAGTCCATTTAAATCTTTCTTAGTGGACTTTGCCGTTCCGTTCAATGAAACGTCTTCTGGAAACAAATATCATCCCATAGTTGTTGAGCATCTCACTTGCTGTGGAGTGTTAAACCGCACACCAGCAGATCTAGGTAGAACTGTGGATGAAACTTTTGGTTAAGTCTGGCTGGTTTAGCCGGCCACTCCAAACCAGGGTTTATACAGAACTAGAGATAACTACATGCTAAAGGAAAATGCAGTCGAACAGTATTGAATGCAACGTTTTTCCCGTAAAACAGCACTGACGGTATCGTCAATAGCGCTTTTAGAGTTGTTATCGGCACTGGCGATATATTCTGAAAAGATGTAAGAATTACACTGGTCCAGGTGGCATGGAATAGCAAGGCAACTTTTGATTGGTAAAGCAATGATATAATATCCCAGTGTGCAACCCGCACGTAGCTATTCCAAGTGTACCAATGGGGTCAAACGCTGTGATCAGAACTGTGAGGAAAAGTGTAATGACAGCAAAGTGCCTACTAGCCCTGGTTTTAAGGTTACCAATGGATTGAATCTACAGTACAGTAGCTGCAGTAAATTCGTGAAAAGCTGTAAGACTGGTGAAGTGAAATACAACACTTGCTGTCCAATTGCAGTCGCAGCTAAAAGGTCATTGAAAAGATAGTCCTTAATTTCATGTAAAAACATAATTGAGCGGCTTTACCACGCAAAAAATACATATTTCTTATAAAGATCTTTGTTTCGCTGCGAAAACCTGTCTGCAATTTTTGAAAGAGATAGGTATTCAATTGAAAACGATTACTGCCTACGTTCCTACGAATAATAGGAAAGATAGCATAGAGATTAGCAGGAGCAATCAAAATTGCAGTATTGAAAACTGTTGCAGCCGAGGATATCGAGTGGGGAAGTGCTTTGCGAAAGGAATAGTATGGGTATCGCCGAAGAAAGGGTCTAAGTTGTCGCTCGCTATTTGACGTCATATACAATTAGGATGCAAGAACTCTAGAAAGAGATGTGACGGCAACTATAATCGGTGGGAAACGTAGGGGAGCCAAGCAATGGGCCACAGAAATTTGTAGATCACCTGAAGCGTTGTCAAAGGCAAAAAACGAAAGTACGAATAAGTTAGCTCAAACCTTTCCAGACAGCTCTAAAGGTCTTTTCGTCCATGGAAAAGCCACAGGGGTGTAATGCACGGTGCGCAGTTTTTATCATCTAGGTACAGAATACAACCAGAAAAGGAGAAAACCAACACACACGTACCAAGAATAACAGGGTGTTCGCTGTCCCTATTTTTATTCAAGCACCCTTCAGTGCAGTAGAAACAGTCCGTCGATGGCGAAAATATGGGGGGTAGTGCTTGGGTGATTCCTTGGACTACTGGACGGTATAGTCGAACTCCGGATTATAATGCCGGACCGGGACCCGTGGAATTCTAGAACCTTGAGAAGAATTGAGTCAAAAAATCGAAGACTCCAGAGGTGCAAGATTTGACAAAAAGAGATGTAGTGTGAGTGAGCAGTGCTGCATATCTCCTTTGGAGACAAGACGGTTTTCACCAACGACAAACTTCAAGCTTCTTTTGTGTATAGAAGCCGGAATACGAGGCGATATGTATGACTAAATATCAAAAAAGAGCAATGAATGGGGTACTATATTACAGAATAGAGAGGAGAAAATGGAAAGGAAATCAGGGGTGATAAAGTGGTTATAGCCAAAGTTGCGGTTGCCAAGGTTGCTGCAAAGGCGGAAGTTGGGAGTCAAGCTCAGAGCTAACACCGTGGTGGTTGTCTATTCTTGGGCCCCTAGTGGCCAGTTATGTATAAATACAAGTTGGCTAGGTTGCCATTATCTACGACTGCATGGTTAGTAAAGTAAATACCAGCCAAGTAATGATATCCGAGTTAAAGATGAGTAAAGTCAACAACTGGCCCAATGCGTTCATTTTTCCAGCAAAATGTCAGGTCCAAGTTTTGGGCCGAGTGGTCTGTAGCACACGCCCTCTGGACCACTTGGGTGAGTATACAGTATCCAGACCAATGGTAGGCAACAATCGAAAAATACCCTTAATGTATAGTACAGAACCTGCTGGTATCAGTACGCAGGCACGAATAAAAATCGGATGATAAAAAAATCACCAAAATCAGCTCTGTCTATACCGGTACAGTACCATTGCCAACAGCACCACAGCCATGCAGCACTATATGAAATGGGCAGTATTCCAATCAAAGTACATAAAACCTTGGACTATTACTAAAGATAATCACACGCATTACAAAATCTGTCCAAGCTTAGAGAAGGGATTGAGGAGAGTTTTGCACGAGCGTCATTCAATGCCATGAAAACTTCTAGAATTTCTTTCACGCACGACTACGTGCAACCACAAAATACACAAATAAAAACTATGGAGTGGGTTCTTTGTAAAGAAAGAGAGCCTAGGAATGGATTTCATCCTTTACTCGGACTCACTACGAACTCAATGTAATCATGCGTTGCTATATTCAAATTTGTCTATGTTTCCATACGTCTTAATGGCCAATGCTTACCGAAAAAGGTTAGCAACCATTACTAAGATTATGTTCTTGTCCTAAAGCGAGAGGTTATGAAAGTAGGTCCACATTTTTGGGAGGTACTGCATCACTACTCTGTCGAAAGATATGGGGAAGTGGCCACCAGAGACCTGTCGTAAATCTATCAGATTATTGTTGTTCCTAGTATTCAATGTCACACCTCTCTTGTGAAGAAAGTCAAAACTCATCCTGATACAGGTCAGCTTCTTTTTTTCTAATATGGCCTTATCATGATGTCTATCCAATTGATTTTATACCGCCTTGATTTGTTCTAATTTTAATTTCATGCTACTTGTAAAAACTGAGTTGATCCTTGTGCCAATAGATGTCTTGTTGCCCGTCGTGACCTTTATTCTCCTACCAAAGCTATCTTTTTTACTACAAAAATTCCCGTAAACCTGTCAAACCAGAATTAACACTTCACCACATCAGCCAAGTTCCAGCAGGTGCTGATGCAATTGCAAAATTAGCAATCTCACTAAACCTAAACAGCATACTACCTAAATGGAGATCCATCCAATTGCATATGTGGAATCTCGAGATAGAGTTACGTAACTGTACGTAATTATTCTCTTGTGCCAAATTCACCTCGATAGACTTCGTGTCATGCGAGTCATGCAATATATCATAAGCCTGGACTCCTAAAATATCATCGTTCCAGTATCACACAAAAAAACCCGGAAACAAAGCGAATTGCTTCTTGAGATTTGAGGGCCAATATGTAACTCCCCCTCTTGACCTCAAAGATCATTATCAACCTTAGTACCTTCTTCCAGTCCAAGCGCATCACGATGGGAGTTGAACTTAACACGCAGCAGAGGCTTGTTCAGTATATCAGCAACTATCAGTTCTGACGGACAATGAACAAGTTTTAAGATACTTCTGTCAACAGATCCTTCACAAAGTTGTAGGGTATTGATACATGGTTGGCATTAAGAATTACTTCTTTGCCCCATATAATGGCTCCATTGTTATCTTCTTGGACAATTGTAGGACCAGTGATCTCCACATCCAGCTCATGGAGCAAAATGCGAATCCAAACAACTGACTTCGCTGCTTCTGTCAGGGCAACAAATTCAGCTTCTGTTGTAGATAGTGCAACAAAACATTGCCTGCAACATTTCCACATCACAGTGCTACCTGCATACTGTAAAATAACGCCAGACAAGACTTCCGGTCTTCTCTATCTCCGGCCCAATCTGCATCAGAGTATGCAGTTAAAGTTCCCGTAGACTTTCCAAGTCTCAAACCTAGTGCCGATGTCCCGCGAAGGTAGCGAAAAACTCGTTTCACAGCCAATAGACTCGCAGCTGTAGGATTAGATGCGTAACGTGTTAAATAGTTAACAGCTACAGCAATGTCTGGGCGTGTCCTTCTAGAGAGGAATAAAAGAGATCCAACCATTTCCTGATACCGGGTGACGTCAATCTCATCTTCTGCTTGAGTGGGATTCTCAATATTGCTGAGTGGTGTAGCAACTGGATTGCTGTCGCCCATTCCAAATCGGTGCAGCACTTGAGTTACATAAGGGATTTGTGACAGAAATATGCCTCTGTAATCGCGAATAAACTGACCACCAAGGAAGCTCTGTAGTCCCCAAGATCATTAAGCTCCATATGAGCTGCAAGTTCCCTCTTCAGTTGATCGATGCTTGAAATGCATGGACCCATTGCAATAACGTCATCAACGTATGATAGCATTCATATTTTCCCCTTACGATACAAGCATTGATCAGATCTACCCTTCTAAATCCAAATTTGCAAACAACTCTGTTCCATTTCTCCATCCAAAGGCGAGGCGCTTGCTTCAAGCCGTATAAAACTTTCCTTAATTTAAAAGCCTGGTCCTTAGGAAGCTTCAATTTTTCACAACCCGGCGGTGGTGAAACATATACATTACTGTCAATGTCACCTTGCAGGAACGCCGTCCTGACATCTAGCTGATGTATGAAATAATCACGCTGGACAGCAACTGCCAGGGCAGTACAAACTGTGTTGAAGTCCACAACTGGACTGTAAGTCCCACTAACATACCCTTGCATGAATTCCTTGGCTATAACACGAGCCTTGTAGCGTGCAACCGATAGATCAGGATTATATTTGATTCTGAATATAAACCTGGTGGCTACTGGTTTAACACCATCTGGAAGAGTCGCCGTCTTCCAGGTCCCGTGACTAGCCAAGGAGTTAAGTTCTTCATCAATGGCCTTCTGCCATTGTGCTGCAAATGGAGAAGAAAGTGCATCTTCAATTTACATCGGCTCGTGTGGAGTAAGAGCCACATTTGCAGAGCTCGGGTCATAAAAGCTTACTTGCTTCCTATCCCTCCTGTATAGCCAGAGACTTTTTCCGGGATTAATGGTGTTTCACCAGCGTTGTCAGTTGTATCTTCCTGATCACTCTCTTCTCCCACCCCCTCTGGACTGGTCTGACCATTATCATCGTTATCCATATCCCGTGTGGACTGGGGCGGTGGCACATATGAAAGAACATCGGTGTTAGTTACTGCAGGGCTACTTGGAAAATAGTTTGAGTTTTCGATTCTGCGAGGCGATGGTTGTTCAGCAGACTTTTCTGCTATATTAGAGTCCTCTTCATCAGAAAGCTCATCCAGTGGCCCATGAGTTTCCAGTTGATACCACTCGAGAGAGGGGAATTTGTCCTCAAATAAATCAACCTGTCGAGACAAAACAGCCTCTTTGGAATCTTTGATCCAAACCTTTTATATGCTGTTCTCAAAGCAGCCGACAAGGACTCCCTGCAGGCTCTTGCCGTCGAGCTTCTTACGCTTCTCTTTCGGGACATGGGTCCAAATAATACTGCCAAAAACCGGAATGTGGTCAACGCGTGGCTTCATCCCGGTCATGATCTCATAGGCAGTCATGCTCAGATTACGAGGTGCAATAAGCCGATTGCACAAATCTGCAGCATGAGCGATTGCCTCGGCCCAGAACTGAGAGGGCATCTTGGCATGTTTGAGCATTGAACGAGCAGACTCAACCAATGTCCTATTAGATCGTTCAGCCATACCATTTAGCTCGAAAGAATACGAAGGTATGGTGTCCCATTCACTTCCCTTCTCCTCAAGATAACTTTTGAGAGCTCTGTACTCTCCTCCACCATCTGAATGTAGACGTTTCACAACACATGCGAACTTCCTTTCAAACCAAACATGAAATCGCTTAAAAACAGCAGCCACATCGCTCTTTCGAGAAATTGGCTGGACATTTATATAGTCACTAAACTCGTCAATAAACACTACAAAGTAACGCGAGCCTCCGAGCGATTTCACAGACATCGGGCCACAAACATCTCTGTGAATGATGTCACCTGCTTTGCATGGTCTGATTTTCTTGGACTTCAGTGACAGCCTGTGGTGCTTGCCCTTGATACAGGCTTCACATTTCTCAGTGGTCCTTAGCTGTTCTGAGAGATTCAGACCAATGACTGCACTTCGGCGCGATAATTCACGGATGCGATTCAAACTTGCGTTTCCCAGACGACGATGCCAAATGATTTCAGTTTCAGACATTGCTACCATAGCCGAAGATCTATTACAGACTTCAACCTCAGCGCGGTATACCACGTTTTGCGGATATGCACTTAGCACTGGAATACCATCCTTAAGGACCTCACACATATCACTTCTCATTTCAACAGTGTATCCAGACCTGCATAAGGCTTAGCAAGATATCAGATTCTTCCTTAAATCTTGTACCACTAGAACACCATGAAGTTGAACTTAATGTGATGCAGCATGTATTCCAGGTGCAGTAACCGTTCCAGCACCGCCCGTGCGAGAAAGCACTTCAGATCCATTTCCGAGCACAATTTCCCGAGGAGGTTGGATACTTCGTACAGCTTGTAGTATATCTGCTGACCTAACCATGTGGTCCGGGGCGCCTGAATCTAGTAAAAACTGTTCAGTGTGGCTCTCTACAGTCTGATTCTCATCATCAGCAGAAGGACGAGTAGTTGCCATCAGCATAACTGCGTGAGTACTTGATGACACTGCGTCAGAACTGGTCTGGCTCTTGTTGGACCTGTCCTCCTTGACAGGGCATTCTCTGATGATATGTTCTATACTTACAAATCTGTAGCACTTCCGTTTGCCTCTTACAGTACTTGCCTTTCTATGGGTGAAGTACTCCACGTTGTTGATCTTTTTTGCAGTCAAAGCAGCTTTATGTGCAGAATAATGTTTTTCGACACCTTTGACTGCTTTCACGGAAGCCCAAAGCTTCCCTTCATACTCCTGAAGAAACCTGGCTGTTACCGACTCCCATAAAATATTCTCCTCTTTTATCTGCAAAGAGGATACTACATGTCCATAGGGAGATGTACTTTTGTCACCGAAAGACGCCAACAACATGGCCACCTGAAGGTCTTCCGAGACTGCGGAGTCCATTGAATCGAGTCTGTTGAACACATCTTCAAACACATCAACGTAGTCTGACATTGGCTGACCTATGTATGCAAACCTAGATAACTTCGTTTGAAGTTGTACTCTAGTCACAATGTTCTTCACAGCATAGCGGGCCTTTAGTCTTAACCAAATTTTGTATGGGTTATTCTTGTCACTAAGACACAGACGTAAAGGCTTGTCTCCGAGGCCTTGGATTATCACTGCACGGGCCAGGGCTACTTCTTGCTTCTGCCCAGCAGTGAGTTCTGACGGTCCTCCAACAACGTTTGTTGTTACAACATTGAGCACATTTTTGGACTCAAGGGCAGCTTCTGTTCTTGCCAGTCATAGATTAAAGTCCTCTACTGGACGGCTGAAGAACTTGTGGAGACGTTTTGAGTCTTCCATTTCGATATCAATGTCCACAAAAAGCACACAGCCCAGCTATCAGGACTTTCACACAATCTAATAGGTCAAGATAATCTTGAAGTTGCAAACTACGTTGGGCTGGGCCCGTAACCACTTGTAAAAACTTAGCTGATCCTTTGGCCAATATATTTCTTGTTGCCCGTCGTGACCTTTATTCTCCTACCAAAGCTATCTTTTTGTACTACAGAATTCCCGTAAACCTGCCAAACCAGGAATTAACACTGCACCACATCAGCCAAGTTCCAGCAGGTGCTGATGCAATTGCAAAATTGCAATCTCACTAAACCTAAACAGCATACTACCTAAATGGAGATCCATCCAATTGCATATGTGGAATCTCGAGATAGAGTTACGTAACTGTACGTAATTATTCTCTTGTGCCAAATTCACCTCGATAGACTTCGTGTCATGCGAGTCATGCAATATATCATAAGCCTGGACTCCTAAAATATCATCGTTCCAGTATCACACAAAAAAACACGGAAACAAAGCGAATTGCTTCTTGAGATTTGAGGGCATATCCTCAACTATGCGTAATATTTTTATGTTGGATTGTGTGTACTGAATTCCTGGTGGCAGCAATGGATGGCCCGCATTTATTATAAGTCTGGAGGTACGTAAAATCACAAGAGAAGAAGGGTTTGACGATGATGGAGGGGTGGCTGAACTTGGACGGTAATCGTTTAGTTAAGAGGTTTAGAACTGCATCCCAAATTCGAAACGGGCAGGACACAGTAAATAAAAAACAACCATCACTCATCTCGAGAACCAGCATCCTGGGAGAGCATCATCAATTACCACGGCAGACATACTTCACAGATGCCTCGAGCTCCCGACTGTGTCACGGCAATTATCGCACATTCAGTTTTTTATTTCTCAACATTCATCAAGATGCATACCTTTGAGGGTATAACTTGCCCCCGGATACGGAATATTGATTAGTTCTTTATACGCCACGGGAAACTAATCCAACGACTAGCCACAACGGAAGTGAAAGTAAGGAAGGTGTTACTTCTCAGTATCCCAAGAGAATATGGGCCTGGAGGGCAATTCTGGACCCATAAAACAAAGAATAGACTCACTTTGTCAGAGATAAAATAGACTCACAACGTGTGAGAGTGTGTCTTTACAACCGGTGTCTGGCTGTGTTTGTGGTGTCTCTTGTGTCGCCACTATCTTCAGACCAAACCAGAAAAATAAGAATACATAAGTACTTGCAACAAGTATATGCTGTAATACGGCAAGGGGCTACAAATGACTAAACATAGTTCTAAAATATAGTTCACATGGTGCGATCTGAAGAACAGTCTAAACGCTACTGTATCACCTGTCTGGGGATGAGCACTTGTTTCGTCATGAACAAAGACAGGGCATTGCTAGGTAGCACAGTAATCCTGCAGTGCTAGGTAGCACAGTGATCGTAGAAACCATGAAACAATAGTGACTCAATGGAGTAACCACCTGTTGACATAATAGTAACACGGACATTCGGTTACAGCACAACTTAACGCGTGCTTTGACACTTAGGTGTCAACACTGGGGTGAAAGTTGAATTCTTCATGGTTCAACTTTCACAGGGATTGTCGAGCGGACACAACATTCCTTCGATTGCAGTAACTATGTCTAGTTCAAGAACGCGAGAGGCTGACCTGCTCAAATAACCACCCACGCATATTACAGGGAGAATTTTGGGGTGTATTTAATCCATGAAAAATATGGCAAGCTGTTCCCCGAGGGATTTCATGATGTGGGTAAAGGCTTACAATGTAAAGGATTGGCGGGAAGCCCTCAAAACGCTAGAAAACTGGCTGGAGGCAAGCCATCAGGCACGCCGCATTGGACATCGCTGCTGCTTTGGCATGACGCTATGTTAGGACTTGTTTGACCTTTGCGTAGGTCTCCCTTGCCTTCGTAGCGCATATTACAGTGTAGGAACACGCTGTCGCGGAACAATTTGCAGCAACAATAACTGGCATGAAAATATGAATGCAACGCCAGCATACCGTACAGATGGCTGACTTCCAAGCGCGCAATTGACAGACTGCTGCATTCATCCTAATTCTAATTCCTCTCCTCAAGCCCTGAACATCACCTTTGCGCCCCGCTGACAATAATTGAAACTTTGCACCACAGGATGAGTACCCCAAAACAATGCCATCGCCGCTCTCAGCCGAATATAAATACCCAGCCGCGAGGCCTCTCCCCCAGCCGATTTCATCCTCACCACTAGCATGACCACATCCTGTCCGCGTCCCGTTCTTCCCTAATCGCAGACTGTTACCCCCAACCCAGCATGAATCCCCGCACCGACCCTCGGGCCGTCTGCACGGTCCTCCCGGACCTCTGTCGCCTTCGCAGATCCCATCCCCCAGCTGGGTGGCGGATGAAGCGCGGCAAGGAGGTAGGGATGGTTGAGGGGCGGACCCGGGAGTTGAGTTTTAGCGGGGAGGCAGGGACAATGGTGGGAGAGGTAGGGCGTTGGGGAAGACAGGTTGGCGAGGGTGTGTGGTCAGGGGCTAGGATGGGGCTGGGATGGGGAGCGTGGTTGGTGGTCTGGGATTGGGCGGGCGGACTGTGGCGGACGGGGCGTGTGGTTCATGGAAGCGGTGGGGCGGGAGTCGACGGGCGGTGGGAGGAGGGTGCAGGGTGGGCGGGCTCGGCGGTGCAGATGGAGGTTTCGAAAAGTTTAAATGCACTGTCGAAGGGGCTGGTCAAGTGGTGGAAGCGGGCGCCGACTGTACAGATGCGGCACGAGCAATTTTTTTGACTGAGACAGAGCAGTTGCGGAGCGGTTGTAGCGGCAGGACTTAGTGATCTACGGTCTAGGTGGTTGCAGGGGGTGTATATTCTGTGAGACCTTAGATCACTGGGTCCCGCCAGGGTCCCCCTGTGAAGGAGGCGGTACTAGACGGTACCAGTCTCCTTCAGGGATGTAACTTATTGTAGATTAGTATAGATTAGAACGGGACAGCTCCCCTCCGCAATGCTCGCAATGATAAACAGACATTGTCTACTCACCCATGTCGCCGTTTGTGCCGCACTCGATCTCCTGCGAAACCTCACAACTTCTCATGCAAACCTCAGCACAATACAAACCTCGGCACACCAATAACCCCTCCGCTTTCCGACCCAGTTTCGATCTACTTGTGTATCAGGGAGAGATGCCCACTGTATCAGGGAGAGATGAACACTGTATCAGGAGAGATGCACACTGTATCAGGGAGACCGCACAGGATGCCTGCATCGCCTCATGTTCATGTGCCCGTGCGCGGCGTGGCTGCCACTTAACTCCCATACCAAGAGACACTACAGGTTCATGTCCAGTGCTTGACGGTATAGCAGAAAAGGGGAAGGTTTGGGTATTTTATTCTTGAAGGGTACTGCATATTCAACAATATCCCAAATTACTCTAGACTGCAGACACCACGATCGACTCAAAAGGGCATGGCGCCACAGTAATAGGGGAGGAGCAAAGTACTCCAAAGAATCCGAAAATAGAGAGCAGGGGGTCCGTGAAGGCGTCCTGAGGGAGGTCCCGATGGTAACAACCCTCCGCGGTCGCAAACTTTTTTTCTAGAGGCAAGATCTCAAGAGGCTAAGTATGGGGAAAGTTTTGGGTGTCTTGACTGTTAAAAGATATGTTCGATCTATCTGACAGCTTATCGAGCTGAGTATTGCTTCGAGATTTATCCAGGTTTATGTTCGGTGGAGAAGACCAAAGGGAAGACGAGCTTGAGCGGAAAAAGGGGGCAACTTTTGGGTTTTTTACTTCTTTAAGATATATCCGAAAAGCGGAAAAAGGGAGCGCTAGTGGAACTTGGGGCGAAATGAAGCAGAGAGGGAGGCAGCCTGGGCGCTGCTAAAAGAACAGTAGAGACGATGGTAGTAGGTCTCAGAAAGTTGGGTGCAAAGGGTGTATGGAGTGTACCTGGATTCCCACAAGAATCTAGATTGGCCCCCTTTATATAGATAGTACCGTAGCTCTACTCTAGAAATTGTACACTTTATCAGCTCAGTAGAACTCACTAGAAAGACGAGGGGTATAAAAGAATTGTTCTACCTAGAATACAACTAAGTAAATAAAACGATGACGTGGGACTCTACGTCAAATAAAGACATTGAAGGAAAATCAAACTTCTAAATTCATTCAAGACATTGCAGTTTCTCTGTTACACATAGAAAAACATTAAATCATAATGCAGATTAAGTATACCTTACCACTGTGTAATAGAGAACTGAAATAACAAAAGCGAACAAGTCTCTATTACACAGCGATGTAAGAGAGACATTTTTACACTATTCCCTCCCCCGTACTATTGACGTCCTCGTCAATGGTACTGCGGCAGTATATTTTTCTTCCGAATATACTGCTGAAAAGCCTCAGTTACCATGACATATCCATCTTCCATAACATCTACAAAGTCCCTGCTTGGTTGCCACTCAGCATCATGACGTGACACACCACGCATCAAAACCAAGAACTTTTATCCGCGCCCAACCTTTTTGTGATCCAAGATAACCTCAAGTTCCTGTTCTGGTCCTCTAGGCAGTTCAAACGGTGCAGGTGTAGGAGGAATCGGTAAATCAATGTCATAGGGCTGCACAAAATGTGGTGTGGTGTGAATGACATGAATGGATGGATGGATTTTAAAATAAGCAGGGCGATCCAGTCGAATAGCATTCTTACCAATTAGCTCCTTAACCACAAATGGTCCAAATATGCGCATACCAAGCTTTTTAGAATCCTGGTACCTAGAATAAACATCTATAAACAACGAACGGTTAATCCATAGCTTTAAAACAACTATATAATCTGGAAACTTGTATCGCCTTGAAGAATGTGCAGCTTGCCGAGCTTTTGCCACTTTGTAGGCAAATTGCGCATCCTCAAGAGAAACCTTGAGCTTGGCAAGAAAGTCGTCCAAACTCCGAAGAGGCATTCTGCTGCTAGCCAAGAAGTTAAATGGAAATTTAGGTGTCCATCTCAGGTCCAGCTCAAATGGTGACATACCCAGATCATCGCTCACAGCCGAGTTGTATGCAAATTCTGCAGAAGGAAGCAGTTCATCCCAGTCATTCTGATGATACTAGCAATAGAAACGGAGATAGTTCTCGATCATCCTATTCATAATCTCTGAAGCACCATCTGTTTGTGGGTGTCTACCAGTTATCATTTCACCCCACAAAGATTCATCAGTGTCTTCCAAAACTTTGAAATGAACTTGATAGCCCTATCTGAGGTTACAACGTCTGGCAAACCGTGATTCTTGAAGATGTTCGCGAAGAAGTCTCGAGCCGTGTCCTCAGCAGTATCTGATGTTTTGGATTTTAGAAAATGGACTCGACGAGTAAGTCGATCAACCCCAATTGTGATCGCATCATGACCGCTTCTACTCAGGGGTAGCATCACAACGAAATAGGTAGCTAATTATCCCCATTTGCTGTCAGGAAATTACAGGGACATTGGATCAGTCAACCTTTTTCATTAGAGTCCTTATACTGTTGACACGTGAGACATCCTTCACAATACTTTCGAACATCCCGGATCTTATGTTTCCAATGGAAGTTTTCTAATTTCGATATTGTCTTCGCAAATTTAAAATTTCCACCAACTTTCGAGTATCGAGCAATTCGCAAAATATCCGAAACAGACCTTCATTGTACGCACAACTTTCCATTGTAAAAATGCCTCGAATCATCTTTTCGGAACATCGGCAGAATTCTTTCAAGTTTTTGCTTCTGAAACATATCCTCTGGTTACTCTCCTTTCATGGCTTTTACCACTGGACCGAAGAACTGGTCGTCATCATACAGAGGAATGATCTGATCAACACTAAGGTAAGGGACTTCAACGTCATTCACTGAGACGTCACGATCTCTCTCCTCACGTGCGGAGCTCGTGATAATTCATCTCCCAAGACGTGAATTCTTCCAGGCTTCAGTGTGATGGGAAAGATTCCAAAGTTACCGAGAGTTTCCAATCAACGTGAATTTTACGAATAATATTCGGTTTTGTCGAGAAGCTCTTAAGCACCTATTTGTCTTTGAAAATCTCAAATTTGAACCCTTCAAGGGAGCATCTTAATCTCCCCAGAAAGCTAATCAAAGCCAGCAGCTCTGCTCTTTTTCGTTTGCAGTGTAGTCAGACTCAGTTGGGGAAAGCTTCTTTGAATGGAAAGAAATTACGCGATCTTTTCTATTCTTATTCAACTGCGTCAGAGTTCCACCGACAGCGAACTGTGAAGCATCTACATGACCACGAAATGGCTTTTTCCAATCGGGATCGACCAAGATTGGAGCCAATTCCATTGCTTACTTTATCCTCTAGAAAGCTCCATCACACTTTTGATCCCATTTCCCTATACCTCGATCTTTCTTTGTCAGATCTGTGGGAGGTGCAGCAATTGCAGAGAAATTCGGAATGAACCTACGGAAAAACTGTACTACAGATAAGAAACTTCCCAACTCCGATAGAGATTCAGGTTTCGGCCACGTTTGTACGACTTCCACCTTCTCAAGATTGACAGGAATACCGTCCTTCCCGACTATTAAACCCAAAAATCCAGATCAGTCTGAAAGAAAGAGCATTTCTTCGGAGAGATGTACAGCTTGTGATCCTTAAGTCTCTTTATTACAATTTATAGATGTTCGTAATGTTCTTCCTCATTCTTACTGAATGTAAGAAGATCATCCATATATACAACCAAGAACACATCGATGAAATCATAGAATATCTGGTTCATCAAAGTTTGGAACGTAGCAGGAGCGTTCCGAAGTCCCATTGGCATAACAAGATATT
This sequence comes from Kappaphycus alvarezii, assembly GCA_002205965.3. Lineage (NCBI taxonomy): Eukaryota > Rhodophyta > Florideophyceae > Gigartinales > Solieriaceae > Kappaphycus > Kappaphycus alvarezii. The sequence continues at coordinate 23,721 of NADL03000098.1, read as the reverse complement.
CAAATTGCCCATAATTTGTACTGAACATAGTCTTTTCGATGTCCTCTTGTTTCACCCTTATCTCATGTTATCCCGTTTTCAGATCAAGCTTGGAGAAAAATCTCGCATCTTCAAGTCAATCTAACATTTCACCAGAACGAGGGGTAGAGCATTATTCTTTTTGGTGATGCGATTCAAAGCGCGATAATCGACAACACCTACAAGTTTTCAATTTCTTTCTTTCACAAAGATAAGTGGTGCTCCATATGGTGATTTACTGGAACTGATCTTCCCTTTCCTGAAAAGAGACTCGACGTACTCTTTTGCTGCCCTAACTTCGGATGGAGACAAATAGAATAAAGTTCGGTGAAGTGCCTTTGCTCCTTCCTCTTCTTTGATCTCAGGATCAACTGATCGAGTCGGAGGAAGCCCACTTGGCAATTCATCCTAAAAGACCTCTTCGAAATTATCCAGTAATCTGCTCAGTCTTTTATCGAACTTTGTTCTCATATTGTGAACTTCAATTAACTAAAGTCACCCACATCACTCAGCATTCGTCTAAGTTTCGCCACTCCCAAATTGGACACATCAATACGGTTTTCGTCATCGGGATGAATCACAAAAATAGAATCATCTTTCACCATCACAATCCGTTTCCGATAGTCGACACATGGATTGTGGGCAACATGCCACACATTCCCAACAGATCATCATACCTGGTTTGGGACACAGCCCAACTAGAAGTATATGTATGTTCGCCTAACTTAATAGTTCCGTTGTAAATGATCTCAGATACTTCTTCAGTAACTCCCTTCTTTGAATGGCAACAATGTCTCGTTCACGCCGAATCTCAAAAAGTTCCTATTTCGCTTCAGGAACTCGGCTTAAAACAGTTTGTATTGCATCCATCGTCCTTTAGTACTTTGACTGCTATTCCATCAGTCTACCTTCAAGTACTAACAAAGGCTCCACTGGTATAGGTCCATCAGTGGGGATGCTGTCATCATGACTAGACGTGATTCCATTAGATTCGGCTTCGGAGATTCTCGACTTTTTCCTGTCCTCTGAGAATTTAGCTCCGGTGATGTCCACAACAGTTTCACTCTGTTCATCAGACATATTTTCACACTCACTTTTGGTCTCACCTGAGTGTTCACCAAGTCTGGTGGACCAACTAGTTTTCCGAGTCAAAGCCATTGAAACCATTACCGCATCCTGTCTGTGTATTGTTTGCCATCATGCGATTACCACCCCTGTTATCTCTATTCCCGTTTCCTTTTTGTGTTTCCAAGGTCTACATCCCACTTTATGGCACGTAAAGCATCGATTCTCCATTAAGTCTTTCTGAAGCTGCCCGTTATGACTACTTTCCAGTTCCCTATCTCCATTTGTGTAGGTCCTGAGGCATTTCGATTGTTTGAAAATGAGCCTCTGCCAATGAAGAAACTTGCTCCGTAAAATGATCTATCAACGTTGAGAGCAATAATGGTAGCAGCTTTGAACTTGGATGGATTCCCTTACGGACCTCCAGCAGAATATGTGGTATGAGAACTTCACAGAACCGCACCAGTTTTTCCTACTCACTTATACCGGGAATATTGATAACCAAATTCCTGAACTCCGAGAGATACGCAGCCACACTTGTTTTCTGGCGAAGCTTAGTAAGCTTGTCACGGGCTCTGGGAACACTACCCTGGGGAACAAACCCAGCTTCAACTAAGAATTTGAACGCTTCCCACGTCGGCGGACAATGGTTTCATAAACAAGCGTGTACCTCCAGTTTGCCGCTGTACTGGTCATAAAAAAGGAAGCAAAGTCAATGGCATTCTGGGTACTGATAACTTCGCTCTGACCCACCTGAATAAGCCTTGGGTATTTTTCGACTGAATGCAACCATGACCTAACCGTTAACGCATCTCGAGTCCCATCGAACAGCACAAGCTTATTTGGTTTGAAGAAATACATGCTCCACAAACCTCTTCCTTAACGCATTACACCAACACCTAAACTTGAATACAAGCACTTGAAGTTGAAATCTGCAAGGGATTCGTCCCTAGACGACGAGTTGGCTCCCCACCCGCGGAGAGAGTGACTAACCAGCAGCTTTGGTCACACCTACACTCCGGTGTGACTCAGCAATCCTTTCGATATATCACCACCATTCCACTATGTAGACCACGATCGGAGTCCTTACCCTATAGGAAAGCCTCTCAAGCAGACCTTAAGCTGGTCAACAACCAAGTAGTACCTTTTCTGAGCACCTGCCCCTTTGTCCAAGTCCAGTCCAAGTCGACCCTTTAAAGCGTTTCCTGAACCCGTGATCCACTCGGTGCACCTAGCTAGCAGCCAACAAGTGCAATAGAATTGTAGAGTAATACTGACAGGGGATCTTCAAATGGGGACTTGGTCAGAAGCACGGCTTTACTAAGGCAGCTTAGTTAAGCCCAGCTGTCCAGTCTAAGTATCCTGCACAGGATCACGCAGCTTCGTGAGGCCTGTACGCTACCTGTACAGAATGACCTAGAAAAAACAGCCTTTGCTGCACCTCACTTTCCCGGTTACTAAGATCTCCAATTAGTAACGGCGAACTATGTGGAACAATGAGGTTTACTGTACCTGGCACTCCAGCCCACAGGTACTCTCCTGTACTTGGCACTCCAGACCACAAATACAGTATACAAGATTTCACTTCCAGTAAACTGCCAGCAAAATTTTTCCAAAAATTCAACAACCCACAAAAAAATACACGTGTAAAAAACCTCGAACTAGAGCAAGATGAAAGCGAAAAAGCAGCGGAACCGGCGAAGGCGATGATACCAGTGAAACAGAGGGGGAGGCAGCCGGGGCGCTGCTATAGGAACAGTAGAGACGTCGGTAGTAGGTCTCAGAAAGTTGGGGGCAAAGGGTGTATGGAGTGTACCTGGATTCCCACAAGAATCCGGATAAGCCCCCTTTATATCGATAGCACTGAAGCTATACTCTAGAAATTCTACACATTGTTAACTCAGTAGGACTTTCTAGAAAGTAGAGGTGTAACTATAGAATTGTTCTATCTAGAATATAACTAATTAAATATAACGATGACGTGGGGCTCAACGTCAAAAAGAACATTGAGGGAAAATCAAACTCCTAATTCATTCAAGAAATGTCAGTTTCTCTGTTACACCACTGTGCAATAGAGAACTGAAATATCAAAAGCGAACAAGTCTCTATTACACAGCGGTATAACAGAGACATTGTTACACTAAGTGAGGTTTGGTTACCCGCGAGTGGTGCGGAGTTTGGAAGTCTCATGAACTTGCATTCAAACATGTCGCAGGATCTACAGTACAAATAGCTGAGCATTTTCGCCAACTAACGTTTCTGGTAGCCGAGTGGAAAGTGGGGAAACGTGGGTTGGCTTACTGCGGTAGCAAAGTAGGATGAAGCCGTAGGAAGCTATGCGGCAACAGCGATGTTGAGGGATCGACTGAAAAACGATGAGTGAAGGTGCTATGGACCAGCTACCGAAAAGTGGCTATAATTCTGTCCGCAGGTCTGCCGCGTTCAAAGCAAACGGTAACCTGCATATGTTTGTCGGAAGATGATAGGCCTGACCTTCGGGTGGAAGTCGAAAGGAGATCGGTTTTCGAGCCTTGGATAGAGCAGTACCTGAACCCAAACTCCGCATCGGGCCCCGGCAGAATGTTTCACGGCTTCTAAAGTCGCCGGTCAGCACAAGGGTGAGCCGTGAACCTGGGGTGACGGTCATTTGGGTGCCGAAGGTTGTTGTGACGAGGTCAGCCCGTGGGAACCTCTCAGATGAGACAATCCCTCGTACCTCCTCTGCGACGCTGCTACCCATCCAGCCCCTGCCAGGAAAATCCGCCCCATTGCAATTGGGAGGTCATACGGCGACTGCTGACAAAGGCACTCCTACCGCAGCACTGGGACTTCAAAGAGTAAAACACCCAAACATTTCCTCCCTGGGAGGGGGAAGTTTTGGATGTTTTTACTGTTGGAAGATGTACGCGATCTATCCTAAAGTTTTCCAGACAACCAAAATCGACCAAAAACGTGTGCCGACACAGCAATGGGGGAGGAAGACAGACACAAGGGAATACCTGGCCCAGGTGCAGGTGGCCGACGAAGTGCGCTGCGGACTAGATTCCAACGTGCACGATAGATCGGATATATCCTTCAAAGTAAAACACCCAAACCTTTCCCCATGTGCACGAAGTCCGGAGACTGATTGACGGCAAAGGCGAAGATGAGGACCACACGCTCGTCTCAGTAGTGCGCGTGATGCGTTCAGCCGCTTCTCGAGACAGAGAATGATAGACCTGCTGCCGACCAAAGGGGGAAATTTCTTGTGCGCTGCTGCTTAGAGGCACTGACGGCTGTTTCCAGAGAGGAGGGGGCATATCTACGCACGAAGAAGTGCCTAGGCCAGAGTGCCGTTGTTACATCGTGTTCTGAACATGGTGTACGCTCGTCAGCTGCCGTGGCTAGTCATGCCGGTGGCGTGCACGCAAGACATGCTCAGCCAACAAAGGATGCAACAATAGGACCCACCAAGCACGGTGATGTTTTCTCGTGTAGCACATCTACTGGCAAAGGATTGTCGAGCGGACACAACATTCCTTCGGTTGCAGAAAATACGTCTATTTTAAAAAACCCAATTATCATAAAACAAATTAAAGTTATTCATTTGGTCGAAAAAATCTAACAATAGATATAATCTGGATAATTATATAGAACTTCTCAGAGGTAAAACAAATTTACACAATATTTATATCCCAGTTGTAGACCTTACATTGATTTTTCCAACTATATGGGCACGGAAAATAGCTTTACTAAGACACTGTTTTGAATTTTTTTTGAAGATGTTTAATTGGTTTGCATATCATAAAAGCTTTTAAATTCATTTTCATTCACAAATTCATATTTTTTTGTTAAAATTTCGTCCCTATTTTCCGAATTGACTGATACTACAGAAATAAATACACATAGATATTTTAGTAAGTTCAACATTAAAAACAAACCATGAGTTTCGAATAGGGAGTTTAAATCCTAAATGGCTTCCTAAATTTTCAAGTATATTGCAGTACAGCCTGTTGAGCTAAAAGCGTTGTTACTACCTGGTTTTCTTTTTCGGAGGAACAAGGCAACTATTTCTGCTTACTTATTTGTTGCATGCATAGAACGGATGATTTTTTGGGGTGGCCGCAGGCCTCACACCTACAAAAAAGTTTATCATATCTCTTCTTCCCCTCCATGCAAGGTGCACTTGTCGAAGTTGTTAAGGGAACTGTCTTGCTAATTCTTAGCAAACGGACTAGTGTAATCAATACTGTGGCTTTGATGAATTTATACAGGTCTTTACTCTCTATATGATATGTGGAGCTCTCTTCCAACATTCCATGTACATTAAACTTTCGAAAAAGTTTTCTTCCCTTCTCTCTAATGCGTATTTTTTGCTTTCCTATTTTCAATTCGAGTAAATATCCCCTGCGCGCGAAATACGTTATCAGTCATGTCGAATCTTGAAATGAGTAGTTTATCCGAGCCAAATGAAGAAAAGTCTTGTTTAGCTCATCGAAAATAGTCATATTTCCTTGAATGTGTATTTCAAAGCAATTTATGATTCTTATAAGATGAACAAATTGCTTATCGATACTTCTCTTCAAGTCAATTGATCTTTCTGTGTAACGTCAAATGGTTGCCTTAAATCAAGTAACTCTTGCACTGGAACTTTGAAACGATAGATGTTCTCAAGTTCAAAGCATATTGCATATCCAACATCTTATGCCTTATTTTCTGGCTTTTATTTCTCACCTGATAGAAGAACGAACGAATCTCTTGGCCTTGCATGTTTCTAAACGTGGAAAAGGTTCCAAAATATCCTGATTTGGTGGATATTTTAGAATTATGGACATGAAAAGTGCAATAGAGAACGCCCGAAACGTACCGCGTTTTGGGTTCCCTAAAAATGAGAATGAATAAGTTAGAATATGTAAAAGACTTCATAAGAACGATACCACTAAAATATGCGGTTTAATTAAAACTGAAAACAGTAGTAAATTGCTCTATTTTGTAAAGATTTGAAAAAGATCGGCTTTCCATCTGACCAAACTTTCTCCTCACTAATGGAAGTCTTTGATACACAGTAGCCTAATTGAAGTAGCAGTGACCGCAAAAAAACTACCTCCTATGCTTAGGGCAAAGCAGAAATTCTCATTAACGTACTATATAAATTTGTAAATGTCAGGTTTCATACCAATCCAATTTTCATGTCCTCCTTTTTCCATCTTGATTTCGCCTCTGTTTGCCTCCCAATCACATCTTACGTAGCTATCCATCCAGAACAGTAATCATGTCGCAAAGGCCTTTCGTGCACATGTGCTGGACCGGACGTCCTACAACCTGAACATATATTTGTGTTCCGAACAGTTTTTTGCTGATCAAACAGGAGAACTGGACCTTAATATCTTCACTTCTGGAGCAAAAGGGAATAGTGCCAGTTTAATACGTGTATATAACAGAATATTCTCTCTTTATCAAAATTAAAAACTGGTAACACAACCTTCGATTAGTCCACGGACCATCGTATGCGAATTGTGCGAATATGCGCCGCTCTCATAGTCAAAATGGCTCGCAGATTCTATTCTTCTCTCAAAAGTAAGAAAAATAAAAACAATGTTTGATGAAAGGTACGTATTTGTCCTTGTTGAGGCACCCATACATTATCGGAGATGTTAGCTTGTGTCATCTTGGGTCTTCGAGCTTATAACAGAAAAGAATTCAGACTACGGATGGCCCGTTTAATGCTTCGAATTCCGTCATTGTAAAAATATACTCCATAGTCCTAGTATGACTGTTTAGGGGCAGAGAGACATCTAGATAATTGTCGAAGGCCCCTACGACAGTTGATCTGGTGGTTAGGATTCTATATAACGAAGATTCGTAAGTAGCGGAAAGTTGCTGACAAAGTTCTTCTGATCCAAAGCTATGAAACATTTTTTTGGATTTTTTACTACTCTCATATAAAATAACTCCGTGCACTCCTGTTACTTCTGCATTAAGTAGAAAGCTTCAGAATTTTTATGCACAAAAATTGCATCTTATTTTTTCTGGCACTTGCGAGTTTATAAATGTTTAAAAAGCAATTCTTTGCTCAAATTAACAATATAATATGATTTTCGGAGAGAAAGTGGTCTCTTATCAAATATCACTAAGCCCTTTTACTTCTAAAATTACTTGCTGCTGTTTCAAAATATTGATCATACAACTCACTTAAATCTGAAAGGAAATATGGAACCCCGAAATTTTATCCTTTAGATTTAGAGATTTTTTGCGTTCATACTGCATGACGTAAAATCTATGTCACGACTCAAATTTCTATCACTTTGAAGTTAGGTTCGTTCCGCAGCTTAATTTAACAAAATATAGCCCTTGATGATAACAAATAATGTTATAGATCGACTAATCGGTAGCTGACGTGAAAGGCATGGTAAAAATGTGAAACATTTGTTAAGGTTTCGTTTATACTTGTGCCATGTACCTCAGCCAGGTTTGTATTTTTCTGTACTGAGATAACTGAGAGTGATCGTAAATAATATAGTGAAGGGCTTCTCATTAGTAGAAATACAGGTGAGTTAAATATCATGAAAGCCTTCACGTGACAATTGAGCATAGATGTGAGAGTTTCTCAAGTCCTTGAACATTTTTAGGTTTCGGGAGGTTAGTTGCCCTGTATGAGCTGCACACAGGACTGTGTATTTTCAATATTCCTGTTGGTTTGTACATTATAATTTTTATATTTGGTGCTTTTCTCGACCATGATTCAGATCGTGCTCCTCGTTAATAACATATACGCTCCGGCTTCTCCGTCCTGCGTCAGAATAATGGAAGGATTCAGCTTTTTATCTTGGCTATAATATGAACATTTTTCTTGTGAAATATGCAGGAGTTAATTATATCTGGATTTCAAATGAATAACCAGTGTGAATCATTATCGACGCAAGTACAACAGAATGTTTATGCTTGCTATAGATCAGCGGAACAAATCTTTAACGTGAAAACATCATTCCCCCCAAATAAAGTAGTGAAAGAGCTTTCATTGTCTCAGGCTGTAGTTTAATATACACGGTCTAAGTTGAAGATGAAGTAAGTTGGCTCATCGGGGTCTGTTTTGCTGAACAATTATCATCTTGGAATAAAATGGGAGACTTCATTATCGAAGTCATAATTTTTATTGTCCGATTTTTCTTCACCGAAACCAATACGAAACACTGAATATATTGTCCTTTTGAGTATATCTTCATGCCCGCTCTTCGGCGACGATATTTTCCCCATACGTCGATGATCAATTCTATGATTGATAATATTCCAACTTTTTATGCGGTTGCGCGCATGATTTTCGAATGGATTCTTTGTAATACTTAAACATGTGATATCGGCCCCATAACTAGATGGATCAGAAAAGTAAATTAGGGTGAAATTGGACCCTCATCTTCTATTAACTTGCTGAGATATGATGACCTGGCAGTATGCATGCATCTTACCGATGAAGGGATTCTACAATAAGCTCTTATTACAGAAAATTTTCGATTTATTATCTCTATTGTAGCAAAATGATTTCTATTTCGTACTTTAAGAAAGTTTAGAATTTTATGCGGAATTTTCAGCATTAATGCTTCGCTTAAGCGTATATTCAAGTTCGCTCAAAAGTTTTTGAAAGTTCAGTGCTCCTATTGCGACACAAAACAGCGACATAATATCCAAACTGTAGCTAGCGAAGATTGATGACATGATGCGAGCCTTTTCAACATCTATGTGGTGAGAGGCGGCAGTCTGGGGAGGCGGTCTCAACATCCCTATAGTCCTTTTCAAGGATCTAGGAGTGAGCCAAACCATCCGAGATGAACTTACCACCCAGGGATATTTTTTAAGGTTTCTCACAGTTTCCCGTCCCAATAAAGAACTTTATTTGCTTTAAAAGTTCAAATTACAGCTTTAAATTCATATACTGTCCGTCTATTTTGAGTTTATAGTTGCGCTTTGAGTTTCTTCGTGTCAAATTTTCTAAGTATTTTATTTTCCGCCATTTAGTTGGCTTGAAATTTCAATACAAATGATGATTTTCTTCACCGTATGCTATCCAACATTACAAATGCTTCACTGCGATATTTTTTCACTAGACTAAAAATAGTCGCCACAGCGTGCTAGGATTTTTCAAAATTCTATGCTTACATCTGCTTAATATGTTTTGGGGGATTGTCGCAGATGAAATAGCTTCTGAGCCTTGCAAAGTTTCTGTCTATATCTCGGAAATGATTATTCGGGCCATTTCCAAGTCTTCATTTGCATCATTTGTATTATCATTATATACATTTTTATCCTTGCTCACTAATATCCGTAGAAATCTGTACGAAGTAACCTTTACCCTGCACTTATCCAGTTGAACTCGGAGTTTGGGGTGAAGGACGGTTTAAGGTTGAATGTCTCAGGAGAAACCCGTAGTAATGAGAATGAAACAGCAGTGATCATATTTATTGCGGCTATATTGCTCGCTTAATTCAACTTTCATGTACAAATTGTGCTGATACCTCCACTGACTAATATTTGCAATGATGCAACGTAGTTCAATCAAAATTATGACGAAACAGAGGTTCATCTGCACCTTTCGCATCGGTATGGGATAAATACTTAGATTGTTAATCGCTGCGATAGGTTGGTTCACCTCTTTAAAGTATAAGACTTTATAATGATTCCACACGCACACAAAAAATTTTATTCCGACATGCCACAACTCGAAGTGATAAGAGCATAGTATCTAGCCAATACTACTCAAATGTTCGGAAAATAAATTTTAAAATACGAAAGTCACGTTGTTCTTGCTTGCCCTTTCGTAGGTACTCATAGATCTCGTACGCTACCAGATGAGTTGAACGTGATAGTATGGTTTTTCTCCTTTATCGAATTACTGTGTTCTTTCCACCACTCAAATATGAAAATCATGATCCTATACTCTAGGTAACTTGTTCTAACCAACTTTCAGGCTAACATTGCCACCAATTTTGAAGAGCGCAACTAAGAGAACATTTCAATAGTTATTATTTTAATCATATCCTGTGTTCCGAAAAAAATGTTATAGATCTGATTAATGATTTCATAGGGACTCGACGAGAGCGATATTCATAAATCAAAACATTTAAAAACACCGAAACAGTCGTTTCCACAAGCAGAGTGAATGTTTCATGAATGCAGTGATTCATATATTCTGCACTTAGTTTTTTCTCACTTTGTTGTCCTGAACCCTAAAAAATTAATCCAATACGGACCAAAACATCTAGAGGCTCCACTGATCGTCCTTATTTCCAAACACTCTTCCATTTTTGAAAAATGCTCCCGAAAAAAAAATCGTCCCACGGGACTCCTTTCAATGATACACTGAAACCCGAAAATAGTTCCACAAAATAGTTCCCCTCCATTAAAAAGAATGAAATACTTTTATCCAAGTATCCCAAAACTCCTTGCAGCACTACTCAATAACAGGATCGTGCGAAGTAACTAAACTCAATAAAAATACTCTCACAACCTCGCATTTCTCGTTCATATTCTATTTGCGTTATTCATCGATACCATTCTCACTATTGGTCAATCCAAAATCACTTTTCGAGACAATAATTAGCTTTTACTCTATTTATTGCCATTTTAAAGAGACGGATGAACAGGAACAAGTCCCCAACGAAACTAATTGCAGGACCAAAGAGAATTGAAACTGGCTTTCCAGATCGGGACATGAGAACATTGCACTGGATACGGTTGAATCAGAAGCCTATACGCACCCACCAGTTGGTGGTAGCAGGTGATTTACGGAACTAAGTAGATAAACAAGAGAATTTTCAAAGAAAGGAGACTTTATTGTGAAACCTCGCATTAAAGTTGATGGGTGGGTTCTAGATACCAAGCGCTCAGATCATAAATCATTTATAGTCTGCTGAAGACAGAATTAATTCTTGTGAAGAATAGGTTCCAATTTAAGAGCATATACGGGACAAATCTAAAACATGAGATCTACTAGCAACTACAGCTTTGAGTTCAAATGTAGCAACGCATAGATAATCGCACAGGGGTGGTAGCAGCTAAATTTCCAGTTTAAACAACTGCATTCGAAATGCTTCATTTCTTATTTATCACTAATTCAAATATTTCTTCTCTTCATAATTCTTCTCATCTCAAACGTCGATTATTAAGTCCAGTGCAGTATCTCTCATATGAAAATGAGTTGAAATGACTTGTGGTCACAAGTAAGACTTTATTTTGAAATATAAGAATTAATACTAGTGGTCCATTTGACTGTCTTGCGGTTGCACAGCTCAGCTAGGGAATTGGTAATATTTCAGGGAGATGTGCTTAGAAAAAATATAACTCGCTGTAAAAACTATGTTTCTGAAAGGATAAGATGAGATTTAATATAGAATATTCATTTCTTGGGCCTTCGTCACATACTACTACCACTGTGCGGAAAAAAAATCTTCCCTTTTCAGAACATTTTGTAGATTTTCCGCAAAGTTTTCAGCCTAAATTCCTGCAAAACGTCCTGTCTCTTCCTAGAATCTCGAAAGCCGGTAAAATAGGTACAACATATCACCTCAATCATTAGCCATCCAGAGTACTGAAAGTCATTTTGGTCTTGACGGTAGCCCATATTATGTTACAACCATTATCTCTATTTCTGTTGTAACAAGAAAATGCTTCTTAGAGAAGTTCAATGGAACGTGCGAAAGACAATTTATGTTATTTCAAGATAATAAATGCGTTACCAAGCAGGGGATGCAATTTGCAAGCTAAAACTATAACTGAGCTAACTATGGGCGAGGGTGAGTAGGAGTAAGGTAGATACCTATCATTCCACAGGCATAAAAACAAGTATGGACGGGTTCAATATTTTAATTATTCAATAAAAATTCTGTAAATAATTATTTCCATATTCGTTCAAAATATTTTATATGTAAGCAAATAGCGTTTTGAGGCGTTCTTCTCTTATCCACTACCTATCTGCAACATATGTCTAAAGGTCTCAAGCTGTATAAATAAGGAGGCTTATCAAAGTTTAAATTCTTTTATGCATAGTTTTCATGGTATTTTCACTTGCATTTAAGTTGGCCTTGCCACTTCATTCTTGATCTATCCATTCTTATTGTTCAATGTAACATTTTTATATTTTAACACAAGTGAGCTCTCATCATTCTTCAGTCTGGTAGTTTTTTTGCGATTTTACACTGCGACACCAGAATACCAGGGACATGTTCTATTTACTGTTTTACTCGTAAATATTCAGCGTTTTGAAGTTCCGCTTTCAATTTTCTCGGATTGGGGTAGAGCTTTGTAGGAATTTCAGACCTCCGATACTCATTATCGTACAGGCTATAGAATCATTTAACCGACTTCTCTACGATAAATATCTTAAACTCAAATGAGGGGTGAGTCCCTGTTCCAATATACATAAAAATACAGTACAGTAGTTCTTTTTGTAACAAAAAGTCTCATTTTTATCATCTGTGGCTCAAAGATGAAAATGAGTATTCACTGTCAGTCATCAGACACACTTTTGAAATATTTACAGGCATTATAATTGTTTTAACTGTGCTGTGCTACACAGTAGTACGTGAAGAGAAACAACTAAATTTTCCTTTTGCTATCCGTACCAGTCTACATTTCCCAAACATGATGGGAACGGCATCACAGTCTCCTTTCTTCAATATATAGAATATTCATAGTTTTTAGTCTACAAATATACTTCATTTTAAAAAAGGAACAATTTTACGATAAACAAGTTTCATTTTATCACGCAATGTTGTTCTAAATCAGTATTAATATGCAAAAAGGTCCCGAATAGTTCATAAATTGTGCTAATTTACTGCTGTAGAGATTTTTTCAGGCTAGGACCCAAGTCTTGAAATTTTTCTTGTCTTTGAAGTAGAATGTACTAACCCTGTAAAATTTGGATTTGGATAGCTCAAAAATTTGACCTGTGACCGTAAATCGCACCAACAATTTTTCACACAGAGCACGGGCGTATTACGTAATTATTCTACAATAAATTGAAATAAATAATCTTCAATTAAACTTCCTCCTGCTTCTAAAATTTCTTCCCGCTTCTTCTCGTTCTTGTTTATATTAATTGTGTAGGAAGGATAGACCGCTGAGGCCCCTTAGGCAGTCATCAAAGAATGATGACATATGGTCATCAAAGAATGATGACATATGGGTGAACAAGAGGGCGTTTTATACAAAATTTTATGGTACCCTTCAGTGACCTCAATTTATCTTCGTATTTAGAGTGGCTTTATTAGGTCATTTTCTTCGACCTCTTTGCAAACGTCTGACTGTTTACATGGTTTCAAGAAATAATGCATCCTAAAAGAAATAAATGGTTGCCACAAACCACAAAATTAATTTATTCATACAAAAGTATTGATATCTTGTTCAAATAGGATTGGGAGCAATATGTTTAGTTAGATGAGGAAGACATACATTTACACTGCAATATCGAAAGCTGCTACTGTAGCACAGAGAACTATTATTGTGTCACTGAAAATGATAAGATAATGCGCAGAATTGCTCAATTACTGGATCATAGTGTTTCATTATCGCCCAGATCTTGAGTATTCCAGGCTTCCTGCGAGCCCGTGCCATTTGTGGAAAACACATTTCTCAAAAATTCCTTTTCCGAATTTCGATCTAACTTAATTATTTCGCTGCAAAATTTACAATTTTCTGCTATCTATATCACAAGTAAAACCAATCAAAGCAGCCACTTTATCGCTTTCTATCTCATTACAGAGTTATTATATTGTTCTGATGGACATCTTTACAGGAACATAAAAAGTACCTAAATCGCGGTAAAATCCGAGAAAACCTATGTTATTTAGCTGCTGAACTTACAATAAAATCGAAACTAACGCTTTTTTATGTATTATAGGCGGAGATTTGAGCAAATATGCTATCGAGGAAGGATTTTTAGTTTCAAATGTTCCAAGTACATGGGAAAAATTTCCTACTCGAGGCGTTTAATGTGGGCCGAAACTATATTAATTAATAAAATTTTTGATTTAATATACTTATTTGGAAGAAAAATGGAAATTGGGTCAAAAATTGGTTCATATGTAGTTTGTCATCTTATGATCCAAATTAGCGGGTAGGTTTTTTGCACTTTTTTAAAGATAGGACCTATGGCAGCACTAATTATGGCTTTTTCCATAATCAGTAAGCAATCGGCTGACCCTGAAATAGTTATATATCTCAGTTATCAGCTGATATTAGCTGCCAATGAAATCTTAAAAGTTATGTCCACAATTTTGAACAGTTATAGAATGCAGTTGTACTTTTTCACCCATCTACACGTGTAATCCATAGGGATAAATAGGAAGCTACGTAATGGGTCTGGTTTAAGTCCTCCGTCTCAGGCTTGAACGGGATAAATTGCTCGATAAGTACTCTTCCACTTTATGACTACCGTGTGTTTGGCAATTGTTCAATTGGCAGGTCTGGGAAGGCCGCTATCGATTGCTTTGTACAATATTTATACTGCATTTCTAGAACGGAGGCTATTGGTTGTTCGCATTGTACATTTATGTTTCCTTGATATCCAAACAGTTTTAAATAATAATTTTCTAACGAAAATTGAGTAGTGACAGGCATTATACTAAAGTAAAGGCACTCAAAGGAAATACAGTAAACAGCAGATACATCGAAAAATGGTCTTGCGATCCAATTTTTCCTCTGACTGCTTCGTAACGAAACGCTTCCGTAGTCATCCTTACGTAACTTTTTAATTTACTGGGCAAAGAACTTCCAAAAATGGTTACTGCTTATTTTAGACTCCTTTCGGAAGGCCTTTCGTATTTCCGCCGACCCGGAAGATTTGCTTTTGAGTTGAGGCACCCATCGCACTTTTCCTGTAAATGGAAAACCATCTTCTTTTTCCCACTCCCAAGCAACCACGTCGGGAATTCCCGAAAAAATTTGCACCGAAGCTGATTCTTTTTAATGTTCACCTTTTATCATCCACAGTGCCGCACCCGCGTCTGTGGACAAAGGAAGCCGATTATATGCGCATTTTCTTGCGCAAATATGATTACAACATATGGAAAGATTCAGTCAGAGTGATTCAAATTTTTCCTACAGGTATTTCAACTGAGGCTAGCAACCCGCTTGCCCTCAAATACTGTTTCGTCAGCGATAAATCGGAATATTTCAATGCGTTGAGCTTCATAAATAATTTGAAGTGCTACGAATGTCTTGCCGACGAAAATCTACGCAAACATCTCGAGTAGGGGTCGCATGAGTCAAAGAATACTTTCAGAAATGAATCAATAGAAGACGTAGCCGAGGTCGGGCTCCGTAGAAACATTCGCCACAGAAATTCAGCATCGCGCATGTGTAATATTTTCGTGACATATAAGATAATCCTTCAACGCCAAGGAAATTAATAGTTAGAAGACAGCAACCCGTAATCTGTAATAAAATAAAAGTCAATGTTATGTGTCCTTCATCACTGCGTGCGCGCTTCAATTTCTTTCCTGTGTTTTTCCTACGATTAGACGAAGCCCTAATTTCGAGCTTATATAAATTATACTATTGATATTTCTCTAAACTTTGCAGCTACGCGATAATTGCTTAAAACATATGAACTTTGCATAATGTGAGAAGGGTTTATAATTGTCCAAATTAATTTCTATATTCAATATTCAAAGGAAAAATTTATATGGAATAAATAGTTTGTCGCTCTATCTCTTGAGTATACTTAGTTTTGACAATCTCGCAGAAGAGCGCGAATTACTACATCGGTAACTGGTAGAAGATTGCGGTAAATATATACCTCAAAGTTCAACAAGTAGCCAAAACACAGCATGTAAATTCCACTGAAGATAATTTGGATACTAAAAACCAGTTAAAAATTAAACCTCAACAGTAGATCGACCTTACCGTTCCCGAAAAAAGTTTAAACTAAGTAAATTGGGCCTTACATGGCTTCATCCAGGGTAACAAATGTTGAAGACGCTAAAGATGACTACGGGAGATGTGTCTACGGGTCGGAAAATCTATTGTGTCTCCTTGCCTTTCTGAACGGGCAGTCCTTATTAATTTCAGGTTCATTAATTTACTCGCTACAACATCTCTGCAAGAAGCCTGGCAGAAAGAAAATTATCCTCAATCATTCCAAATCTCTCTGGTCTGGACATGCGCGCATACATTGATCAGCCTTTCCGTAGACCAGCTAGCTTTGCTCAACGTTATCTACTGTATAGCCGACAACTTTCTCACGAAATTTGATCTCATCTCTAGTTTTCCAGTCCTATACCCCCTTGGAGCTGTGACTTGCTCGCTTTTAGACAAGAAAAGAGCAGCTCTGAGCGTAAAAACTGTGCAAATATCCAAAAGCCATTCGCTCTTTAAAAAACTGGGCAAATTGAACGAGTGATTAATGAACGTAGTCAGAAACTGATATCACATTTCAAATATGGTATAAATAGTTAATATTTTTTGTCGAACAGTTTTGAGGAGGGCTTATTCCCTTATGCATGTATTTTTGACCCTATTGACGATAAAAAGGAAGATAAAGGGAGTTCATCGATCATTCAAGCGCTTAAGGAGGCTATTACTAATGATAGGGGTCCCAAAATGCATATAAAACTCTGCAGCATCAGAGACTCATGCTTCTACACATTTTAGACATCCCAATCAACTGGTCAACCCGCCAACATATCTCCGCTAAACATCGTACCACTGACCAATACTTGTGAAATTTCGCAAGAACTATGGCGATCAGCGGAATTTTGTTAAGCTTATTGCAAAAGACTTACGGAGATATGACATAATTTATCAGGATCCATCTGTAACTCGGACAAGAGCTTCGCTTTCGGTCTCGAAACCTAGTCCTGCTCGCTTCCAACTCACTTTTGAACTTCGCGCCATCAATTCATAAACATTAATACTTGTTCACCTCATGAAAAAATCGGACAAGACTTGTGACATGTCACAGGGTCAAATTTATATGTTACATTCGATCTTTTCCACGGATATCGGCAGTTTCCCTTGACACTGAAAGTAAAAAATATCAGTCCTGGTTCACTCGAGGCGTTATATACACCCCTGCTCGCGTCCTCCATGTAACAAATGAGGCTTTTACATACCTTCTGTGGACTCTAGCATTGATATCACCAGATCATATGCCGCTACATGTTCTGTTCTGGTTAGCTTATATTTTCATGTATCACGAAAAAATGTTTTTTAATGTCTATTCAGAACATTGTTGAGACTTTCATCAGAGGAAACATGCGCTAACTCTGAAAGAGAAAAATTTACTGGAAGTCGATCAGACGTTGAGGGTGCTTTATCTCAAAAGCTGGCGCCCGATTAGACCCCTATCATTAAGAAGATTCAAACTATAAATCAACTGGCAACTGGAGCAAATTTTGGTAGTTTTTTTTGCGCCCTTCAAAGGAATAAAGCTTCTGTTCCAAGCCTGCTACACTGATTCAGGTGCAGAAAAATTTGGGATAGTTTCACATGTTTTGGAAACATATCGTAGTCTGGCAGGTGCTCACACCAAACGTGCACTAGCCATGATACATATACAGACTATCGGAACAGGCGAATTGAAACTCTTATCCATCATATCCTCTACAACTGAAGTTGGTGCCCAAGTGACTCTTGAGCAACGAATTGTAAAAAAGGAATTTTATTTTATTGACGCATCTAAATTTTTCTAACCTGACAGAATCACTTAATTGCTTCAGTTTGAACTTAACTTTCCGCACTTCGAACAGCTACAAGGGGTGGTGCGTTTTATGTCTATACATTTAGTAAAAACACAAGCGGGCCTTTCTGCTTTAATTTTTTCTTTCTATCCGCCCATATTTCTATACCTTCGGACCCTATTCTGGTACCGTTTGCAAAATATCTGCTCAGTAGTACTTTTTCCGGTCCATAACTAAAGCTTAATTCATACCAAGGGCACTGATAATTTTCGGTCGACCTGATCATTCGCTGGAGTCCCCCTCCAAAATTTTGCCGCCTTTTTCGATATATGATCTCTCTTCTGCTTCATAGCCTGCTTTTCAATGTCACTTAAGACATTTCCTTGCTATCGTGCAGCATAACTGCAAAGCTCGCCCATATTTTTTCCTCTTTTTCGACGGACTATGGCCCGATCCCCCTGGAGCTATTGGATACTCGAGAATGCGGAAAGTATTCAGTTTCGTCTCTTCGGAGCCGTCTATACTTTTCCGTTAGCCCACTTCAACATTGGTGCGACAAAAAACATACAACAGTCTTGATTTTCTGGACCATTTTCAAGACTGGAGCTCGATCACTCTGCCTTTCATACATCTATTGCCCTTCTATAGTATACGGGGGAAGTTGACCAGCCCATTCGGTCCGTTGCAAGTGATGGCGCCCAGTGATGTTATTGATACTTTTTAAATTGATATTAAGCCTTGTAAACTCGGTTCAGAATACGTTCTGATGGTTCGCAAAGATCAATTTGGTTACTGCTGGCGTTTTTCATTCCATTCTACTGCTACACAGAATTCTGCTGCTGATATTGACTTTTCTGCCTTTTTAGGGGTCTTCAGCTGCTCATATCGCATGGGCTGGTATATGTTTTGAAAAATATTCGCCTCATTTCGAATGGGCTACGTATAACTCATAACTCCACTCTCATTATTTTTCGTGCTCAACTGGCGCTGTAAAGTGCGTAGAGGGCTACTTTTTCGAGTCATTCCTGTTTTTTTCTTAGCTTCAACTCCATTCCGAGAAGGTATCCTAACTTTTCCACTTATTAAAATTGCTGTAAATAACTTTTCATTTCTTCAGCTTGTTATTATTGCTCTCTTCGCGTTTTCCTGTGGCTCAGATCGAACACCACCATTTTCTAAGTTTCTTCGCTCTATTCATTCTTCTGTTTTTACTTATGATCTCCAACGAGATAATTCCCTGATCATAAGCTCTCTGAAAAAAATTACGGATGGTCTTCGACAAGTAGCGCAGAAATTAATCGAGCACCATCGAAAACAGGCCGAAAAGCAGCTTCATGACAATCTTGCTATACGCAGAACTGGAAATTCAGCCGTGGGGTACCGCGTACAGTAGTTTCAGATTATCTCTACAGCTTCATCCATTTATTTCCATCTGTGAACAATCTGGTTTTCCAGGTATAAAAGTTCACATTAATAATTATTATCCGACTATTCGGCGGCACGGAGCTGAGTGGCTGCCGTCAGTATACTAAAGTAACGGAGCTTAAAGAATAAGAAGTAAACGTTGCTGCTATCGACCATCCATCCTGCAGAATACTTTCGTCTCTAACTAATTTATAGTCCAAGGCCATTACATCTCCGAAAGATCTAGAAAATAGAGTCGTTAGATCCTTCACTTGAAAATTATGACGAAAACTGGTGACTACGCGTATCGTACCACACAAGGAAGGATACAGTAAGAAGAACCTCTTTTACTGTCCGAAGAAGTTTATAGCCCCAGTGAGAGACAAACAGAGATAAATTCGTCTATATTTATCCGCATTGAACTGTCAATTTGGCAATCAAATCGAACTATCGCACTCTGTAATTATTTTTAGGTGAGAAAGTTTTCACGCGCATTATTATGGAGTTTCGATAGTATCAAACGGTAAAGGGAGGAATTTTTGTATTGAGAGGGAGCTGCTCGATTGTATATTTAATACTTTAAAATCAGGTGAAGTTCCACTGGTGTCGAAACTCGTCGCAAACATGCATTGATGCTATATTGAAATGCATGAAAATATAGGCCTAACAACCTACTGGAATGCATTTTACACTAAAAAGTTACTCCAGTGTACAATTGTCCATGTTTACTTCAGTAAATATGGAAATTTGTTGAAATCAACTTTTATATTTGTCACATACTAGATTCTAGGTATTTATTTTGAAATTTGTGTATCCTGCACGCCACTGAAATGTATTATACAATTTTCATACAACACATGCAAATCTCTCGTGCTCTCAAATAGTAAGAGATCTTCTTGATGAGCTAATGACATCACGTACCATCAGCTTTGTCCGATCTGCCTCGCTGACTCGGCTCTGACGTCCTTAAATACAACCTGGGCCCCTTCTTTTTCTCATCTACCCGAAATTCCGAGTTATAAAACTGTTTTAACTCTCATAACCACACATCTTCGGCAACAACACGTGCCCGTTGAACTTAAAGATTGATTTCTATTCGACTAAATAGTAAGAAATATCATTGAATTGCGATACGCGCGCTTCTACCACCAATTTAATCGCCCGTTATGTTTATGTTTTGTTCTAGAAGTCAGTAATACAGGATTATGCTTAAAGTCTTTGATTACCAAGAAATTCAGTACATTTTAAAAAGATTTGAGACTCCTTATGAAAGATATACTCCTTATTGACGGGAAATTTTCTTACATTTCTACCCATTCAAGTTCCCGAAGGGGACGCACACCATCTCTAAGCTGTGTGCAGAGTTAAGGCTGTTTTATGTCTGGTTTCTTCCTTGGCTTTTGTTGCGACAAACGGTCACACAGGGCGAACTCCTCGGATTGCAAGCTCCCCGGGTTGAAATCAGTTGGTCGATGGTGTTGTCTTTGATTCTTATTTGTTTCTTTTTAGATATGTACTTACAAACATAAACTACTACTTAAGTACGGCACAGGAAGCAGAGCTCTCCTAATGTGGTATTTGGTCTGTAGTCTTTTGCTTAGCTGGTTCAACAACTATCGCTTCCAAGGTGGCTAATCCTGCTTGTAAAAGCCCTAGCAATATCAGTAAACTGTGGCGGTATATCGAATCAGCTCTGAGTTACATCTGGGCGTATCGATTGTATCGAGTAGAGCGGAGTCCAAAGCGGGACGATCCGGTTGTCGTTCGATGATGTCAGATCGAGTACTGTATCGACGATTTTTGTATAAGATGCTCGAAAATTACTCCATGCATCCTGTTTGGAAATATAGATATGGGTTTTCCACTATTCATGCGATTTGTTAAGCTCCTTTTTTTACGCTTTTTGACCTTTGGCGATTTTTCCAAAGTAAAATTACCATCCGAATCCAACCTCGTCGGGCATAATCAAATACTTTGCCTCAAATTATCATACTTTAACATACTTATACGCTGGGGAGGATTGCTTGAAACTTTATCTGGAGGGAAGTGGATGTGATATGATCCATACCCCCTTTTACAATACCTGGATCCATGAAATGCTTTTTTTGCTCCCAGTAAGGTTATAGTTGCATGCAAGACTAATGCTTCTGCTAGCACGCCTAATTAAATCGTCTCAGAATGGCGTGTTGCGCATACTAAATTGAATTAGGTTTACCAGAACTACCGTGCAATTTGGGTCTTCGAATCTACCATGTACTAGACGATACTATCCCTTTCTCATTAACAGCGCTTCAGGAAGAGTTCAATGCTAGCGAACATGATGCGACAAAGTACTTCTGGTCATCACGAATCCGAATGAGTTATCCATGCTTTCTAGAGGTTATTTTATCGAACAAAAAATATATGTTTTCTACGATACTAACGATGAGCAACGGCTTTATTTATCTACTCAGTCCATCTCTTCAACTTGCGTGCACTTCTTGTCTGCGTAAGCAAAAAATTGTCAACGTATATGCCGAAGCTTAGTTTAGAGGATAACTTTTTCATCCAAGAATTCAGAAATAATTGGTTAAGAGACTTTCAGAATGGGTAAGCTTCCGTACCAATCGCTCAATGCCTATCCGAATGGTAATTCTTGGCTCATATCAGCATAACCATTTATATCATTCGATCATTCCATCCCTTCTACTCTCTCTACAAAGCTCACTTACGCTCCTCTTCCCTCCTTTTGCATTCCACCCAACGCTCTTCTTCCGTTTCTGTAGTGCCTCTGATTTCCTTTAAATAGTAAAATATTAATGCCTCTGATCTCCTTGAAATAGTAAAATATTTAATGCTGAGGTTGGATCTTCTCTTGTTATGTACACGATTAATTCTAAACTTATGTGCAATAAGGCGTAAGTTTCCAGTGTGATCGGGAAGTTACTTTACTTGACTTAAATGGTAATCCATGCACACTACGATTGATTTCATTGACGACCACTCAATTTTAGTTATTGGCTTTACGTTTGTAAATTATCGCAATAGTATAAAATATCAACACCACCGGTTCGGAGAATCAGACTTCCGTCGGACAACTTCGACCGTATATTTGCAACGTACGTGTCAAGAAATGACGATAAACCGATGATCTACCGCATAAGATTTGAGCACGCATCACGCTCTAATAAGTTCTTTACGAACCTCTTATCAGCACCGCTAGCAGATCATGCCCGATGCGAACCTAAACTATTTGCGAGGGGCAGTCACAGAGCCAACCACACCCCAACGGCGCAAGCAAGTATCATCTGCAGGGAAGCAGGTACTATGAATCCTGAACTTCAGCGAGAAACAGAAGAAGTTGGTGCAGCATGCGATATATACGCTGGGTAGTCAAGGCCAAAACAGACCAAAAAGGTCTCCCTCACTCATGTGAATGAATCATTCAACATCGAGGTTCAAGTGGACTTATGTTTTTACCAAATCAAAAATCATGATCACACTATCTTTATCATAGCGGGCACCGGCACAGCCTTCTCCAAGGGAGCCATAACGCTCTCTAAAACGCGGAAAGAATTTTTAAGCTTTTTTGACGTATGTACTTTCCATTATGGTGCGCCTACCTCACTCTCAGCGGACGATGAGTAAAACAGAGGTCTTATGCGTTCATTATTGCAGTCAAAATACATCACGTTCAAGCCAAGACCAGCCAAGCGCCATAATAAGACTTAGATCTTTTAGTGAAAGGTTCAAACGGTTAACTCAATCATCCAAAAGCTGGACAAGGAGACTTCCAGCTACTCAGCAGAAGATATTGTGGTAAGATTTGTGTTCCTTTCGAACTCTTTCTCAGTTTTATCACTTTTTAAGCTCGTTTCAGTTGCTAGGAGGCTATAAGCCGGCAATTCTCGGAAAACTAGAGGCCAAAATACCGCAATCACTCTTGAATTAAAACATTGAGCAGTGGGCAACGCGAACGTTACAACAAGCCCTGAAAGGAATGCCAAACTACACCCTAAGATCAGCCAAATACCAAAAAGGAGACGCTGTCTGGTATAGTATTCATCGATAAGGGAGAATGAACGCGACAAATGGATTAAAGCCGTTATTGTCCAATTGTATGAGCACTACATGGAAGTTCGTAGACTGAGAGATGGCAAACCCTTCGCAGGGCCAACGATGAAACCGGCATATGAATATGTGCGCGTCGCTCCGAAATCACACCTCAAACAGGGGCCTATGGAATGCTCGCTTGAAGCCTTGATGATTATTTCGATGGACGAGGGGGAATCAAATACACAGTGTGGATGGCACATATCCAACGGATTTTAACGCTCTTTTCTCTGCTCAGGTACCGGCAGACCGCAACCGCGACATAATTGATGTCGGGATAGCAGCCTCCAGAGGTCCCCAGGGAATAGGCGAAGCTTTCAGTCGCAGTACGTTCCTTGATATCGGAAAGCATTATTGCGAGCTAGAAGCACCTACAAAATAATTCCAGGTACCTGAATCAGATAAAGCACGAGTCTTGAGGAAAAATACGAAATTTTGGATCGCGACAAGTGACGAAGCGCGAGATATAATTTTACCAATCACGGATCAGCGA